>QGSO01000191.1:806374-1010673 GCA_011037825.1 Carya cathayensis
ATATATATATATATTATAAAGTATATGACTTTAATATACTACTATAGTCCATATATATTTGTAGTATATATAAATATACTACTATATACCTTATTATATACTACTATAGTATATAATGTTATATTTGTAGTATATATACTATATTATATACAAGTAGTATATATAACATAGTACTAGTAGTATATTATATCTATATTATATTTACTATATAATATATTATACTATATTATATAGTTATGATACATAGATAACATACTATATAATACTTATACTATATTATAGACTATAATATAGATAATATATTATATAATACTTTTACTATATTATCAAATAACTATATTACTTTAATATAGTTATTAGATATACTATATATGTACTATTATACTAGTATAATATACAATTTTTCCTATATAATGACATTATAATATATAAATTTTATATTATTAGTTAATATAAAGTTATTATATATTATTATTACGTTCTTATTAGAATAATACTTAAGATATATATATTATATAATTGGTACAAATTATATATTAATTAATTATATATTAATTAATATTGTATAATATTCTAATATGCAAATAATACAATAACGTTCGAACCTTCATGTGTAACGTTCGGACGTTAGAATAAAATCGGAGGGAAATTTTCCGCTTAAACCAAATTTAAACAGTACGTTCGAACGTTTATATTAACGTTCGAATGTTATTGTCCAATACGTAGGCTGGAATACAGTACGTTCGAACGTACTGTATAATTGGCGGGCGGGAGAATTATACATGCGAACGTTTATTTCTAAACGTTCGCACGTAAAATAAAACGTTTGAACGTTCATTAATGAACGTTCGAACGTTAATTGCATAACAATCCGAATATAAAACTTTCACGCACGGGAAAGCAGATTCATTTCTGCTTCCTCCGTGCGTGTTAGAGTGAGAGAGGGAGCTGAAGAAGAGAAGGTGACGGAGAGACAGAGAGAGTTTTAGAGAGAGGGAGAGAAGAAGTGGAAGGAGTGAAAGAGAGTTTGCAAAGGTATAGTTTTAAGCATGTAGGAAAAAAAAATCTCATTTTGTTTTTGTAATTTACATGATAATTATCAATGTGTTTTTTTTATATATATTTAACTAACTAGTATTGTGTATTTTTTGAAGGACCATTTGTTGTGAATTGTTGAAAATTTGTGATTTTTGAAGAGGAATTTCTTTAAAGCACAAGGTATATATACTAAACTCCATTGTTACATTTTATTGTGGATTTAATTTGTGATATGAATTGTGTTGTTTTGATGAATTAAAATGAAAAAATATTGTTATTGAATATGTTTGTTCTTAATGCCATAATGTTTTAGTATAGTGTATGTTTTTTAATAATAATTATTTGTAAATTTATGTGTCTATTTTAGTAATATGTTGTGATTAAAGAATATATATAACAATATCGATAAAAATAAATAGTGTGATTATTTGTGTAAAAATAAAAATAAATAGTATATAATTTATAATAAAAATAATTATAAATTATAATATTACGATTAAAACTATTATCTATATAATTAGTTAAATAACTAATATAAGAAATTAGATATATTACTAAGTGTCAATTATAAGGTATAACTATATAGTATATATAAAAATTCGTATTACTAAAATTATAATATAAATAAGTATTTATATTATATTTTAACAATTATTAATATATAATTATTATAAATTTATAATTCCTAAAAATCTAATAGCTCAATAATAATAAATATTTTATGTAATAATAACTAGTATAGTATTATTAGAATTTTCTGGATGGTTTGAACAACGTGTATGAACTAAACTCTATAATATATGTTACATGATGAAAGTTTTAACTTTAGTAACTTTAATAGACTGACATAATACTATATGTTAGATATTGGAACAAATTGCTCGTGATCCTGGATCAGTCTCTTTTGAATTGTATGCATTGGCCCGTGGTCCATCAAACAGAGCACTTCGATACACTGCATGCACAGTTCGAGGTTATAGATTCCATACTCTGGACCGTGAACGTAATAGAAAAACTCAAAACTGTGGTGTCTTGGTCGAGGGGAGTCATGGAACAGATGATATTGATTATTATGGTGTCATTCGTGATATTATCGGATTGAAATATCTGGATGAGTCTATAACATATGTCTTTAAATGTGATTGGTGGGATCTAGGCGGTGGTCGGGATTCGATATATAGGGATAATCATTTTACGAGTGTCAATACTGCATCTAAATGGTACGAAGATGATCCATTCGTACTGGCTTGTCAAGCTACTCAAATCTATTACTTGATTGATCCAATGAAAAGTGCTGATGAAGATAGTGGAGAGATAACTTGGCGAGTTGTACAAAAATTTGTCCCTCGAAATATATATAAGTAGGAACGAGTGCAGATTACGATAATAGTGGAGATAAAGATGACACTCAAAATGTAGAGGCCTACCAGGAAGATGGAGGAGGGGGTATTAACTTATTTGTTGACCTCGGTGCACTCGAGTTGCTCCCCTTATGTAGAGATGACGTCCCACTCATCCATCTCAACCTGTCTTCATTAAATTATCATTCAATTAAAGAAAATGAGAAAAGTACAGAAGAAGAGTCAGAAGAAGAAGACGAATAAGAATCAAGGGGGAAGTGGATAAGGATGACGAAGAAGAGCTTGATGATGATGACGAAGATGTTATACAGAAAGATTCTGAAATAAACATGGAAAATACATCCGAAGATGAAGACTAAAAGTACTAAAAATAAGTATTCATATACAGCCATTATAGAATTTTATAATAAATATAAATTTATTCTAATTATATTTTTTTATTATATATAATCATTTCCAAGTATGCCGCCAAAAAGACAACGGAGAAATGTGCCTCCTCCACTAAGTCCAAGTCCTGAACCCATTGATGACTCCTCACCTGAGGAGTCCGTTCCCGAAGATGAAATTAACATTACAGAGAACGATGCACAGTCGACACCTACTGGTAAGGAATGTTTACGTTAATACACTATATAATTAATACTTTTGTTTCAATAAATAATATATATAACTTTCAAAATTATACTATCATCTATTAGTTGAAGCATCTGCTCGTCGCGGTCGTGGCTATACACGCGGCATCTCACTTGAGAAAAATTGAAGGCATGGTAAACTGAAAATTACAATTCTTGATAATTCCAATGGAGGAGTGAATGATAGTGCAGCAGCGCTTTCCTCCTATATTGGCACAGTAGTTCGAGCTTACGCTCCATTTTATGTGCGCTACTGGAGAGATGTGCCGAATGAGATTAAGGAACACATTCGGAGTCGTGTGCTGGTGAGTTTACTTATTATATTATTTTTTTCACCTACATAAGTTTATCATATTTTTAACGTAATTAATTTATAATTAGGATGAATTTGACCTCGACTTTGGTCGTAGTGAGGATTTGAGAACTGTGAATGAGTTAATGGCTACACTATTCCGACGTCACAAGGAACGATGTCACGATCATTTCAAGAAATTTGAGACGTTTGAAAAGGCTGCACAGTGCCCTTTCTAGCAGATGAAATTAGACGACTGGATAAAGTGTTGTGATCTTTTTGCCTCTCCAGAATATCAGGTATTCTACATTTATTTTTTATAATTATTTACATTTATATTTGTTGTTTATATTATATGTATGTACATATATTACAATTAACGGTGGAAATTATTTTTGTAGCACTTAAGTTCTACAAATGCAAATAATAGATCTGCTCTGACTATTCACCATCGTGCTGGTTCAAGATCATTCCATCATCTTGCTGAAAAAATGGTAATTAATAAACGCAATAATTCATATTTTTTCTTATTATTCTTTTATATAAGTACTAACACTGTCTTTTTCAAATTGCTAATGTCGTTTTCTTAGAAACGTGATGATCCTGAAAACTTTTCTCTCGTTCATGTCTATGCTGCTGATCACACTAATGAGCATAGTGAGTGGATGGATCCTGCAGCTGCAATTAATTATGTAAGCGGTGTTCCTTTTGTTAAATAAATTATGTAACATGTGATTAAATTATTTTTTATTTGTATTTCTTTTAATATGTTACTTATTGTGTGTTTTGATCTTTCAAATTACAGGGAAAAATGATGGAGATGCAGTCAGCTTCTGGGGAATCCTCTCCTAGTGACTTGGACATTTTTACACAAGTGCTTGGGCCCAACTCTAGTATGACAAGAGGTTTGGGACGATCTTTCAAGCATTCCGGTTCATCTTCCTCAACTTCATCGACATCACAAATTAATAATCTTACTAAAGATTTAGAAGCTGCACGACGCGAGAATGAGTATATGAGGTCTAGACAGCAAGAGTTGGAGTCCCTCTTAGAGTGACAGTCTCATTTAGAGACGCGTTTGCAGGACCAACAAAGAGATCAGGAGGAAAGAATCCGTAGTGAGGTCCAAGAGCAAGTGCAGCGGGAGATGATGCTGCAAATGGAGCGTGTTATGTCATTGCAACATAATCGTACTGCGCGAGGAAAGAAAAAGAAATGAATTTATTTCTGTATTACGTTTTTAACATCTAATTTGAAAACAGTTTCAAACAATGTTGATTGTGAAATATGTACTGTAATATGAAACAAATTGGTTTGTTTATTAAGTGGATGAGTTTAGCATTTCTGATATGTACGTTCGAATGTAAATAAAATACGTTTTAACAGTATTACACGTTCTAAAATACGTTCGAACGTAACTATATAAAATAGTAACAAAATGTTCGAACGTTTAAACCAAGTTAAAAAAACGTTCGAATGTCAAAAAAGTTTAACGTTCCAAACATCCGAACGTACAATTTACGTTCGAACTCTACTCTTTAACATTCGAATTAACGTTCGAACGTTATTACACAAATGTTCGGACATTATTTCATTTTCGTTCGATTCGAATTTCGAACGTGACGTTCGCACGTATAAACGTTCGAACGTTTACATTATACGTCCGAACTATAATCAACAAACGTTGCCTTTTATCGTTCGGATGTCAGTTCATCTTTTTTACGTTCGAACTTAATATTTTACGTTCGAACGTTATTTTCTGTGACAGTTTCTAACCATCACAGAAAATTCTACGTTCGAACGTTATTTCAAACGGCACATCCCTAACCGTCACTAAAAATATTTTTTGTGACGCTTGTACAGTAAACTGTCACCAAATGTAATCCATGACGCACATTACGTGACAGTGGTGGTGACGGTCAGAAACTTCACCAAATGTATTTCATGACGTTTTTTCCATTTCTTGTGACAGTTTCATCTGTCACTAAAACCTATTTTTGTTGTAGTGTATTTTAAGTCAAGGATAATCACTTAATTAAAATCATGTATACACATATATTTTTATTTGTATGAGTAGAGATATTTGAATGTCTTTACATCACACTCCATTTACAAGATATACGTTGATAATTTATAAGATTTAAATTTTAAAATTTATTTTTTAAATCAAATTATATATAGTATGGTGTAAAGACTGGACTTCAAAAAGAATGTCGATTCTTATCTGTGTGTGTATATATATATATATATATGTATATAAAATAGTACTACTTCTCTTGCTAGCCAGCCAATAAGTTAAATTTGTTTAATTTCCATGATCAATTGATAGATCTACAGGATCAAAAAGAAATATTGAAAGTGGCCGTCGGTTAGTACTAGAGCATCATAATTAGATCAATAGGAAATTAAATCATAAAAAAATAAATATCAAATCCAATTCATGCTGCCGACGTGCACCAAACAAACTGATCGATCACGTAAAAGACAAAAGAAAAAGGATAAAAAGTTAAAAATTACAAAGGTTATAAAATAACGATCATGCGGACATAAATGTAACTCCCGCGCACATGATTAAATAGGGGTGCTTTAATTTCAAATACCACCTACCTTTGAACACTATTGGATTAAAAATTCATGACAATTTGGTCTTCAAATTTCGATTTAAATACAATAGTTTCTCATTTTTTTTATAAGATAAGATCATGAGTTAAAAATTGAATAAAATATTGTTATAATATATTTTTTTAGTATTATTTTTTTTTAGATTTTAAAATATTGAGTTATTTATTTTATTTTGTGTGGAAATTTGAAAAGGTTGTAATGATTAGAAGAAATAAAATGAGATGAGTAAAAAAGAATTGTGAAAGTTGTAATGTTACAATCTTATTTTCAACCGTAACTTAATTAGTTAGTTTTGTGACACATATGCACGTAACTTCTATCACACTAGCTAGTATATATAATTTACAAATTAATCATGACTGCATGATTAGTACGCATACCCAAATGCCTAAAGTTACGGAAACACGACCAAATCATTAATTCGTTTATATTTTTTCTTGGATTGGTTGTACTTTTAAGTATAACATGGCCGATGTGGCGCCCTACCAAGTCCTAGGAAATTATGAAAAATGCTTAATTATTAATTAAGGTTCATCATGCATGACTCGGTCGATCCTTGACGCGCGCAATGGACGGCCCCATGCATAGACGGTCGATCTTTCCTCGAAATTCAAGCGATAGTTTGCCTTAGTCATCGATCGTCTTCCCATGCAAATATGGTTTCTACAAGCCATCGATCATAACCTTCTTTCCTCATAATTCCTTTCAATATATATATCGCAGTAGTTTATTACTGATATATTCTCCTTTGCTCGACCATATATAATTAATTATTTGGGCTCGGGCTAGCCTCTTAGTTAGGACCCCAAGTGGAAGGAATATTGGGTTTATTATCCCCATCATATAATATATTATATGATTAATTAACCATATAATATAAATTATTACAGATGTGATATTAAATATTATCAAATAGACATGATATATGATGTGAGAAGATTAATTTGGTTAAGAACTAACAACAAATTTTAACAGAAAAACTTATATGTAAAATTCATGTGCATGTCGCATATTATAATAATATTGAGCTAAAGAAGGCTATCATTTTGTCGGGCCCAGCACGCAGAAGACTTCTTGACGGTCAGTTGCCCTTTCCTCTTTTATTTTTTTATTTTGGGTACATGACTGTCTGCATGACTATCATTTTCCATTTATTTTTGGTCCTCTTGCATTTACGTCGTTGACGTTGATGGGGGCACAGGCGCTAATATTAAGGAAAAATCTAATTATAATTATAATTACAATTATATATTAATATATATGTTAATTTATTAATTAAAAAATAATTTTTTTTAAAAAAATATTAATTTAAATTTTAAATATAAAAAAATTAATATTAATATACAGATTAGTATTTTACTTATACCTAATAAAATTTTAATATTAATACAGGAAAAATGCTTTGGTCCACAATTCGAATGCTTTTTATTATTTTTATTATTATTTATTTTAAAAAAAATTTTTAAAATATTCCTTTTAAAAAAATTTTACTTTATTCGGTGGCGGCTACTCGGACGACGTCCTCGATTCCTCGGGGATGTAGCAGTCCCCATTAATGCAGTTGGACTTAAAAGATGTCTTCCCATGTCACTGGGCGCGCGCCAACCTCGTATACTCTGACCATCTCCCATTTTGTAGAGTAATCATACTTACATAATATATTTCATAATATATATTTTAAAATGACAATACTTTTATAAAATAATATTATTTTTATAAAATATTTTATAAAATTACTTTTCATTTTAAAATATAATTGTGTAATATATTATAAAAAATAATGTGTATTTACCATTTTCCTTTCGGGTAAGGAGGTTGTTACTTCAACCAATAAAGTCAATTGATAAGAAAGATTGATGAGTGCATTTATAATTTTTTTTAAAAATATTTTTTAAATATTATTTTAAAATATAAATAAAGAAATAAATTCACTAATTACTTCTTTAATTAAAAATAAATAAATAATAAGGCATAGATGTTGGAATGGCATTTTGTTTCGGTTAAGTTGCTTAACATTTGGAGGGCTAAGTTACTAACATGAGCATTGTCATTAGGGCCACACGAAAAAAGAAAACCGTATACCCGACCCAATCGATTTTCCGAATTCACCCGAGTTAGATATTTACTAACATCATCATAATAAATAATAAATAAAAGTTGGAGGTAATATAGTATATAAATTTTTTTTTTCATAATACGGTTAAAACAGCTTAAGGCTAAAATTAAATTATATAAAATTCATATATTATTTCATTCAGGCTTAGGTTCAGCGTAACTGTCGTTATGTTGCCTCGTGTATGATCTATGCAACAACGGTAGAAAACTCACAAATAGTTGG
Source organism: Carya cathayensis (assembly GCA_011037825.1). Classification (NCBI taxonomy): domain Eukaryota; kingdom Viridiplantae; phylum Streptophyta; class Magnoliopsida; order Fagales; family Juglandaceae; genus Carya; species Carya cathayensis. The sequence goes on from QGSO01000191.1 coordinate 814,658, forward strand.
CAATGGCCTCAATTCACCACCGCACGTTACACGACACATGGGCCGGGCACTTAGGTTAGATTTGATTTTTTTTTAAACACAAAATTCTTATATCATTTTATCTCATTATTATATTTTTTTTCAAATTTTTATATAAAATATAGTAAATAATTCAATAAATCCTAATTCAAAATTTTTTTAAATTTTAAAATAATATTAATAGTAAAATATTATATTATATTCAAATTTTAATTTTTATTTTAAATTAAAAATTTCATCTCAACCTCTAAACTTGTGCTTAATTCATGGATTGCTTGTCCTTCCTCCGCGTGAAGATTTTTGTTCAATCAATGCCAAAACAATTACAAAAACCCAACTTAAACTTACAAAACTCCAAATGCTGAGACTTCAATTTGGTTTCTTGCAAAAAAAACCACATGTTACTATAAGAAAAATGAACATTTATGATAGATTATTTGTGAGAACAATGATTATTTGTGATGAAAATAGACCAATTTTAACAAAAAATAATCATTTTCGTAAGAAATAGCTAGCCACAAATAAACAGTTTCCTTGTAGTACTACTGTATATATGTGTGTATGAATACCATTCACGTATATAGCTTATCAAACAGTAAATAATTAAACACTCAAAAAAAAAAAAAAGGAAAAAGTAACAATAATAATATTGTTAATGTTGAAGGGTGGGTGACGTATCAGGCGGGCATCTTATGATTTGTAGGTAGCATGTGATCCCTTTGCTGTCACCTACAGCCATAATTTTTGTTTTTCCACTATTTTGTCATCATATCCTTTAATTTTTATCTCTTTAATGATTTGGAAACTTCCTTGAAGAACACTAACTACACTAAGAAATAACGGACATGATTATATATGATGAGTTTCCCATCATTTGAATTATATTTTATTCATTGATGTGCTATTATTTTTGCCACCTACATAATTAATTTTTAAAGAAGATGACAATAGTACTGTTTGTGCATTTAGTCATGACGCGTCTTTTACCAAATAAGAATTAATGAGATTGAAAACCAAATACACACACAACTGTACAGTCGAGAACGTATATACATATTTATATATGCACGTGGTCCAGAATCGAATATGCAACTAGTAACGTCGTCTCTCATGCAATACTCATGGCCGGGAAGGTCTTTAAATCACACATCATAATTCACATGATATAATTTGATTTATAAAATTAAATTTTAAAATTTATTATCTAAATTAAATAATAACGTCAGGTAATAGTGTATATATGGTGTAGAAGGTCTTTATATAGAATTATTTGTCGAGGCTTAGCTTCAGAACTTTTATTTTATAAAAAAAGGCCTTAGATTTGTACGTGATCTGATCAATCCTACTATATATCCGTAGCCCTCATAGTTTAAGCTTTTAGTCCTTAAACACCCATGCATATATATATATATATATATATGATCATGATAGTGATATCGATCTATGCAGGTGATTTTGATCAGAACATTCACTCTAAGATCCTAGCTTAATATATATTAAGATCATATATATATATATATATATATATATATATATATATCTATATATATATAAATCATGTCTTATCTTAACAAATCAGAGTCCGCATATCCGTCCAATATTGTTTTTGGTCTACATAGATCAACTGTATGATCATCGTGTCAAGAGACAGCTAGCAGCCTAGCACGTACGTACGACTGATCAGCTTGACCCTCTGTATTTTTTTTCGCGTCTCTATGATCGATCAGTCTCCAACAACCTTTGGCCATGTGTTGTTCTTTTTATCTTCATTCGGCTTAATATGTCTCAGGCCAAGCTTCCAATTAATATGTGCTCTTTTATATATTCATTTGGCTTTTGATCCCGGATTTTGAGATAAACCCTAACCTGGCCTTTTCGTCTTTTTTTTATCCCCTTTTCTTAATTTGGTTCTATATCACTCAAACCATTCCACACGGAAAGTTCCCATATTTGCATTGTACATGTACATGATCTTTTAACTTCAAGAAAAATAATAAATTAATTCTTAAGTAATCTAAGAAATTATAGCCTCCCATTGTCGACGTTTAATTATCATAATAGCTATTTTCGGTTCATATATATATATATATATATATATATATATATATATATATATATATATTCTGTCAATTATTAAATTAATCAAGGTTGCCACAACTATTCTCATCATCATTCTTAGTTTAAAACAAAAATTCATGGGAGACTATGGTGTGGAGAATCGGAGATCATCGATCGATGTCCTATTTTATATATAGATGGTAATGTACGTGTACTTGGATAAAAAGCGCCGGTGTGGGTGCCGGCTATAAAGCCAAAAATAAAAAACATGCCTGCCATGTGAACGTACATAGTTTTCCTCACGTTAATTATTTGCATGACGAAGATATCATGCACGTTGACCCACCAACTCCGAGCAAATTGTTTAATTAGAAAAGCGGTAAAGGCAAGGTCGTGATGCTAACGGCATGCAGTTGCCACGTCAGTTTTAACATTTTTTTATTTTTAATAAATTAACTACATTGTGCAATGATACCGATGCTTCCTTTAGGTCAGGTCAAATTTTCAAGTTGAGATAAAAAAGTGATACAATCCGAGCCAACTGACAATGATTCGATGAGGACTCCGCTTCATTAAATTCATGGAAAATGCTACACTTCTTTCTCGTTGCTCCACTAAGAATTTTTGTTCAGATTTTATTATTATTATTTTTTAACTTAATGTTTAAGTTAATATTTTTAAGATCCTAACTTAATATATATTAAGATCATATATATATATATATATATATAAATCATGTCTTATCTTAACAAATCAGAGTCGGCATATCCGTCCGATATTGTTTTTGGTCTACATAGATCAACTGTACGTATGATCATCGTGTCAAGAGAAAGCCAGCACGTACGTACGCACGACTGAGCTTGATTCTCTCGATCAGTGTTTTTTTCAGCCTTTGGCCGGCCATGTGTTGTTCTTTTTATCTTCGATCATTTGGCTTTCGATCCCGGTTTTTGACCTGGCCTTTTCGTCTTTATTTTCTGATCCCCTTTTCTTAATTCGGTACCATATCACTCAAACCATTCCCAACGGAAACAGTTGGTGATTTGATTGTTTTGGGGCCTTCCTAGTAAGTTCCACGCCCGCATGATGCCCTTCCGCGTACGTGGCCGTGTCATTGTCTGGATTAAAAAATAAATATCAAGATCGTCAATCTTTTAAACATCATTTAAACACACTTAATTAATTTGGAGTTTATGTAATTAAATGTCGACGTTTAATTATCATAATTACTATTTTCAATTCATATATATATATTCTGTCAATCATTAAATTAATCAAGGTTGCCACAACTATTTTAAGTCAAGGATAATCACTTAAAATCATGTACACACATATATTTTTATTTGTATGAGTAGACATATTTGAAGGTCTTTACATCAGACCCTATTTACATGATATACCTTAATAGTTTCTAAGATTAATCAAATTTTAAAATTTATTTTTTAAATCAAATTATATATAGTATGATGTAAAGACTGGACTTCAAAAAGAATGTCGATTCCTATTTGTGTATATATATATATATATATATATGTATATAATTATTAGTACTACTTCTCTTGCTAGCTAGCCAATAAGTCAAATTTGTTTAATTTCCATGATCAATTGATAGATCTGCAGGATCAAAAATAAATATTGAAAGCTAGGGTTCAGTACTGTTACCTTTTATATTTATGGCTTGTGTCATACATTCATGATACATAAGTATGGTTTCCATATATGGATCAGAGAGATAATGATATATCTATAATTATTTTATAATTTTAAGGATAATTATGTAAAATTAAAAAACCCAAATCAAGCTAGATAAAAATTTCAATATTTTTTGGGTCGCGCTATTACGTACATACGTATATGAAAGAGTTGTATAATAATTATCAAGTGTACGTACGTATGTATCATGCATATTAGATTGAGAGAAACGACTTATATATAATTATATGGTAAGGGTCAAATAATTGAAANGTGGCCATCGGGTACTAGAGCGTCATAATTAGATCAATAGGAAATCACTAAAGATAAATATCAAATCCAATTCTGCATAGTGCCGACATGCAGTACCAAACAAAGTACTGATCCATCACGTAAAAGACAAAATTCATGACAATTTGGTCTTCAAATTTCGATTTGAATACAATATATATCAGCAACAGAAGAGTTTTTGCCATTGCTTTTGGGAACCTGCGTGCATGTTTCCTTTCTTCTGTACGTTGTCTTCGTCAAGCCAACTTTTTTAGTAACCATACGTATATGAAAGAGTTGTATAATAATTATCAAGTGTACGTACGTATGTATCATGCATATTAGATTGAGAGAAACGACTTATATATAATTATATGGTAAGGGTCAAATAATTGAAATATCGATCATTGGCAATATTGCTTAATTATTAATGTTCATGATCATATATGCATGCATGAGTACTCATCCTTGACCGCAATGGCCGCATGCATATATAGACGGCCGATCTTTCCTCCAAAGTCAAGCGAATTAGTTTGCCTTAGACCCATGCATGCGTGGTTTCTACACGCGCGCCTTCGATCATAACCTTCTTTCCTCATAATTCCTTTCGATATATATATCGCAGTTTATTCCCATCATTATCCCCATCATATAATATGTATATATATATATAATTAACCATATAATATAAATATATTATTACCGATGTGATATTAAATATTATCAAATAGACATGATATATGATGTGAGGAGATTAATTTGGTTAAGAATTAACAAATTTTAACAGAAAAACATCATAGAAAATTTACCACCTAATTTCTTTTTTTCACGAAAATATTTATGGCTCAATTATTTTTAACGTTTATTAAGAGAACGCAAAAGTAACTGTATATAAAATTTTTGTTAGCATATATATATATATATCCAAAAAGTTAAAATAATTAACATAAATCATTTACAATTACAAATTATATATAGATATTATTTATTAATTAGCGATTTCAGTGTCGCTCATTCTTTCTCGTTATTTAATTAATACTCTCATTATATTAGTAATGAATGGGTAACGACACTTACAACTGCTTAATAACCATCAATTAGTCACTTATATTAAATTAATTAAAGTTGGTCGACGCCAAGACAACTTCCATGAGGCTTCGCGCGTCATAATCGCTTGCCTTCTTGGAGAAACTTCCATGCATGAGCCAGCTTCACCCCATAATCCCTATATAAAAAGGCCACTAGTTGTGGAGGTTATCATGTCTCAAAACTCATTGTCATTAATTCCTAGTTCAGAATTCACAACCTAACCCATATTCCCATATTTCATAGAGATAGAGAGGAGAACATGGAGGTGAGCAAAGGAACTGAGGAAATGGTGGAAGCTGAGGTTGGGAAGCAGCGCTTCGTACCCAAGAAAGGAAGCATATTTCCTCCAAAGAGAATATCGGTGAAGAAGATGGTGCTTGTTTCCATGCTGAAGTCCATTAAAACACACCTTCGCTGTCTAAACCACCACCCCACTTCATCCTCTGGGGAAATCAGTCCTTGAAGTTATGCCAAGAATGTGAAGATCTTTCCCTACCAAGGTCAGGTCGTTAAAATATATATATATATATATATGTATGTATCATTTATGTATGTATGTATGTATATTTATATATCTTTCCTCCCTAGGTTTGTCTTGCAAAACCTTAGATTGTGCTGTATTACTGTATGAAATAATAGATTACAGATTCTCTCTCTCTCTCTCTCTCTCTCTCTCTCTCTCTCTCTCTCTCTCTCTCTCTCTCTTATATATATATATATATATATATATAGATATATATTTATATTTCTGAATTTTCCAATTATTATAGTCTTTCTTTCACACCGGTCATGACTCATGTCAATATTGGTGGAGATCGTGTACTCAAAAGTCAATCGATCTGTCTAATTCACGTACGCAAGTTAAATTATTTATAATATAGTTTGAACTTTGAAGGCCATATATATATATATATAGTTTAAAAAATTTACAGAATCGGAGATCGATCGATTACCTATTATATATATAGATGGTAACTGACTTGGATAAAAGGGTGTGGACGCCGGCTAATATATATAAAGCCAAAAATAAAAAAATAAAAAACATGCCTGCCATGTGAACGTACTTTTCCTCCTATTAATTATTTGAATGACCAAGATACGACGTTGACCCACCAACTTTTTTATGTTTATTTTAGGTTCAATTAAGTGCATGTCGGGTTATTAATAGTAAATTAATAATAGGGATAAATCCTTGTACTTTATTTAGTGACGGTCATGTTAATTAGACAGGACCAACAACAACAACATCTGATCCTAAATATGATTAGTTTAGTGGGTACATTAATAGTCAAACCAATCAAATAATTCCCATAACCTGTCTACATGATGTTGTTAGTGGGTCCATCCTTCGTAACCATAAAGAAAACTGAATAACTTATAATGGCGACGATCGACTTTCGATCATGTAATTATCTAATAAAATAATAATATTTTAAATTAAAATTTTATTTTTATTTTGATTTTATGTGTTTAAATATAATAAAAAATATTATTATATTTAAAATTAGATATAACATAATCCTATCACTACTCATCTTTCTTTCTTTCTTTCTCTTGCAAATCGTGGGATTTATTACCTGAAAGAAGAGAGATATCAGAGAGAGAGAGAGAGAGAGAGAGAGAAGTGTGGTATTAGACAGACAGACAGGTGTTCATGCCTGCTTCGGTTCAAAATACAAGAAGCCGAGAGGTATATCAGAGAGCTAGAGACGTGTAGGTGTCCAACACGTGCTGCACGACTGTCTGATTATCGAACGCCGCACATGCGATAAGCAACGAGAACCAGAAGACTGCATGAGTACTGTCTGTCGCTTTCCCTTTTATTTTTGTCCTCTGGCATTTACGTCGTTGACGTTGATGGGGGCAACAGGAGCTAATATTAATGCAGGATAAATGCAATTCAGGACCCAAATTGTGTCCGAATTTATTAATTTATTGATTTTTTAGTAATTAAGTAAATATTTTTTAATAATATTATAAATTTAAAAAAATTTAAAGAATATAAAATAATAAATAAAAAATTTTACTTTATTCGGTGGCGGCTTCTTGGACTACATCCTCGGGATGTAGTAGTACCGACTACCGATTAATGCAGTTGTACTTAAAAGATGTCTTCCCATGTCACCGGGCGCACGCCAACCTCGTACACTCTGAGTCTCTGACCATCTCCCATTTCTGGTAAGAGTAATCATACTTACATAATGTATTTTATAATATATATTTTACGGTGAGAATTTTTTTATAAAATATTTTATAAAAATACTTTATATTTTAAAATATAATTGTGTAATATATTATAAAAAATAATGTGTATTTATTATTTTTCTTTCTGATAAGGAGTTGCTACTTCAACAAATAAAAGTCAATTGATAAGAAGGATCGATTAGTGCATTTATAATTTTTTAAAAATATTTTTTAAATACTATTTAAAAAAAATAATAATAAATTTACTAATAATTACTTCTTTAACTATAAATAAATAAATAAATAATAAAGCATAGATGTTGGAATAGCATTTTGTTTCGGCTAAGTTGCTTAACATTTGGAGGGTTAAGTTACTAACATGAGCATTTTCATTAGGAATTAAAAAAAATAAAACCGTATACCTGACCCAACCGATTTTCCAAATTGACCCGAATTGATATTTACTAACGTCATCATAATAAATAACAAATAAAAGTTGGGGGGTAATATGGTATAAAAAAATTTCTTTAATAATACGGTTAATATAGCTTAAGGATAAAATTAAATTGTATAAAATTCATATATTATTTCATTCAGGCTTAGTTCCAGCCCCGTTGGATCAAGCCATTTATCAAAGCAATCTGCTTAACCGTCATTTTGTTGCCACGTGTACGATCTATGCAACAAACGGCAGATCACAACTCACAAATAGTTGGTAGTGGGCCCATCCAACGCTCCGTCACACTTCTACCATCCAACGCTGAGCTCTCCTGACTGTCCATCAACAATCATAGGACTCTCCTCACTCCTCTCTCAAACCTTCAACCCCATCTCCTTTCAATTACGTTACGGCGTTTTTTTGGATCTGATCATTCGCCTTAAAATTGAGTCACTCTCATATCGTCTACTAAACTAACAGAACCTTTAACGGTACTGTCTGCTTCATGCTGTCCGGCGTCACGGCATGGATGAAGGATCCGAATCAGGGGTGGAGCTATATTGTGCTAACCATGGTTAGTTATAAGACACTAGAGTTTTCCAACATCTGTCATCTGCCACTTCATAGTCATTTATAAAATAATGTAGAAAATGTTGCTGTTACAAAAATAAATTTATAAATGGACGTGATTTTACGTTACACATGAGATTTATTTTTTAATAAAAATAATTTTATAATTTGACATATCATCTAACTATATCAGTTTATGCGCTTATTTTTCTAAAATCCTTTTATGATTAAAGCATTTTTCTAAAACATATATATAATATAGTAACTATGGAGTAGGCATATATATCTATAAAAAAGTTAAAAGATTAATAACTTTTTATATTATATGGAGAGTGCAAAAAATATATATTTGCAAATAAAAGAGACAATGGTTTATTATTGAAGAGAAAGCATTTTATAGAAAATGGGGGTGATTAGTTTTTGTACTTGTATCTTGAATATATTTGTCATAAATCTGTTTTCTAAAAGAAATCCTTACCTTCCACTTTAGATTATATGCATTTCTAATGGTTTCTTTGGCCAAGATCTTACTCTTTACAATACAGTTTTGATATCTTTACAGCTTGGATATCTAAGACTTCTAGTTACATTTGAATGAAGAATTTCGTTTATTGTGAATCAAACATGTCTAAAAAAATAAGTTAGAACATATCAAAACTTGTCATATTCTAATAGGATACAAACAAAGTCTAATAAGAGCAGAAAACTAACCACTAATTTAAAATTAATTTGTTCTTACAAAAACTTACAAAGAAAATTATTAAAAAAAAAACTAATTTATAAATTAACATGATTTAATATAGTAGTCAAGTCTACTTTACAATAATAAGTGACAACATTAATATATTCTATCGGTTATCTAATTTATTCGTTGTTTATAGATTTTGTGCGGAAATACATTTTTCAGCAAGGGAGAATAATTTTAGGTAGGAAAAGATAACCTTAACATGGTACAACTCTAGGTCTACCCCGTTTGGTTGTTAGACTCAACTGAAATTAATTCAATTCAATTTAATTTTAAGATGAGTCTAACATCTAAATACTCAACTCTTAAATTACTAAACTCATCTCAACTCAAAACCTCTTTATACGTAATACCCACAACCTTTTTCAATTCAACACCTCTTTATAAACCCACAACTTTTTTCAACTTTCCATAAATATCTATAAACTCATCTTAACATCCAAACACATTTAAATTCATCTTAGAAAAATCCCACATAACTCACTCTACCAACTCAATTCACTATTATTTATAAGGAATTCAGCTCAATTCAACGTCCAATCACAGCTTGAGTACTTGTATCACAACAAAAAACCCCATGATTGTGCAATCCTCTTAAATTGACCACGTCAAAGCTTGATGTGTACAAGCAATCCACCTTGATGTTGGTCTTCATAGGCCTTCCAATTCAAGGACAAGATTGATGGATATACCTCTTATATCACCATATTTTCCTTGGCTTTGCAAGTTGAACTCCATCAGCTCGGAGTTATTATTGATGTAGTGATTTCTTAGCGTTCTGATCCTTGAACGGCAGAAGAATATATATATATACATATATATATATATATATTATATATATATATAGCCCTAGCACTAGCTGCTCTGGTTACATAAGAAAATCAGGTGCAAATTCATATCAACAATACAAGTACTGCCACATTAATTACATTTCAAATATGTAATCCAGTACAGAGAAGCCTGTCTGACGATCTTGATTCTATTTACATTTTACACTGAAGCAATCATAAGAGCCATCATTAAAATACAGCAAGACAATATAATATTTATGTATATCACCACATTTCAAGTTTTGGCATTCAAGTCATGCGTTGAGGCTGAATCATGCACTGAATCCCTTGTGCAGAGAGCTCCAAGGCCCAGATGGAAAGGAGACACAAGCCTGAGCCGATGCATCAGCCATCCGCTCCTTCAGAATCCCAGCATTACAAATGTTTGCAAAGGCCCGCATGTGTTTCATCCCGTACTGAGATAGTGATCCGCAATGTGTCTCAAAAGTCCGCACCTACAAAGACGATTTATCATGGCCCATAAACATAGCAGCCACAGAATATTTGCTGAAAAGCTCAGCTAATTCTTGAAGTCAATGGTCCCACTGATATTTTCCAAGAAGAAATTATAAAAGAAAATTTGTGGTAGTTTTCTACGCCCAGTCTCTATGTGGCAGCCAAATGAACTGCTAGTGGATCTGGGTTATTTTTGGTTAAAAAAATCGGAATAGAATAAGAAAGTGTTCACAGAAATAAAGGAAATGCAGGGAATTGGTAATATTACCAGAGTCTTAAGGCAGCCCCAGTCATCAACAAGAGGTTGCCCAGCAGGTCGAACATTGTTGAGAACCTTTGGACCTTTCTCAATTCCAAAGAGGAGCTTCCCGATAAGTTTGACGCTGTCATCTACATGCATCCTATGTGACATAGCTTCAACAAACTGCTTCTGAGCTTCAACTTTTCTGGGAGAGCCTTCTGGAGCCTTGCGGAACTGCCAACGGATACAGCAAGAAAAGCAACAGTTACAGCTAAAATTAAAGGCTGACAGCTTCCAACCAAAATGTTATATTGTTACCACTATATACTGCAGAACACCTTAATACCAATGCTTGCAACTAGAGCATTAGAGTTTGAATCAAGATAAAAAGGTTAAATTTGATGACCCATGTTTGTTATAATCAAGAGCCCCTTGCATTAGTAGGAATAAAGGGCAAGAGCAAAAGATAAATTCCACAAGGCATAATAGAGAAACAAACCTTATCCCAGAAATGGACAAGATCAGCATCCCGCTGGTTGATCGCCTTCTTAGATGGCCTCAAAGAGTTTTCATCAATGTAAGTGTTGTTGTCATTTGCAGGATTTGTACCGATATACACAAAGAGATTTTTCTTGCTAAGATCTGTGTCACCATATTGCATGACATGAGAGCCGTAAGCATAATTTCCGCTAGCAGTCCTTCTTTTGACCTGTTAATGCCAGCATAATTAACTCATTTCTTTTACAAGATAAATGTTACCAAACCGAAAAGGTGTTACCCCAGTAACAGGAAGGTCAGCATCACTAACACATAAATCGCTATCAGTACTCCATAAGAACCCGGACGGCAACTAGACAATTTCACTACAACAGGCACTAGAGACACGCATCTATGGTCCTTGTAGTTGAACCCATTGTTGATACGAAAGAACATAGGCCCACCATGACCCAAATTAGGCTAAAAGATTTTAAGTGCATGGCAACAAACATTAACTCTACCAATAATATCACTGGGAGTGACTGAGCTTACCAGTTCATACTGCTGGTGCAAGGTTTCTGTCTGCATATTGTGAATGTCACTGACCAAAAATTCAGATTGTTAAAAAACTCACATAAAAATGTAACACGTTAAGAATATAATTTTATGCTCTAAATTTTTGTACTTCATTATAATAAAACACCTTAACAATGGTGATCAAATCAAAACAACTAAAGGGGAAAAGCTGCATGATATGCTACATTTTGAGCATTGGAAAAATATGGAATAGGTATCAGCCAACATCCATTTAATATCCAAGATTTCAACAATATGACATTTTTCATTTTTGGGAGAAAACCTGATATTTGCAAGCAGCTTTTTCTTCTCTTATTCTACGACATGAATTCTCAATCAGAAATGTGAAGCATACCTGTCTTCCATCCAAGCAACACTATACAAGTCCCCCAAGCAGGTTCCATACTCAAGAGGAGGAGGACTAAGATCATCTCCAGGGCAATAAGTTCCCCAACTGCTCTCTTCTGCATTTGCTGCTGTAGTTGCATAGATGTTCAAACCTTCAGGAAGGAGGCCCTCAAATATGCTACCAGACTCACAAGCTTCAAGATAAAATACCTATAATTTTACAAAGTAGTCCAGCTTAAAAATTAAGTTCTTACCAGAACATAATGTGCCTAAAGGAAATGCCAGTTAAACTAATTGCGTACCAAACTTTCGTAGGTCCCCGAAGCATGCTTCTTCTTCAGGACTTCTATCAGATCTTCAGCATAGAGGTAAGGACTGGTAGGCATACCTGCCAAAAAATTACAATATGGCTAAAAAATATAAAATTCATCAACAAATCAAATCATTTATAATTGCAAGCAATAATCATTTATCATTTATATTAACCACGGATAATTTAAGGAAGAGAGGTTTACTGCTGGTTGATTGGTGTTATAGGTGTAAGAAGAATGGTGAATCTGTTAACCATCTCTTTCTTCTTTGCGAGGTGGTAATGAAGTTGTGGAATGAGATTTTTTCAAGGGTAGGCATTGTTTGGGTGATGCCAATGCATTTGGTGAATTTCTTGGCTTGCTGGCAAGGTCTCGTGAGGAGTAGAGGCAGCGCAGCAGTGTGGAGGATGATCCCCTTGTGTTTGTTTTGGTGCCTATGGTTGGAGAGGAATGGAAGATGTTTTGATGATTGTGAATATTCTATGGGGGAACTTAGTGAGTTTTTCTTTAGCACTTTAAGGGATAGGAACATTTATAATGTTCTGTTTTAGCTTGTATTTAGGTGTATTCACTTGTACACATCCTGTGTACTTGGGCTATGCCTATTTACTTGGAATAAAATTCTCTTAATAATTATAAAAAAAAATTATAATTGCAAGCAATAATAGTGTGAACAGTATTTGTAAACTAATCCTGATAAACCGTATATAACAGCATAAAAACTCATTTCTCCAAACTCCATCTTAGATTCTTGACTATTTTAAACAAGTTTAAGATCTGATGAGCTTTGTGGAAGAACTTTTTTGTTTCTTAATATGTAGCTTCTTAGAAACAGATGAGATGAGATTTTTTTTTAAAAGTTAAATAAAATATTGTTATAATATAATTTTTTAACGTTAGTGTTGTTTTGGGATTTGAAAAAGTTGAATTGTTTATTATATTTTGTGTGGAAATTTGTGAAAGTAGTAATGATAAAATGAGATGAGATGAGATGTTTTGGATAAACAAACATAGTTACCAATGTAGAAAAGCATGGTCATGAAACAGGGAATAGAGGGGATTCAAAGTTTTATCTGCTGAACAGATACTTCCAGAGATGTAATTCTGTGACAAATTCTGAGAACAAATTGGTGCTCATGAATACACATCCTATAAAAATAAGACCTGCAATCAACGAAAGGTTGTAAAGAGCTACTAACCAAGCACACCAGGACCCCCATGATCACTATAATATACAAAAATATGATCATTAGGACCACTATCCACAACCTTCCCACTGCCCCCTGTAAGAGCAGTTCTATTTCCAAGGAGAACTGCAAAAAAGTTGTCAACAGTAACATCTTCCCCAGTATAATCCTGCCACAAGAAAACCCACAACATGATTGGGGAGAAAACAACTTAGTAGTAGGTAAACATCTTTTTTTTCTTATATAAGTAGTAGGTAAAGATCTTAAGGACAGAAACACAACCTTTGGCACTCCATCATACACGTCATGGCCATCTGGCTTGTTAATGATAACTCCAGGCTTAGGGTTCTCCTCATTGAAAGCAATGTCATCATACATGAAAACAATAATGTTTTCATCTTTCAAACCACCTTGCCTCAAGAGTTGATAGGCATGACAAATATCAGCCTGTGAGGAAGTTTAAAAGGAGAGAAACAAAAAAAACAAAAAAACTGAATCAAACAATAAGATCGCAACTACAAACAAGAAATGATGGTTCTTACTAAGCTCCAAATAGAACATGGGCATTTCAAAGACAATCATAACCTAAAAACAAATAATAAATCGATCTTATTATTTCATTCAGGCATTAGGAATCCATTAAAGCTAGTCAAAGATTTTCATTATGCTGCCAAGCACATGATTTTCTTGTCTCATCTCAAAATGAATCCTTTTTCTCCATCTTGTAACATCTATTTTCTCCCTCATTAATACAACATTCTTGTTCCAAGAACCATTACAAAATGGTAAGATTCAAATTGGGATTGCATCACAGCAGGATCAACATATAAAATTCCACATAATCTAATTACAACAAGGAATATACTTGATTACATTTTTTTATTTATATTTAAAAATAATCTGAAAAACATTTTTTTGATCTGTAAATTTGAAAATTAATAAGGAAATCTATGATATTTAGAATCGGAGAAATCAAACTGGGGGTGCAGCAAATTAAAGTTTGAATCTCTGTGCTTTTTCAAATTAGAACTCAGAAGTAAATTGTTTGTGATTTTGGACACCATGGAGAACACGGCAACAGGAGATTAGAAAACAAATCAGTTTCCTATTAACTTGACTGTTCTCAGGAACCAAATTGAAGGCTCTTAAAACCCAAATCAAACAATAAGAAATAACAGCAGAAGAATTCTCAAGCAATAATTCATGGAAAACCCGAGAAAAGCAAAAGACTTTCAATTTTTTTTAGCTTACAACATTCGAGTTCTTCACACTTCCGCAAATACCTATATTTTTAGCAACTTTATTCGGGAGAAAAAAAAATCAGAAATGAAAACACAAGGATATCTATAAGGTTTAAAAAGAACGAGAGACGAAATAGAATAATGGAAAGGAAGTTAGATGCTTTCGAAACTCAAGATACACCAATCAAGAAATAGAATAATTCAATATTGTAAATTAATTGAAACGGGAAGGTAAAACAACCTGATGCCTGTAATTCCAGTAACCATTGGAGCCGGCAATCAGAACCGCCCATCGGATCCCTGATGAGTCGTCGTCTTTATCATCAACGGCACCAACAACTCTGCCGAAGAATCTCGAAGCTGCGGAGGGCAATCGGAGATAGTCCCCAGGCAGGTCCCTAGCCGCCGAGGCCGAACCGTAGGCGTAAAGGCCAAGAAAGAAGAGGACGACGACGATGCGATTCATGGAGTTGAGCTGGGGGTTTCTGATTGGCGGTACTGCTATAAATACGGTTCAGTTCATTAATCCTGGCCGTTGTTTTTAAATTAACGGCCATTCATCAGAAAAATGGTCTGATTCTTATTTTGAGTAAATCAAGCGCAGAGTTGTGTAACGAATAAGCGTCGTACAAGTATCTTTTTATTTTAATAAAGAGTATAATTTATTGTTATAAAATTAATTTTTATATATATTTTTAAATAATTACATCATATTTAAGATTCACAACTGCAAGTATTATTATTTTTATATAAATTTATTATTTACCCAATAATCTTCTCCATTTTCCAATATTTCCTTATGACTTGCATTTTAATGGTTTTTGGTTATAGAAATACTTTAGTTATTAAGGGATTATATAAAAGTAAATTCACAGACTAATATGACTTGATATGATACGTCAAATTATAAAATTATTTTTATTATAAAATAGATTAATTAGATCATATAAAACCACGTCAGTTTATAAATTTACTTTTATATAATTCATTGGTATATGTGTAACACTTCTTGATGAAAAAAAAAACACTTCTGAATTTGATTTATAACTTAATATGTATCGCAATTTTACGTGGAATTCGGTATTTAATCAAGTCCAAATAGCATATAGATTAGTCTTAGATTAGACATAATTTAATTCAAATAGCTAAATAAATTGGACTCTTTAATCTTAATTCGTGAACTTACATTGAGTTTCCAATATTGTGACTCAAATAAATATCGTGACAATTATGTTACTAATAAATTTGGTGTATTTGCCAAAAAACCTGATCGGATGTCGTTGAGTTGTTCAGTTATTAACAAGGGAACTGCTAGGGACACTGAGAGATGTCCTGAGAAGTTCTACCAATAAATGCAAATGGTTTTGTGTTTTTTTTTTTTTTTTTTGTGTGTGTGTGTGTGTGTTTTCATGCAAATCACTTTAAATATTTTTTTTAAACAAAATCGCAAGCTTATTTAAAAACACTTTCTTAATCATTAAATAAAAAAACCATCGTCGGTAGTTTATCGGTGGCTATTCTGGATGAGATGAGCATTTCCCTATTAACAATATCATAAACTAGTTACATTGTTGAAAGCAGTTGCTACAGGTATATATTTTCCACTGGACTTGTTGTTTAACCAGTGTTTACATGGATTTGTGGATTCCAAATCTTAAAAAATACATGGTGTCAAACATAAATAACTCTAAATTTCATCAAGAAAAGGTTTATAGCTCAAGTGTCCACTGCCACAACATGATGTTTCTTCTGCAAAAAGAGGCAAACCACACTGCAGTCATCTACTTTTGCAGTAGGGGACTTCTTTTTCCATGCAGTGGTAGCTGCCTCCACCACAACTCTTGCTGCAACTTGTTCACTCTCTGCTTCCCACACAATGGATGCAACTTGATCATTATTGAGAACATCCCAAACCTACATTTTTCATAACCCTTTTTTTAGATGTTATTCTTGAGGTTCCTGATCGCATATATAAAATGAAAGCAGAATGAACACTTGAATATGTAAAAAGGAACATTTCATTCATATGGCCTTTACCCCATCAGTTGCAAGAATGATGAATTGGTCATTGGAAGTTAGGCGATGATACTTGATTTCCGGGATGGCAATGATGCCATGGTCTTTGAGTATGAAGTCTCCGAAAGCTCGTGACATGGCAAGGCCCAGAGTGTCCTCGTGGGGCAGCCATACCCGTTGAATGTGCGGTTCATGGTTTAGTGCAGCCACCCGGCCATTGCAGTTCCTTATTCTTTCTGCTTCAGCTGTATCAAAAGGGAAATTGGTCATTCATTAATGTGGAAATCCACTTGAAATAAGGGAATTCAGTAGTAACAAGGTGGATGAAAATGACAGGTACCAACATAAGGAAATAAGGCCTTACAAGGCAAGCCTGGCTTTAAGTCTCTGGTTAACTGAACAGCCTCGACCCCATTCTTGGTAAGTGTCCCTAAAACAGCCCTCGAGTCCCCACGGTTAGCTATAACAAGATCTTGGCCATGCTTAAATTTTCAATCATCCAAAAGAAAACATAGAAAAATAAAGATATATTACTTCTCCAAATCAATTTAAATACAAAACAAACCAAAAATAACTTGTTCATATGTACTTAAAGTCACTCTTACTTGTCTTATGGCAACAACAGCAGTGGTTCCACTACAAGAGCAGTCCAAAATCTCTTGAAGCTCTATAACCTTGTCCATCAACTTGAAGGCAATGATACAAGCCTCTTACCACATATAAAAATTAACCTTTGAGAGAGCATTCTTTTGGCTAAGTAAGAGCGAAGGCAGCTGGTTACATACAAGCTCGCTCACTACTTGAACATTCTTCCCATGCCCATCAAAAACACCACACAGAGCTCCATCTTCAACTCCATAGCCCTAAATTAAGAAAAAAGATCAATTTCGATGAAGGATCCAAATAACATTAGTACACATTTGTTTAAACTTTATTTCCTATTTGTTTGATTTTGCAAAAGAAAATGAAAAATGAAAACTCTAAAGCCAATTCATATAAGATAAACAAACTATAGAAGCAGTCCCTTTCTCAAGGGAATGAAAATCTAACTCAATCTCAATCCAAGCAGAGTCTGTAAAAACAAGGACCATAGATCACAAACCATTGACAAACCTGGTAAAGAATAGCTGCATCCTGGTTTAGTCCTTTGCTACCTTGCTTAGAGTAAAGAGAACCAAGACCATTAGAAACATTATTTCCTTGGATGAATATTGCATTTTCATGGCCATTCTCTGCATCATGAATACTCAGGGATGCAACGGATGAGCAGATTCCCATTACAGATGAAATTATTTTATTCTGTTTTCCACTTACTTTATAGTCTAAGAATCAATGAAAACCAGTTTCCTCGGTCTTGAATTTAAGGACCCCAAAGTGAGCATGTGGTAGCAAAAGAATTTTCTAAAGGAGTTGAACTGTAGAAATGGCTCCCAGAGGTCTGAAAGAATGCTTTTGGATTAGTTCCCTATTTCACTTTTTTAAAAATATTTGGCCAACTTTCAATAGAAGGGAAGGGAATATGAGATTTATATGTTTTTATATGCTGCTTCTTTTTCAGATACATTCTAATCACATGTCAACTTGAGATTTCTAATCCATCCTGAGAGCAGAAAACCAGGGCTGGCTGGAAGGTACAAGAAAGAAGAAACTAAGATAATTACCTGGGCACCAATAGAACAAAAGGTCCCCTAAAAATACTATTAACATAGATTCTCTAATTAAAACTATTTGTTTAACTAATAATTTATTATTCTGTGACAAAAATAATTAATTACTTATGAAGAATAGAGAACAAGTCTCATGCTGACCATTTACATTATTTTCTATAAAGGGACAGCTTAGCCTATTTTTAGGTATAGAATCATGGAAAATAAATTTCTTTTCCACCTGAGGTATATCTCTCCCACTTTAGGTCTAAACATAGGAGCCACCAACTATATTTCTTTTCCACTTTTCTAGAAGACTCCTGCTCCTAGTTTCCCACTATTTATGGTAATTTTTTTTTTAAGTGCGGTAATTACAAAAAGATTTTATAAAAATAAATTTATAAATTGATGTGTTTTATGTGATATATTAGATCTACTTTATAATAAAAGTAACTTTACAATCTAGTATACTTTATCAAGTTATGTCATTTATGAGTTTATTTTTATAAAATCTTTTTACCGCTAAAACATTTCTACGCTGTAAAACACCATGAATTTAAATTGGAGGTTATCATTTTGTATTCATTATTTAAAGTCCTAGTGTCTAATTCTTCCCTCATTATTATAGGAGGATACATCATGCCGGCGGATCTCTTTGCGCGGATAAGCCTCATCAAATGATTATCAATCAACAGATTTAGATTTGGTGATCGGATAATTTGTCTTAGTTGACTCTCTCAAGTTTTCTGGGTAACTTTTGTTTAATTTTTAAAAAAATAATGCTACGTACAGTTATAAAATATATAAATATCATGTATTTATTTAAAAAAAGAGTAATCAAGATCTATTATAAAAAAATTAATTTTTATTTTTACGTGAGTCACATATTTATTTCCTTCTTTTAAAACGAATGTAAGACATTTACACACTCAACTATCATTTCTCCTTCTTAAATATATTATATATCTTTTAACTGTCTTTCTTTTATTATAATATTCTGACGATATCAAATAATTAATAAGCAAATAAAATAAAAACAGCAAATAATCTTTCAGTTATTTAATATCATACGAGGCCATAATGAAATGATGATAATTAAAAGATGACGAGTTCTCATATTATATACAATTATTGTTTATATTGTGGTTGGTAAACATATATATATATATATGTTGAACCCGTTTCAAGTTTCGTGTAATTATAAATCTACACATGAATTTTGATGATAACAAATGAATTTAAAGAATAAAGGAATCTCAAACTCAAGTTGTCCACATAATGGAATCAAGCACATCAAGGAACTAAGCATGAGCAAGAATAGAACAAATTTACATTAAAGTCATAGAGTAATGTTGTAAATCTCTTAAAAATTCGAAATTAGGATTAAGATTCAAAATTAATATTTTATCATAAAGCATTAAAATACATTTTTCACATGTGCATGAATATTTTGAAAATTAAATTTGAAAATTTTGAAAGATGATTGATTGTAATATTTCACATGTGCATGACATGATTAAAGGTTTGAACTTTGAAAATATTAAGATGATTGATTGTCATCTTTCACATGTGCATGTTTTATTTGAATATTTTCAAAAGTGATTGTTGCTTTTCTTGACTTATGCAAAAGATAGATGTCTTTGTTTGAAAAATTTGAAAAGTAAAGTGTGCTCCTTTTGTCATATGCAAAAAGTAAAAAATTAGGTTTAAAATTTTTGAAAAGTAAAGTGTGCTCATTTTGTCACATGCAAAAAGTAAAAAGATTAGATTTGAAATTTTTGAAAAGTAAATGATGATGTCTTTGACATGTGAATCTTTTTAAATTTGAATATGAAGTCTCATATGCCTATAAATAGATCATTTGAGAGCTTCACATTTACAACACCAAGAGCATACAATTTTCATTCAAAGCTTTCATTCTCTCTTCTCTAAACATTGAGCCTTAATCCTTGTTCATTTTGAGAGATATAGTTTGTGCTGTATTGTTCTTATTTCACTCATTGAGGAGTGTTTTCTGATATCCTACCCACTATCAATTCTTGTATCAGTAAAATGGTGTGTATAACCCTTGTGCGTGTAGAAAGTGTTCTACACAGGGAATAGTTGAATCACCACGTGAAAGGTGATTGCAAGTATAGAGGGTGTTCTACATGGATCCTTTGTAGCAGTGTTGTTCAAATGTGTAATAGGTTTCTATCTCCACCTGAATGAGGTTGAATAGTGAATTCGGGGATTCTTAAGAAGTAGCTTGAGCCGAGGACGTAGGCAGTGGGGCCGAATCTCGTTAACATACTGAGTTTGCTTCTCTCTTACCCTTACTCTTTATATTTATTGTTGTTTCATATTTTATATTGTATATTTGATTTATAATTCTTATTTTTTTAAATACAACTCAATTCACCCCCTCTCTTGTGTTAGTCATCTGGTCAACAATTGGTATTAGAGCTAGAGCTCTGTTATAAGATTAACTATCTTTTGAGTTAAGATCTTATGGCTAACATTGTAGCTTCATTTGGTGAAGGTTAATCTAGCAGTCGGCCTCCACTCTTTTGTGGAGACAATTACTCATTCTGGAAAGTTAGAATGAGAATATTCTTTCAAGTTCAAGGTCGAGAAATTTGGAAATGTATTATAAATGGACCTTATATTCCAACAAAAGTGGTTGATGGAGTAAAGGTCAAAAAGGAAGAAGAAGAGTTTGATCGTGAAGACGATAGACTTTATACTTTGAATTTAACTGCTATGAATTTATTATTTAATGTTTTCAATGGTAATGAATTTAATAGAATAATGACTTGCGCTACGGCAAAGGAAATTTGGGATAATTTGAAAGTTACTTATGAAAGAACTTCTCAAGTCAAGGAATCAAAAATTTATATTCTTACTCATGAACATGAAATGTTTAAGATGAATGATGATGAATCTATTTCTAGTATGCACACTCGTTTTACTAACATCATAAACAGCTTGACAGCTCTTGGTAAAGTTTATTCCAAAGTGGAGATAGTAAGAAAAATTCTCAACTTTCTACCAAAACGTTAGGAATCAAAAGTGACAACGATTCTTGAAACTAGAGACCTCAAGAAACTCGAAGTGAATGAACTCATCGGGTCACTTATCACCCATGAGTACACATTGAAAAGAGGAGAAAAAGAAGGAAAGTCAAAGAAAAGCTTAGCACTTAAAGCTGTTCCTCATGAAAGTGAAAGTGATGAAGATGAGAAAAATGACGACAAAGATGAAGAAGTTGTAATGATAACAAGAAGAATTCAGAGGTTCTTAAAGAAAAATAAAACTCCTCCGAGAAAATCCTTCAAAAAGTTTTCTAAAAAAGATTCAGGTAAAAATGACATTTTAATTTGTTATAAATGCAATAAGCATGGTCATATCAAGCCAGATTGTCTTCTACTAAAGAAAGATCGAAACAAAGGCAAGAAAGTAATGAAAGCTACATAGGATGATGATTCAAGTAGCTCAGATAGTGAAGCAAGCAATGGAAAATCAGCAAATCTTTGTCTTATGGCTAAAAATACATTGAGATAACAAATTTTGATAATATTGAAAATCTTTCATATGAAGAATTGCAAAATGTTTTAGAAGAGGTATATGAGGAATTTGAAAAATTGGGTATCAAGTATACTGTTTTGAAAAAAGAAAAATTCTTCTTTAACAAACGAAATTGATATTTAAAAAAAAAAAGTATTTTTTTGAAAGATGAAAATCTTGAGTTGAAAAAGAAGAAAACTGATTTAGAAAATATTGTTGAAAATTTTACGAATGGAAAAAGAAATTTTGAAAAACTTCTTGGTAGTCAAAGATGTGTTTTTGATAAGACAGACTTGGGATATATACCAAAATAAAAATACAAATCTTATAAAAACTTCTTTAATAATCATTCTACATCAAAGTCCAATATTCAAAATTATTTTCATAATAATTTTGTCAAAAAAAGATACTATTATAATCGCTTAAGTTCTTCATATATGCCACATGCTATTTGCAATTTTTGTAAAGAAATGGTCATAATTATCATGCTTGTCCTATTAGAAGAAAGCATACAATGACTATTAGGGCCATATGGGTACCTAAAAATCTTATTTCTTCTAATACTAATAAATAAAGGACCCAAAGAATTTGGGTAAAAAAAAAAATCATTTTAATTGTTTTTATAGGTATGCATGAAGTCCTCTACAAGTAAAAACAAATGGTTTTTAGATAGTGGATGTTCAAGACACATGACGGGAGACAAAACTAAGTTCTTTGATCTTAGATCTAAAGAAGAAGGACACGTGACATTTGGAGACAACTCGAAAGGGAAGATCGTGGGAATAGCTAAAATTGATAATAAATCTTCTCTCATAATTGAAGATGTTTTACTTGTTGAAGGTCTAAAACATAATATTTTGAATATAAGTCAATTATGTGATAAAGGATTTACAGTTACTTTCAAAATGGATAAGTGCATTATTTTGAATGATCGTGATTGTAATATTTGTTTTACTGCTTTTAGAAGCAACAATGTTTATACAATCGATTTTGAAGAAATTACCTCACAAGATACTATTTGTTTTTCAGCTCAAAATGAAACTAGTTGGTTATGGCATAGAAGACTAGGTCATGCTAACATGGAACTTATTTCTAAACTTTTAAAAAATGCTCTTGTAAGAGGTTTACCAAATGTAAATTTTCTTAAAGACAAAATTTGTAATACATGCCAATTTGGTAAACAAACAAAAACTTCTTTTAAAACCAAGAAACATATTTCCACTACTAGACCACTGCAACTGATAGACATGGATCTTTTTGGACTAAATAGAGTTGCAAGTCCATGCGGAAAATATTATGCATTTGTTATTGTTGATAATTTCTCTAAATATACTTGGGTCATCTTTCTTGCTCATAAAGATGAGGCACATAATGCCTTTACCAAGTTATGCAAAAGAATTCAAAATAAAAAGGGCTATACTATTTCAAGTATCCGAAGTGATATGGAAAAAAAGTTTGTTAATAAAAATATTGAAACATTTTGTGATGAAAATGGTTTTGTGCATAATTTTTTTGCTCCATGAACTCCTCAACAAAATGGGGTAGTTTAGAAGAAAAATAGATCTCTTCAAGAGATGGCAAGAACAATGCTTAATGAGAACAACTTGCCTAGTTATTTTTGGGCCGAAGCGGTAAGTACTGCATGTTATATTATAAATAGAGTTATGCTAAGGTCTAAATTAGATAAAACCCCCTATAAGCTTTGGAATGAGAAAAAGCCCAACATTAATTACTTTCATGTATTTGGATGCAAATGTTTTATTTTGAATGACAGGGATAATTTAGGCAAATTTGATGCAAAATCTGATGAATGTATCTTTCTTGGATATTCTACTAATAGTAAAGCTTATAGAGTATTCAATAAAAAGACTTTGACTGTACAAGAATCTATGCATGTAGTATTTGATGAATCTAATTCTCTATTATCCAAGAAATCCATTGATGAAGAAACAGGAGGTATAAATAATACGGAAGGTCTCAATCTCAACAAAGAGAACACAATAGAGGAAATCCAACATGGAGACATCAAGAAATGTTTGGTCTCAATCCCAACATTAATTACTTTCATGTATTTGGATGCAAATGTTTTATTTTGAATGACAGGGATAATTTAGGCAAATTTGATGTAAAATCTGATGAATGTATCTTTCTTGGATATTCTACTAATAGTAAAGCTTATAGAGTATTCAATAAAAAGACTTTGACTGTACAAGAATCTATGCATGTAGTATTTGATGAATCTAATTCTCTATTATCCAAGAAATCCATTGATGAAGAAACAGGAGGTATAAATAATACGGAAGGTCTCAATCTCAACAAAGAGAACACAATAGAGGAAGTCCAACATGGAGACATCAAGAAAGATCATCAAAATTTAATACTAGATGCAACCAAGCAATTGAAATTTGTGAAAGATCATCCAGTGGAACAAATTCTGGGAGAACCTTCTCGAGGTGTAAGTACTCGATCATCTCTTAGAAATATTTGCAATCATACTGCTTTTCTATCTCAGATTGAACCTAAAAATATTAATGAAACATTTCTTGATGAATCTTGGATTATAGCTATGCAATGAGAGCTTAATCAATTTGAAAGAAATGATGTTTGGACACTTGTTCCTAAACCCAAAAATCATACTATTATTGGAACAAAATGGGTTTTTAGAAACAAGAAAGATGAGTCCGGAGTCATTACTAGAAATAAGGCTCGACTTGTAGCCTAAGGTTTCAATCAAGAAGAAGGAATCGATTATGATGAGACATATGCACCAGTCGCAATATTAGAAGCTATTCGAATGCTATTTGCATATGCTTGTTATAAAGATTTCAAATTTTTTCAAATGGATGTTAAAAGTGATTTCTTAAACGGTTTTATAAATGAAGAGGTATATGTTGAGCAACCTCCAGCTTTTGAAAATCATATTTCTCCAAATCATGTTTTCAAACTCACAAAAGCACTATATGGACTCAAACAACCTCCTAGAGTTTGGTACGAGAGACTCAGTGGTTTCTTGATTGAAAAAGGCTTTTCAAGAGAAAAAATTGATACAACTCTTTTCATTAAATACAAAAATGATGATATTCTTTTGATTCAGATTTATGTTGATGATATAATATTCGGTGCTACTAATGAAAATATGTGCCAAGTTTTTGCTAAGACTATGCAGGAAGAATTTGAAATGAGCATGATGGGAGAGCTTACATTCTTTCTCGAATTGCAAATTAAGCAAGCAAAAAGTGGGACATTCATCAATCAATCGAAATATATTAAGGAACTGTTGAAGAAGTTTGGGATGGAAGGTGCAAAGGAAACTGGAACACCAATGAGCCCATTCACTAAACTCGATAAAGATGAATCCGATAAACCAGTTGACTCGAAAATATATCGAGGTATGATTGGTAGCTTATTATATTTGACAGCTAGTAGACCAGATATTATGTTTAGTGTGTGCTTATGTGCACGCTTTCAATCATCTCCAAAAGAATCACATTTAATTGCAGTTAAGCGCATTCTTAGATATCTTAGTGGTACAATTAACTTAGGGTTATGGTACCCTAAGCACACATCTTTCGATCTAATCAGCTACACAGATGCAGATTATGCTGGCTGTAAAATAGATCGAAAAAGCACTAGTGGAGCATGTCACTTCTTAGGTCATGCACTAGTTTCCTGGTTTAGTAAAAAACAAAATTCTGTTGCACTATCTACTGCTGAGGCAGAATATGTTGTTGCGGGTAGTTGTTGTGCTCAAGTTCTTTACATGAAGCAACAACTTGAAGATTTTAAACTCATGTATAATCACATTCTTATCAAATGTGATAATACAAGTGCTATAAATCTTTCAAAGAACCCAATACAACATTCTAGAACTAAGTATATTGAAATAAGATATCATTTTCTTCTAGATCATGTGCAGAAAGGCGATATAGTACTAGAGTTCACAAATACACACAATCAGTTAGCATATATATTCACAAAACCTTTACTAGAAGATAGATTGTATATGATTAGAAGAGAACTAGGTATGATGCATGTTATGAATATCTCTTAAAAGGTAGACCAGAGTTCATAAAAATAGAGAGATATTTTTTTTAAATACTTTTACATAAACTTGAGGTTCTTAGCCTCATGTTTGAGACGCTCATTCTTTTCATACAATATCATGTTATCCCTATCCATGGGAACTGGCAAGCGAAATGAAGAATCTAATAGAGATTTTAACTGTTTATTCTTCTGCCGAATGATTCATTCCCTTGTGTGAGACTCTTGAACAATTCGTTGAAGTACAACAATTTGTTCTTTAAGCCTTTCAACCTCATGTTTTTTGGCTTGTACCCGCTAGGAAAAAACAATAATAGAGGATGAGTAGCGAGTCCCAAGACTCACCAAGTCGTAGATAGCATCGGAGTCTGACTTATTAGCCAAACTATTATTCTCTTGCTGCAACATGGCACCAATGGTAACTGCAGAAAGGACAGGAGATTAAGGTATAGAATACCTCATGGATGGATCTAGAGGAATGTTAGAAGAATGAGTCATTGAGAAAAGAATTGAAAACTTAAAGCGAGAATATTGAAAGAATGCAGATGAGTTATAGAGATGAGAATAAGATTTGATGTAAATCGGATGAACTTTAAGACTGATTTTATAGATATAGCATAAAGAACAAAACAAACTATTGTCTTTTCAAATCTTATTTAGTCAAAAGAAATACAAGATATGCTGGACACACATTGTCAAAAGTTTTCTTACTAAGCCAGCAAGATTAACAGTAGATTATCCCTATTTTTCTAGTAAACGATGAACCTCTGCTATTATCTGCCGATGTTGACCCTGTATATGAACCATTTCTCGTTCTAGCTCCTCTATTCGTGGTTGCAGATCATGAGCATACCAATCTGTAAATTTTTTCAACTCTTTGTTTTCCTGCTTTAGCCTTTTATTCTCTCTATCCTTATTAGCAAGCTTATGTCGTAACTCAGATATTTGGATGTTAAGATGATCAATCTCACTCACCCTCGCCATTAACCTCCGAGACATGATCGTAACAGATGCAGCATATTGACTACTGAGCATTCTTGATTCTACAATAATCTCAGAATCAGCCCTACTAGAAAAATGGTTCTCTGCTCCTATCATGGTATTGACGGCCTCAGGAGAGAAGATTGATGATTGATGCGCCAAGTTTTCCTGATTCAAGTCTGGAACATTAGTGGAAGAGAATTGCTCAGCCATTCTATCGTTATGGAAAAACAGAACTCAGGTCAAGAAGTGATGTATTTTTTTTTTTTGGTATCCGATAGGTGAAAATGATAATTTTTTTTATAAAAACTCAGAGCCTTCAATCACGTTTGTCAACAATATCAGGCGATTGTTTAAATATCCAGCCGCACTAAATTCATAGAGTTAGGCCTTGAAACTTTGCAGCACTTGTCGGGTCACGGACGGCTCCTTTTTTCAACTATTTACAGTGTCTATTAACGCACCATTTTCTTCAGTTCATTTACTTGCTGCTGATCCTTTTTAATGATGCCAAAAGGGAGAGAAGTTTTAGACTAGAACATTAACATTGTTTAAATTGCTAAACTTGTTATATATGCTTGTAAACTTATTATATATGCTTGGAATTATATTTATAATTTTGTTTGAAAAACTAACGCATATTCTCAGGGGGAGCTTAAGTATTAATATAGGTTTTAGGTTCTATCAAGTATTTGTCATCATAAAAAAGTGGGAGATTGTTGAACCCGTTTCAAGTTTCATGTAATTATAAATCTACACATGGATTTTGATAATAACAAATGAATTCAAAGAATAAAGGAGTCTCATGTTCAAGTTGTCTACATAATGAAATCAAGAAACCAAGCATGAGCAAGAAGGGAACAAGTTTACATTAAAGTCATAGAGTAATGTTGTAAATCTCTTAAAAATTTGAAATTAGAATTATGGCTCAAAATTAATATTTATCATAAAACATTAAAATACATTTTCCACATGTGCATGAATATTTTGAAAATTAAATTTGAAAATTTTGAAAGATGATTGATTGTCATCTTTCACATGTGCATGACATGATTAAAGGTTTGAATTTTGAAAATATTAAGATGATTGATTGTCATCTTTCACATGTGCATGTTTTATTTGAATATTTTCAAAAGTGATGGATGTTTTTCTTGACTTATGCAAAAGATAGATGTCTTTGTTTGAAAATTTTGAAAAGTAAAGTGTGCTCCTTTTGTCATATGCAAAAAGTAAAAGATTAGGTTTGAAATTTTTGAAAAGTAAAGTGTGCTCATTTTGTCACATGCAAAAAGTAAAAAGATTAGGTTTGAAATTTTTGAAAAGTGAATGATGATGTCTTTGACATGTGAATCTTTTTAAATTTGAATATGAATCTCATATGCCTATAAATAGATCATTTGAGAGCTTCACATTTACAACACCAAGAGCATACAATATTCATTCAAAACTTTCATTCTCTCTTCTCTAAGCATTGAGCTTTAACCCTTGTTCATTTTGAGAGATATAGTTTGTGCTGTATTTTCTTATTTCACTCATTGAGGAGTGTTTTCTGATAACATACCCACTATCAATTCTTGTATCAGTAAAAGGGTGTGTATAACCCTTGTGCGTGTAGAAAGTGTTCTACACAGGAATAGTTGAATCACCACGTGTAAGGTGATTGCAAGTGTAGAGGGTGTTCTACACGGATCCTTTGTAGCGGTGTTGTTTAAAGGTGTAATAGGTTTCTATCTCCACCTGAAGGAGATTAAATAGTGAATTCGGAGATCCTCAAGGGGTAGCTTGAGGCGAGGACCTAGGCAGTGGGGCCAAACCTCGTTAACATACTGAGTTTGTTTCTCTCTTACCCTTATTCTTTATATTTATTGTTGTTTCATATTTTATATTGTATATTTGATTTATAATTGTTATTTTTTTAAATACAACTCAATTCACCCCCTCTCTTGTGTTAGTCATCTGGGCAACAATATCATAATGGATATATATGTGTGTATTGTATCATTATATATATTTATTATATATACGTGTGAGAAGTGTTACGTCTATCTTATATAAATAAATTTTTAAATTGATATGACTTAACATAATACGTCATATCTACTTTATTTTAAAAATAATTTTAAAATTTGATGTATCATCTTAAAAAATTTTAATTAATAAAAATTTATTGTGTAAAATTATTGAATAGATCAAGTATTTATATATATATGTATGTATATGTATAATGTATTGATTATATTTCTAACTCTATAGGTGAAGACAAAGAATCAAAGCCAAATATTAACGAAAAGTTCTATTTATCATCCTCTACATCATATACACCCATTGATGTGTAAATATTTATGTTTAAGTATATGAATAAAAATGATAAATCACATATTGATCTACGGTATGTAGATAATAAATAGCATTTTTCAATGAAAATATTTCAATCATTTTCAACAAAATAAGTACCTAAATATGTTACTGAATAATCTATATCTATTTCGATTTAAAAAATTAATTAGTTTTAATCGATCGAGTAGAAAATTTAGTCCAATTTTCATGTAAATTGGGAGTGGTATCAGTTAAGGAACAATTGAGTTACTTGTAACTAGATTCCCTTTTTCAATTATCTTGAATCCCATCGGATTTAAAAAATATTAAAGATTGTCTGAGAGTGACAAACACTTAGAAGATAAAAAATATATATATTTATATATATATATATATATCCATTTAAGGAACTTCATCGCGAGTTACCCTGAAAATCTTTAAGAGGATCCTTTTGATATTAAATATGTATGGCTTATTTGGTAGATATCAAATTCCAAATATTATTAATATTTATTCTATTATCAAACCGACCATCTACAACGGCTGAAAATAGACGAGTAGGAAAATGAGAGTTTCGAGACTATGATGATTTGCATGGACAGAGAGAGGGAGTGAGGAGAGAGAGGGAGAGAGAGGGGAGAAAGTAAAAATAGGATTTACTTACACGATGTGTGGTTCTATTTTTTTCGTCTTATAATGCTTATGCGTCAAAATTCTATTGGAGGGTGTAAAGGCCCTATTTCATCCGTCCGGCCCCTAGCCTCTCCCCTGTAGAGATCAAATTTCGAATATTATTAAAAGTTATTATATTATCAAGTAGACCATATACATCACCTAAATCATAAGATTTATATTTTAAAATTTATTTTTTAAATCAAGTTTTGTTATATAAACACTCTACTAAGTATACTCTAGACACTTAAAAATAAAATATAATGTCAAATATAAAAAAAAGAAAAGAAAAGAAAGGGAACTTGAATTGTATTGTCCCATATGAGATATGTTGCGCCTGAAACCTGTCCAAAAATCACACAAAACAATATTTAAGTGGTTCAGCAAATTGCCTACGTCCACTGGAGCCTCTTTTACTGAGTTTGTACAAATTTACAAAACTCTCTCATGTACCCTCTCTTTTCTCTCTGATTTTTCCCACTCTTGTTTCTCTCTTGATGCCCACGCAGATTACATGAGAGGAGCTCTCCTTTTATAGGAGAGGAAACCCTACTGTAGGTAATTCGGTGCAGAAAACTTGTACCTAATGCACCAAACGGTGCCTAATAAAACAAACTAAGAAACGGTGGAGAGCAGAGAGTCATACTTGGGTGGTTTTAACAAGATATAACTTAAAAAAAGAAAAAAAAAAGATAAATTTTATTAATGATAGAAAGGGATATGTATCCTAATACCCAGGTTGTTAAGAGCAAAAACTATAGTCCTACTTGTTTTTTTTTTTAAAAACAGAAGCCTCTTCTGTATTACCTCAAATCAGAAACATTACAGAGTTTTTCCTGTATTACAATTGGAAGAATTCCTTCCGGACCCCCTTCTATCCATATACACTCGTTTTCTACATTTAACCCCATCTTTGCCAAACTATGTGCTACTCTGTTATTATCTCTTTTAGTATACTGTACTGACCAATCCTTTCTATTATCCAAACAATCTTTGATATCATCTATAATCTGCCCATGCCATTCCCAGCATCTTTCCTTTCCATTAATTGAGTGTATAACCCCCAAGGCATCCCCTTCAAAGATGACCCTTGTCCACTGTAACTCGGCACATATCTGGAAAGCTCTCCACAAAGAGTTTATCTCGGCTACAACAGGAGTAAAGATCCCATGCAACTGATTACAAAGAGCCAACATCAATTCTCCCTTCTCATCCCTCACAACAATCCCAATTCCCATCTCCCTCTTATCCAAATCCAAACTAGCATCCCAATTAACCTTCACAAAACCCTTTCCAGGTTTTATCCATTTCAAAATTCCCATCTGCACCTTTGAAGGCCGTGTAACAACTCCCTTTTCATTTTTTGCCTCTACAAAAGAGAATAGACTCTCATTAGCCTGCATGTGTAGCTCCTTTGGTCCAATAAATTTTGATTAAAAAACAAACATATTCCTTTTCCACCAAATATTTCTCATAATAGTTGCCATCATATCCAACTCTTCCCCTTTCAAATTCTTTGACAGCAGATCCCAAAGATCCATAAAATCCCCCTCCACCCGAGGCCATTTTTGAACTGGACTAGAACAATCTGCCCATACATCCATCGCAGCCCTGCAACTCCACATTACATGGCAAACTAATTCCTCCTCTGTTTTACACACAGGACAAAAGCGATTGTCCACCACCTTCCGTTTAAACAGGTTTTGCTTCGTAGGGAGACTATTAACAACAGCTTTCCATATAAAAATTTTAACCACTTCAGGTGTATTCAAACTCCAGATTTTTAACCAAACCTCTCTACCATTTTTAATCTCTGAAATCCCCCCTAAATCTCTACACCTTCGAGCCCTCTCCATATGATACCCACTCCTTACACTGTACTTCCCATCCCCCGTGAGAGCCCATATCCTTTTATCCCCTGCATTAGCTTGACTGACAGGAATGCCACACACAAAATCAGCTTCCTCTTCTAGCAACAATTCTCTCACCAACCCAGTATTCCATCTGCCTCCTATCAACAGATCCTTAACTTTAAGCTCAGGACAAGCACTCCCCCTAGGAGACTGGATACAAAATTGGTTTGGACGTGGAACCCATTTGTCCCCCCATACATGAATCTTCTCCCCATTTCCCACTCTCCATACCAACCCTTCCTTTAATAACTCAAGAGACCCCCACAAGCTTTTCCAGATTTTTGAAGGACTACAACCCAGCTTTGCATTCAACAAATCTGAATTTTTAAAATACTTGTCTTTTAGCACCATGGCAGCAACTGAATTAGGCATATTTAAGACCCTCCAACATTGTTTTGCAAGGAGAGCCTTATTAAAACACTGAAGCTCCCTAAACCCCAATCCCCCTTCAGCCTTTGCCACCCCCATCTTGGCCCAACTCCTCCATTGTATTTTATTCCCATTTTGCTTAGAGCCCCACCAGAATCTGGCCATTAATGCAGCAA
The DNA here is from genome assembly GCA_011037825.1 of Carya cathayensis. Taxonomy (NCBI): domain Eukaryota; kingdom Viridiplantae; phylum Streptophyta; class Magnoliopsida; order Fagales; family Juglandaceae; genus Carya; species Carya cathayensis. The sequence continues at coordinate 847,066 of QGSO01000191.1, forward strand.
TCTCTTTACACAGTTTTACTGGAAGTTTAAAAACATTCATATGGTAAGTGGGTATAGCCTGGATCACAGCCTTCAACAACACTTCTTTCCCAGCTGGGGAAAGGAAAAGATTCTTCCAGTTACTAATTTTACTCCACACCCTATCCTTTATTCCTCTGAAAGTATTATATTGGGACCTCCCCACCATCACAGGCAACCCCAAATATTTTTCACAATTGTTTTGAATTCCAGCCCCTATATCCTTTCTTATTCTTCTCTTTATATCCTCACAAACATTTCTGCTGAAAAACAAAGAAGTTTTCTGCCTGTTTAAACACTGCCCCGATGCCTTCTCATAAATCTCAAGTAACTGTTTTATCTTTAACCATTCCTGCCAAGAGGCTTGTCCAAACACAATACAATCATCAGCAAACAGCAAATGTGTTACCCTTATCCCCCCTCTTGCCACTGAAACCCCTCTTAATACTCTCTGCCTTTCAGCATTATTAATAAGAGAACTCAAACCCTCTACACACAGAAGAAAGAGGTAAGGTGATAGTGGGTCACCTTGCCTCAAGCCTCTAGAAGGAACAAAAGAGTTACTTGCCTTCCCATTAACCATTATAGCATAGGATACCGATTGCACACACTACATAATGAGCCCCACCCACCTCTCTCCAAAACCCAATTTTTCCATAACAGCTCTCAGGAAGTCCCACTCAACTCTGTCATATGCCTTTGAGATGTCTAACTTTAAAGCCATACTACCTTTTCTCCCCTTATGTCTCACTTTCATTGAGTGTACAATCTCATAGGCAGCCACAATGTTGTCTGTAATAAGCCTTCCCGGTATGAATGCACTTTGATTTGAGGAAATAACCTGGTCAAGCACTCCCTTCAATCTATTTGCCAAAATCTTTGCAATGATTTTATATAACACATTGCAAAGACTAATTGGCCTGAAATCCCCCACAGTTTTTGGCTCCTTCACCTTTGGAATCAAGACCACATGAGTATGGTTACATGTCCTCAAATTTTCTTCCCTTTTTAGCACACTCAACACTGCTGCTGTCACCTTTTCCCCCACCACATCCCAATAGGACTGATAGAAAGCTGCCCCAAATCCATCTGGGCCTGGGGATTTCATAGGCCCTATTTGCTTTACAGCAACTTCCACCTCTTCTCTAGTAAAATTTTTCTGCAGCTCTTCATTCATCTCCTCTGTTACTCTTCTATCCATTGCTGATAGACACTGTTCAATATCCACCCTTGAGGGGTCAGAAGATTTATACACAGCCTGATAGTGGTTGTAGAAAGCCCCTTCTATATCCTTTTGTTCCTCCCAAATCCTCCCATCCATATCCATAACACTTTCAATCTGATTTCTCTTCCTTCTTTGAGAAGCACATGCATGGAAAAACTTGGTATTTTTATCACCAAGTTTATACCAATTCTTTTTTGCTCTCTGTTTCCATTTAATATCCTCTTGGACTAATAAAATCACTGCCTGTTCTTGAAGCACCCTAATACGCTCCACATTTTCTGGTCCCTCTTCAACTTGTAATTTTTTTATTTCCCCAGTCATCCTATTAATTTCCTTACCCCTCTCTCTATCTTTTATCCTGGCCCACTTCTTTAATCTGCCACTGCAAGAATTTAAAAGATGTTGCACACCCCTCAACTTCCCTGCATCCACTCCTTGGTAACCCCATCCTTCCCTTATTACCTCCCCACATTCCTTATCTTTAACCCATGCAGCTTCAAACCTGAAACTACTCACTCTACTAACAGCACCTCTATAGGAACCACACGCCTTTAGTAAAATAGGCATATGATCTGAGCTTAGAGTAGTCAACCCCTCCACCCTCACATTAGTAAAAATATTTCTCCACTCTGGATTGGCAACAAATCTGTCTAGTCTCTCCTTTGTAAAAGTACTATCCATATGCTTATTACTCCATGTATAAGGGCATCCCACATACCCTAGGTCTGCAAGCCTTGTCCCTCCAGCACCTCCCTAAATTGCCCCATCCCTTTCTCCTCTCTTTGCTTCCCCCCCCCCATTTCTCAGCTTGAAACAGGATCTCATTAAAGTCCCAGCTACACACCAAGCCTCACCTGCCCTTGGTTCCAGAATTTTTAATAAATCCCACGACAAAACCCTTTTAGAAGCCATTGGGTGTCCATAAAAACCTGTAAACACCCATTCTTTATTCTTTCCCTCCCCTTTTATTTTACTACTTATATGCCATTGAGAGAAACTTAAAATTTCCAGATCTATACTTCTAGCCCAAAACAGAGCTAAACCCCCTTTTAATCCCTTGGATCCACTACAAACAACCTTCCATATCCAACCTTCCTTTTAAAGCTTCCACTCTTCCTGCCTTTATCTTTATCTCCATCAAAAACACCAAACAGGGCTTATTCTCCTTTACCAATCGACAAAGGTCTTGAACTGTACGAGGGTTGCCCAACCCTCGACAGTTCCAACTTAGACAAATCATAATGATTGGCGGGGCTGACTTCCAGCCTCCGCCAACACTTTAATATCAAATAACTCCAAACAATCTCCATTAATTTTCTTTTTTTTTTAATCTCCTTCTCACTCTCTTTTTCATTTCCATCCTCATGCCCTCTTTTAGCTAGGATAGAGCTAAAGCCCTCTCTATTACCCAACCCTCTAGCTTTTCTTTTCCAGCTCCCTCTCTTCCCTTTTTCCTTCTCTACAACCTCCCTCTCTTCCCCCCCTCCTGCTTGCTCCATAACACAAGACACATCCGTACCTGCCCTCCTAAGTTGGCCATCATTAACCAACTTAGATGACACTACCAGCCCTTCAGGATCCTCATTCCCCCTCTCCTTTTCCACACTCCCCAACACTATCTCCCCCCTCTCTTCACTATTCCATCTCTTTCCAACTCACTCACTGTTTTTTCCAAATCCACCTTCACAGACCCCACAAACTCCTCAACATTAACCCTATTACCCCCACTCCCTTCCACCTCCTCATCCCCCTCACTGCCAGGATCAATTCGAACCTTACCAATCTGTTTTGCTCTCATCCAAGCCCCATACTGTCCAGCCCCTCCTCTAACCTGCAAACATCCCTTCTCACCATGAACAATACAGCCACAAGTTAAGCAAATCCTAGGTAACTTCTCGTATTGGAAAGGAATCCACAGCTTCTCTCCTAAGACATTAACAGTCCTTCCCCTCACCAACTGCTTCCTTATATCCAATTCAACATTCACTCTCAAGAATTTACCCCAAGCAACTCCTCCTTCTTGCACTTCCACCTCATTAACTCTCCCAATGGATTCCCCTAATTTCACTCCCATATCCCGATTCATACAATCCAGTGGCAAGTTTTTCATTTGGATCCAGAAATTCCGTTTGAAAAACTCCACCGATTGAATCTGAGCCTTCCCTATGTATGGCATTAATGCAAACAGGTGGTTGTCAAACAACCACGGGCAGCCCCTCAACACTTTCAGTTTATCCTTTCTATTAACTAGAGAAATCACAAAACAATTCGATCCAAGCTCCCGGATAGTAAGAGGTTTACTCACCTTCCATATCTTTTCCATGGTGGTTCTGATGATTTCCCCTCTGATCGTCCACTCCGCGAACACCTTCCCGAGAATGCTCCTCTCCCCCAGCTTTTTTAGTTCAGCATTATCTCTCCACGGGACATCTATTGGATCGCACTCTTCCTCATTCAGCTTCAGATTTTCCCAAAGATCTTCCAATCCCTCCATCGATCCTCTCTGTTTACCCAGGGCAAACACGATACTCACACAGCTCCCTCCACCTCAGTGAATGAAGCCGATTCCCACCACCTATGTCGTTACGCCCTAATCGCCTTTAGGAGGACGACGAGAGAGAAACGGTTAGAGAAGACTATTCACTCGACACATTATAGTCCTACTTGTTAATCGGTATGAAAACACATCATTCACACTACCTGCGTGATAAGATGTAATTTGTAAGATTCAAAATTTTTAAATTTCTTTCACAAATCAAGTCATACAATGTCAATAGTCTGAAATGTGTATCATTAGTACCGACTTTGTAAATAGAATTTTTCAATACTTTAACCTTGATACCGATCTTTCACAATCCTCAAAACGCGGCGGGTTTGCAGGTTTCTTTTCTTCCATAATACGCCCAAAAGGGCCCTTTTTTTTTTTTTTTCTTTCTTGATGAGAAAAAGGGGCCATCTTACACCAAGGAACACAATGGTGGACCGGTGGTGGCCAAATTGCCCTTTCTAATGTGTCAATAAGCTCCACCAGCCTAAATCTCAACGAGACCAAAGATTGTGCTCCATAAGATGCTTACCATATGAGATATAACTCACCAACATGTTGCCAATTATCTAGCCCTAATAATTCCAGGTAGAACTGTACCCTATTGGAGATTAGTGCAATCCCTGCCACCTTATATCCTATATGTACCTAATTCACCAAAAATAAAGTCCATGTTTGAACTTTGAAAGTTCAATAAGGAAAAATGGTTAACAACCCACCTCCACCCAGAAAAATGAGCAATAATCTGAATCAAAGTAACATTTAACTACCCATCCAGGCTGTTCATAAGGAAAAATATTCAGAATTTATACAGAAAGAGAACAGGTTTATATCAACTTCTTTCAGAAAACCCTAGAATGAAACAAACAAAATAAAAACAGAATTTATACACAATCACTTTTCAAACTCTCATTGGCTGGAGACAGGAATGTTATCTTCACCAGGCACCGACTCTGATGCAGGCGACTTCTTTATAAGGGGCTTGGGTATGTCAAGGTACTCTTGTTGGCACCGCTGCTGAGGGTGTGCTAACAGCATACACATGTGACGGAAGAGCACACGCACTAGCCCTGTTCCGCTCTCATGAATGTAGCCCTTGTATTCAGTAACATGCTCGAGGGCGTCCACAAGTGCATCGTAGACATCCTGGGGGCAGTTGTCAGGTCCAGGCTTGTCATGGAGGTAAATAACATCTAAAGTAAAGAGTTTCTGGTTTACAGGCCATTGATGTTGTGGTTTTGCAGATGATCTGCAGTAGATCAGAATCTAAAACACAACAAAACGTCATACTGGATATCAGATTAGGTAGAACACGCACTAAAGAGTTCTCATGGAAACAGAAGGTCATCATCATCATTTGGTAACAATTTGCACCCATCAATAGGTAAAGTAAACAAAACGTTCATGTTAACCAACACACAGATACATGGAAGTTATTTCAACGCCACTTACCACCCTCAAAATCCGATTCTGAGCACGGGATTTCTTGGCTTCATGAGCTGCTACCCGGAACAGATTGGTGAGATCTGCAGGACCATAAGATGAAGTTGCTGACAGTAACTGAACTGCATGAATTGCGGACTCAACTTCACTGCTAAAATCTTTCTTAAGCTACATGATAGCAGAAAGAAACCAAAAAATTTTCTGAATTAATCATTAAATCCTGAAGCTGAGAAAGAAAGTTCACAATATTACTTGGGTCACACAGACAAAACCAATATTGTTTTTTCACTGCATTTCATCAATGTTTGTTAATAAGAGGGTCTCTTCATGGCCAAATTTTAGCATGTCTAATGTATCAAAAGCATATCAGAGTATAACTAGTGATGCTCTATCCAGCGCTTTCAAATGGTTTTGAAACAGAAAAAGACTAATGTAAAAAATATTGTTATAGCCAAGTAGTTGCAGAAAACTAACTGGCCTTCCCTTTCAAGCCCAAAGGAGAGAATGAAGCCTGACAATGTCTAAGATCTTAACACTCAATCCATGTACCCATTAACAGTAGTTATTCACTCAATCGGTGAATAAGAACGCGCCAGATAGGGGTCGAACCTATGACCAGTAGTTATCATTAATGGGAAATTATTATTTTTAACTAATCTGCTTTTTTTATGACTAGGAGCCTGGAGACAGTGCAAACCCAGCATGTCTTTTACCCAGATTAATTAATTAATTATTCAATTAATCTGCCTAGTTAGAAATGATGTAAAACTTAAGTGATGGGTTAGAAAGAATATTGAGTTCATATATCTTATTTATGCATACAGTTCTCATAAAGAGAATAATAAGTGTGTGCTGTTTGTAAAACACAAAAATGATTAACTACTTCCTAATTTTGTTCCATGTTTCTCATCTTCCAATTACGAACGAACGTCACTTAAATTAATTTATCTGGAACATGCAGCCTCTACAAAGTCATTACAAAAATGAAAAGAGATCTGAATATATTTTAGTTAATATGATCATCCCAAGAGATTTTAGTTAATGGGATCATCCCAAGAGGTAGTTAGGTCCTGAAAAAATAGAGAAAAAAATAGTCCCAAGAAGATTCTATCATTTCTGATGGAAATCTGTACCCAAAGGAAAACTTGGCAATTGCCTAATTTATGGGATCCAAAATAGCCTATTTCTTATTTTTTCCTAAAATTTCATTCCTTTCTTTTACAAGTAAAATTTTTCTTCTTCATTCAGGAGATATCCTCTTTCCAATATGTTAGTTTTCCCAATAAGTACCTTCTTATTCTATACATAAATGTAACAATAAAGGCAACATGCGAAGCAAGCAAGGAACACAAACAATAGAGTAAGTATTTTAGATACATATTCTCGATTGTTATTTGGAATATGATCAACAGGGGAAATATAACGGACCTATTCTCTATAATCACGAGTTCATTCAAGACATATCCAATGAACAAGAACATCAAAGGGCCAGAATTTTCTATCTGAAAATTTTAAATGGAATGAAAACACAGAGAGAAAGAGAGAGAGGAGTGTGAGCAACCCAAGAAGGAGATTTGGTGAGAAAGGAGAAGGCGAATCGGTGGTCGGGGTTAATGGAGAGCTTGGCGTTGACGAAGAGAAGGATAGCTTGCTTGACGGAGTCCAATCTGGTAAGCGGACGACCATTTGGTCCCGTGGCTTTCATCTCCACCAGGGATTCCGCGTCCGCATCTATGCAAAACAGTATGTCCTCGTTGCTTATACGCGTCGGCTTCAGTGTGTATCTGATGCTTCCTCCTGAACCCTCTCCATCGACTTCCTCCATCTCTCTCTCTCCGTTTAGGTGTTCGTGATTCTATTTCCGACTTCTCGGACAGATACAAAATGGGTTCTTTTCAAGTTTAGTCACTACATTTCGTGAGAATTACAATTTAAAACCCACAAAATAAATTTATAACATTAGGTTCCTTAACAATAACGTTATATGATAAATTTATATTACAATAAAAATATTTTATAATTTAATTTAAGAGTTATTTTATTATCAAACCCACCAATTTCGTAGCTACCTCAATCAAAAAATAAAAAAAGAGGCGACCCCTATTCTAATTCAAAGAAGTACATCCCGTCGCTAGAGCATTGATAATAGATTATACATATGTAAAAGATAATTTTGACGAATATAAGATGAATTTAAATTTTATCTATTTTATTTACATAAATCTCCACATTGAAATAGTTATTTTTTTATTATATAACAATAAAATAATATAAGATGAATTTGATTTTGACTATTTACATCAAATCTTTATATTGAATTATCTATTTATTTATAATATAATAATAAATAATTAATAAATTAAAAAATATTTAATTTTTTAATTATTAATTTATTTTATTTTATCATTTTTTACTATTCTACTTATTATATATTAATTAGTAATCATATTCTAATTAAATTATGGGTTAAAAAATTATATTTTTTGTGACACCCCGTTTTTACGTGTATTTTCACTGAAAAAATATTTTAATTTAATTAATATAATAGTTCTTTTATTTTAAATTATCAGATTTTAAATTGATTTTATTTGTTATTTGAATTTAAATTGTTGTTTAATTTATTTTAGCTTGTCTTTGGTTTTAAAATTTAATAGTTAGTTTTTACTAGTTATTTATTATATTTTAGCTTTACGTTGTGTTTAAAATATTTTCTTAGTTTTATTGCTTTTAAACTTATTTTCGTTGGATCAGTTGTTGAACTCCAGAGGTGAGGACTGGATCTCATTTCTTTTCCTCCATCTTTTCTTTTCTCTTTTTCCTTTTTCTTTTTTCTCTTTTCTTTCTTTTTCTTTCTTTTTTTTCCTCATTTATCCCGCGTTTGGCCCCTCCCCCGTGCGATTTCTTCCTCTCTCTCTCCTCACCCACGCCGTCCAGCTCTCCAGCCCAGACCACTGTCGTCCTGCCGCCGTGGTCGACACCACCCCCACCGGTCGACTCCCCTCTGACCGGTGAACACCCCCACCGAAAATCTCCTCCATCCATGCCGCCGATCACCCCCTACAGCCCATCTAAGCCGCACGGCTTTTTGCCATTTCCGGCGCCGTCGCTCCACCTCCAGCCACCACATCTTCACATCTTTTTCCTCTACCTCTTGCCGTCCTAACCCACTCATTTTCGGTCCCGATCCGTTGCCGGAGCAGCTCCCACGAGCTCAACTCCGATTTGACCTTTTTCCGCTTCCACCGCCACCCACGGCCAAAGCTCACTTCCCTTAGCTTCATAAACACCTCTAGACCATTCCCTATCAATTTCGTGCCTTGGTTTGTCCCCGTTCAAAAGTGGGTATTTTACAACCCACGGCCACAGTGAATTTTCACTGTTACGTTGCTTTTCCTTCACCATTTACTACGCGCCGATCCTTCGAAAATTAATATATAGCGCTATAAGTATTTTCCAAACTTCGTTTTAGATTTAAATGTATTATTGTCTTTACAATAATTTTTGTGATCTGGTTGGTTATTCCGGACTGAGTCCGAGGAGTCGGGGGTCGGTTGGATTTGAGAAAAGAATTGTTTGATTGGTTGTTATTGATGTTTGGAATATGTTGGTGAATTTGTATAATTTTATTTGCATTGCATTGTGCACGTATATGCATGTGTTATTTATTGAAAACTGGGTTTTCGAGCGAGATATGGTTTTATTGGTAAACGTGAACGTTTGAATTGATTAGTTTGATTCAGAGACACGTGTAGGGATGGTGGTAGAGTCCCGCATGCGATTCCCGCTTACGATGCACGCGGCGTAGGGATGGTAGTGAGCATGGATGGTGGTAGAGTCCCGCCTGCGATTCCTGCCTACAGTACTCTGATGGATTGGTTATTGAGCCATTTTCTGAAAAAATGGCGAGACTGGTTTTTGGGCCATTATCTGGGATAATGGCGAGGATATATTTAAAGGAAAGGTTTTGGATCAAATGAGATTTTGGCGTGTGTGGAAAAAAATGTGTTTTATGCGACATGTGCATTGGGTATACTTCATGCATATTGTTTTGGTTGTAATATGTTTTTATCTTGCGTTGTTTGGATTATTACTTACCTGCGGCACCATTTTTGGTATCGTAGATTTTGGTGCAGATGTAGGGGAGGAGGAGGCTGAGCCCGAGGAGACGTCTCCGCCGGAGGAGTAGTTTGGAGTGCTTCTTATATATTATGTTTGTTGTTGTTTGTATTGGTATGTATTTGGTTTGAGATGTTGAACATGTAATATTTTATTTACGCTTGTTTTAAACTGGTTTGTAATTAAACAAAATTCTGGTATTTAGTTATATGTCTTTGCTATCCCCTGCGTGTTTCTTCGTGCACATTTGTCGCTTGCACACACTTGGCACTCGTCGATAGGGTGGTGACCCGTGTTGTCACCATCCGGACGTCTCGATTTCCCCGTGTCCATACGTGAGGATTTGGGGGCGTCACAAGTGGTATCAGAGCAGTTCGGCTCTGGGTAAAACCACATGTCCCATAGAAGTGGTACCAGAATGTTTTAAAGTTGTGTTTTAAAGGTTTGTTTTATTTGAAGTTGTGTTTGTTGTTTTTAATTGAGTTAACTTGATTTTAATTATTTTATGTATTGCTTGTTTTATCGTATGCTTTTATGTTATCGTTATTTGGTTTTGTTTTTATGTGTTTGTTTTGTCCGAGATTTAAATGGGGTCAAAAGTTGCTGATATTTGATCTCGCAAATTTCGAGGATGAAATTTATTTTAAGGGGGGAGGATGTGACACCCCGTTTTTACGTGTATTTTCACTGAAGAAATATTTTAATTTAATTAATATAATAGTTCTTTTATTTTAAATTATCAGATTTTATATTGATTTTATTTGTTATCTGAATTTAAATTGTTGTTTAATTTATTTTAACTTGTCTTTGATTTTAAAATTTAATAATTAGTTTTTACTAGTTATTTATTATATTTTAACTTTACGTTGTGTTTAAAATATTTTCTTAGTTTTATTACTTTTAAACTTATTTTCGTTGGATCAGTTGTTGAACTCCAGAGGTGAGGACTGGACCTCATTTCTTTTCCTCCATCTTTTCTTTTCTCTTTTCCCTTTTTCTTTTTTTTTTCTTTTCTTTCTTTTTTTCTCTCCTTTCTCCCGCGTTTGGCCCCTCCCCCGTGCGATTTCTTCCTCTCTCTCTCCTCACCCATGCTGTCCAGTTCTCCAGCCCAGACCACTGCCGTCCGGCCGTCGTGGCCGACACCACCCCCACCTGTCGACTCCCCTCCGGCCGGTGAACACCCCCACCGAAAATCTCCTCCATCCGTGCCGCCGATCACCCCCTACAGCCCATCTAAGCTGCACGGCTTTTTGCCATTTCCGGCGCCGTCGCTCCACCTCCGGCCACCACCTCTTCACAGCTTCTTCCTCTACCTCTTGCCGTCCTAATCCACTCAGTTTCGGCCCCGATTCGTTGCCAGAGTAGCTCACACGAGCTCAACTCCGATTTAGCCTTTTTTCGCTTCCACCGCCACCCACGGCCAAAGCTCACTTCCCTTAACTTCATAAACACCTCTAGACCGTTCCCTAGAAATTTCGTGCCTTAGTTTGTCCCCGTTCAAAAGTGGGTATTTTACAACCCACGGCCACAGTGAATTTTCACTGTTACGTTGCTTTTCCTTCACCGTTTGCTACGCGCCGATCCTTCAAAAATTAATATATAACGTTGTAAGTATTTTCCAAACTTTGTTTTAGATTTAAATGTATTATTGCCTTTTACAATAATTTTTGTGATCTGGTTGGTTATTCCGGACTGAGTCCGAGGAGTCGGGGGTTGGTTGGATTTGAGAAAGGAGTTGTTTGATTGGTTGTTATTGATATTTGGAATATGTTGGTGAATTTGTATAATTTTATTTGCATTGCATTGTGCACGCATATGCATGTGTTATTTATTAAAAACTGGATTTTCGAGCGAGATATGGTTTTATTGGTAAACGTGAACGTTTGGATTGATTGGTTTGATTCAGAGGCACGTGTAGGGATGGTAGTGAGCAGGGATGGTGGTAGAGTCCCGCCTGCGATTCCCGCCTACGGTGCACGCGTAGGGATGGTGGTAGAGTCCCGACTGCGATTCCCGCATACAGTGCTTTGATGGATTGGTTATTGGGCCATTTTATGGGAAAATGACGAGATTGGTTTTTGGGCCATTATCTGGTATAATGGCGAGGATATATTTAAAGGAAAGGTTTTGGACCAAATGGGATTTTGGCGCGTGTGGAAAAAAATGTGTTTTATGGGACATGTGCATTGGGCATACTTCATGCATATTGTTTTGGTTGTAATATGTTTTTATCTTGCGTTGTTTGGATTATTACTTACCTGCGGCACCATTTTTGGTATCGTAGATTTTGGTGCAGATGTAGGGGAGGAGGAGGCTGAGCCCGAGGAGGCGGCTCCGCCGGAGGAGTAGTTTGGAGTGCTTCTTATATATTATGTTTGTTGTTGTTTGTATTGGTATGTATTTGGTTTGAGATGTTGAACATGTAATATTTTATTTACGCTTGTTTTAAACTGGTTTGTAATTAAACAAAATTCTGGTACTTAGTTGTATGTCTTTGCTATCCGCTGCGTGTTTCTTCGTGCATATTTGTCGCTTGCACACACTTGACACTCGTCGATAGGGTAGTGACCCGTGTTGTCACCATCCGGACGTCTCGATTTCCCCGTGTCCGTACGTGGGGATTTGGGGGCGTCACATTTTTTCAATTATCATTTAACCACAATTGTCATTTAATCACAAATTATATATAAATATATGCACGAGCAAACACAAATACACTTGCAGTGATCAGGAGATAGTAGTGGGGGAGGGGTAAGTACCAGAGGAGAGAAGGAGAGTTAGGTTGGGTTTAGATGTTGGGTTGAGTTGAGTTGAATAAAATATTATTAAAATATTAGTTTTAAATATTATAAGTGTGTTGAGATTTGAAAATTTTAAATTTTTTATTATATTTTATATAGAAATTTGAAAAAGTGTATGAGGATTTGAAAAATGTGTAATGATGAGATGAAATGAGTTGAAGAGAGTTTGGTAACCATATGGGGCCTAAAGAAAAATAATAAAATAAGCGTCTGCTTCCTGTACAATAACCATCAAATTTGGTTTTAACTTTACATTTACTGTAGCTAAAAGTTAGAAAATTTGATTATAGATAATCCGATGCAAGTGATTTTTCTCTTTAACAGTTAAAAAGTAGGATTATTTTAAAATATGGATAATCTAGTGAGAGTGCTCTAAGAAGCAGTTGCAGTTGGGCTCCAAACTATAAGATTTTGTTTTGGTATCATGTTTCTAAGAACGGTCTGATCTCTTATTTAATCAGATCGCTCTTGGTGTTCGAACAAGTCATTAATGGTCGACTTCATTGGTACCCTTTTGGTATGGTTGCGAACACTTTCAATTTTAGCATCTTATCTTCTGTAGAGAAGTGAAACTAGAATGGATAGAATAGCGTAAAATACACCATCCACTAAAATTTGATTTGCGAATAAATGCATGATAATTTTACACAGGTTTTTCACAACTCATAAGAATGGTGTCTGACCATTCATACACAGTTCATGTGAGTATGTAGATGAAAATCGTACGTGAAGTTCTCGTGATTCTAACATTTTTTGCTAATAAATTTTATAGTGTCTCTAACATTAATCTAGGTTTTATACCAAGCATTTCCCTTTTTCATCTATGATACATGAATTTGTAAAAGTGTTCGATAAATTTTGAGTAGTGTTGGCTTTATAAAAAAAATTATGAAAAGTGAATTTATTTGTTGACGTGTTGATATGAGAAAATAATATGATGTCTCACAATCAAGACATATTAGCTTTTTAATTTTATAAGATTTTTATGTAAATTAGCACTTTTCATAAATTCGATAATGTTTATAACATTACTCTTAGGTTTTATACAAATTTTTTTTTTTAAAGTATCTTTGATCTCTCAAATTCTTAAAACATTGCATTAACATCATGTTTCGCACACATTTAGGCTCGGCTCTCAATAACTTGGTCTTCGATCTTGGATCTGCAAATACAAAAAAAATACCGTGAGACGAGGGCCGTCATAGTGGCTGGGGAGTCTCCAATGCCAAAGTCAGTATCGTCTTAAAGTTTAGTACAAGTATATAGAGAGTTCAAAAAGAGTTCCTGGTACATGATGATTCATTTTTATACCTAATCTATGGGGTCTGATGCTCATGTGGGGTCTGATGCTCATGTCCTGTGTCAAGGGGATGTGTCCCCTCAACAGTTTCTTGAATCAAGGTTTAATGCGGCGTGGCCTCTGAGGTGGTGCATGTAATATGACATGGCTCTTTACCTTATTTAGGTAGTGGATACACACCGTCAAGCTCTTCCTTCCCTATCTATCAGTGGATCAAGGGCTTTCCGCGATCTACTCCCATCTATCTGCTCAAGGTTACATGGGATTAAACTCCGTCGAGGTGACGTGTTCCTCCTTCCTTTGTGTTATTCCCGCGCGTTCAAGATCATGGACTGACTTATGTTCCAAGACTAGGGACCCTTGATTGGGCCGACGGGTCATTTGATTGGCCTGGGCTTCTCATGGTATTGGGCTCATCCTCTAGGCCTTTGGTGGGAGAAAAACCCCCTTTACACATTGCATAATCAACACAATAAAGAAATTACATTTTGTTAATTCATCAACTTATATTAATAAGATGAATAAAAAAAACATATGAGAAGTCATATAAGTTTTTTTATTAGTAAAACAGAGAAGTGACATAATGAATGGTGTACATTATAAATTCTTTTTTCATAATTTAAGGGCTATGTTTACATGTTAAATTGATTTCAGATCATTTGTGAATAACAGTAAAAAATTGACTAATAATTTGGAAGGCAAAAGTTGCAAAATTTATAATAATTTAAAGATCGGAAATTATACCAACCTTTTTTCTCTTTCTTTCAAGGCACACGAAAATGTCTAAACGACGTCGTTGATATCTCATTGTTTATCAAATGCCTTTCTCCTTGTTCGTTCGGATGATCATTGCTTTAGTTCTGAGATTTTTGATTCCGAGATGGCGTGCTTACACGATCACAGTTGCGAAGATCACGATTGTTCCGCTGATTGGTCTCTTTACAAGCACATAGACATATCTAAGGTAAGTCTCTCACTTCGCTACGTTTTCTTCCTCATCTTTACGCACGTATGTATGTTCCGTTCCGCTTCATTCGACAAAAATCGAAGTTTTAACAATGGCGGCCATCTTTTGGTTGTTGTTCAAAGAAACATTAAAATTTTCTGGCATGCCCAGATATTTAATGTGTAAATTATAATGTCCCACTAGCTTAAATTTCAGAAACAAATTATCTGATATTTTCTTCTCCTGCGTGTTTTCTGTTTTCAATAGTTTCCGGTGGGATATATAACGTTAAATAGCTTAAGTCAAAATAATTCTTGGTTTTTTCATAAATAATTATATATAGATGCTGTATTGGCTTTGGAATTAAATGCTACAAACTTATTTGCACCATTTTGCTGGAGGTTGTAAGACAAACTCGGTTCCGGCTTATTGTGTGTAATATCATTCAATGGGTTATATTCTTCCAGGTTCGGTTTTGGTAGTTGGGTTGTAGAAATCTTTGAGTGTTACAAAGGTTTTCCTTTGGATTATTTGAGAGTTATGCAACTTGAGTCAAGAAGATATGAACACAAATAATTTCCGTTCTGGAGTTTCATCAACAGTTTGCTTAGCTGATATGAGGATGGGGAACCCAATTGTTATGATCCTAAGGGCTAAAGTTTTAACCAAATTAGTATCCAACAATCCTAGGGCTTTTGGATCAATGGTTAAACCTTTAACTGTTAGGATCATAACACCAACATTTTGATGAGGAAGGGAGAGGAGGTTTCTTGCATGTTATTTCATATCTCACAATATCCAGATAACGAAACCATTTTGTAAGTAGAAATGTGTTCAGTTTCAGATATTAGCCTGATGGTACTCCATAGGCCTTGGTGGATTTATTTATTTATTTTGTCAAACCCATAGTGGAGAATCAGGAGATAGAAGTGGTTTTGGTATGAGAATCTTCAAGCTGGGTTTTTGGCATTCTATTTAGAATGGAGTCGACGCCCTACCTTAAGGTAGTTGGGGATCAGTGGGAGAGAAGATTGGAATAGCCAAAGAAGCTGTACCTTTAGAGGGATGAATATGGTGACATTGTGTACTTGCAATGGAGGGGTTAGATCATAGGGCCTTGCAAGTCATGATGGAAATCTTAGAAAGCATGTGGCTATGGAGATCTGATATGTTCTCATGTATACTCCCTGTGTACTTGGGCTTTGCCTACTTTTATGAATAAAACTTCTTCATTACCTGTAAAAAAAATATGGATATCTGATATGTTCTTGTGGAATCCTGGGGATCTAAGCATTTTTTGGCTGTATTTGCACTCGAGGAATTTGTGGAAAGGAATTCAAGGTAAAATGAGTCTTATGTTTGCAGAATGTGCCTTATCATATATCCATGGCATTAGAATGTTCTTTAAGAACCACTTTGGGCTGATGAGGTATCTTTAGGGATCTCTTCGTAGTTGAGAAGGATTAGGGTGATCTTGTGAGGATATTGTGAAGCTGCGGATCATCATATGTTGCACATTGCTACAGCCATTTTTTTTAAGAAGAGGGATGGTACCCCCAATTTCACTTTTCTACAGCCATTGTTTCTCTAAATTCTTATTTTACTTGGGGATATGCTGAGTCTTACTTAGAGATGAATCTTTTCTTCATTTGGGTGTCCAAGAAGGTTAAAATATGTGGGATGTCGTTTGTTTACAAGAAACTAAATTGAAATTGGTGACCAGAAAATTAGTGAGAAGTGTGTGGCATTGTCCGTATGTAGACTGGATTTATTTAGCCTCGAATGGGGCCTCGGGTGGTATTCTTGTGATGTGGGATAAGAGGGTGATGGAGAAAATGGAGGAGTTTGTAGGGGAATTTTCAGTGGCTGTATCCTTTAAGATGGCGGAAGATAATTTTATGTGGGCATTTGCAGGTATATATGGGCCAAATGATGACAACATCAGGAAACATTTATGGGAGGAAATAGCTGGAATTTGGAACTGGTGGGACCTCCCTTGGTGCATAGGTGGTGACTTTAACATAAGATTCCCTAGTGAAAGATCGGGAGACAGGCGCTTAAGCCCAGCCATGACTGAGTTTTCAGACTGTATTTATGACTTGAATTTGGTGGATCTCCCACTTGTAGGTGGCCCTTTCGCCTGGTCCAACAACCAGACGTACTCTCGGCTTGACAGATTCCTAATTTCGCCGGATTGGGAAAGCCATTACCCGGAGGTGTCTCAAAAGAGATTACCACGTCTATGTTCGGATCACTTTCCCTTTTTATTGGATGGAGGTGGTATTCATGGTGGTCGGCGTTCTTTTAAGTTTGAAAACATGTGGCTTAAAAGTGAAGGCTTTGTGGACAAGGTAAGACAATGGTGGTCTTCTTATCAGTTTCATGGCACTCCCTCTTTTATTCTTGCAGGTAAATTAAAAGCTCTAAAGAACGATTTAAAGCTTTGGAATTCTCAAAGTTTTGGTAATGTGGGAGAACAAAAGCAAACCATGACCGAGGAGATTCAGAATTTTGATAGAATCACTGAAAAAAAAGTCCTTACCCCAGAGGAACTATCACGTAAGACAGAGCTGATTTCAGAACTAGAAAGAATCTTATCTTTAGAAGAGATCTCGTGGCGTCAGAAGTCCAGAGCCCTTTGGTTAAAAGAGGGGGATCGAAGCACGAAATTTTTCCATAGCGTGGCCAACTCACATAGGAGAAATAATACCATTGAATTGTTGAATATCAATGGTAGAGACTGCATAGAGGCTCTAGTGATGAAGGAACATGTGGTGAGTTATTTTGAAAACATTTTTTCAGAACGAGAGGGATGGAGGCCAACAGTGGATGGACTTGACTTTGATTCTATTGGACCACAATTAGCATCATGGTTAGAAAGAGCCTTTGAAGGAGATGAAGTTCATGATGTGATTAGAAAAATGGAGAAAGACAAAGCGCCAGGACCAGATGGTTTTTCGATGGGGTTTTTTCAAACGTGTTGGGAGGTTGTGAAAGAAGACATCATGAAGGTGTTTCAAGAATTTTTCCATGCTGGGAAATTCAAGAAAAGCCTGAATGCTACGTTTATTGCTCTTATTCCGAAGAAACCTAGGGCCTCGGAAGTGAAGGACTTTAGGCCCATAAGCCTTATCAACGGAATCTACAAAATTTTGGCCAAGGTGTTGGCTAACAGATTAGGGGAGATTCCCAAGCGAAGCATCAGGAAGCAGAAGATTACGACCAGCAATGGAGGCTTTCTCAAAGTGCATTTTTGACTTGAATCTGGTAGATCTGCCTATAGCTGGGGGTACCGCTACCTGGTCGAATAATCACTCTTGGTCCCGCCTGGATCGTTTTCTCATTTCACCGGAATGGGAAAGTCACTTCCCGGAGGTTTGGCAAAAGAGGCTAGCCCGTATTGGCTCGGACCATTGGCCAATTATGATAGATTGCGGAGGTATTCGGAAGGGTCGTCGGCCGTTTAAATTTGAAAATATGTGGCTAAAATCAGAAGGTTTTGTGGATAGGGTTAAACAATGGTGGTCCTCCTATCAGTTTCAAGGAACCTCGAGTTTCATTTTTGCGGCAAAATTGAAAGCTCTTAAAAAGGATGTCCAGACTTGGAACTTAGAATCGTTTGGCCATGTAGGGGAAACCAAAAAAGCAAAGCTGGCGGAACTTCAGGCGATTGAGAGACTTCAAGAGGTACAACACCTCACACAGGCAGAAAAAGAAAGAAAGGTTGAGCTGGGTGCAGAAATTGAAAGGTTGATCCTATTAGAGGAGGTGTCTTGGCGTCAAAAATCAAGAGCATTATGGTTGAGGGAAGGGGATCGGTGCACGGGCTTTTTCCACAGAATAGCAAACTCACACAGGAGAAATAATAACATTGAGATGTTGAAGGTGGATGGGATGGAGTGCAGAGAAGAACAGGAAATCCACAATCATGTCGTGGGATATTATGAGAACTTGCTAAAGGAACAGGCGGGATGGCGGCCTCCTCTGAATGGGCTGGATTTTAATACCATTGGTGTGAGTGATGCATCACATTTAGAAAGGGAATTTGAAGAGAGAGAGATCTATGAAGTTGTGAGGAAAATGGCTAAGGACAAGGCACCAGGACCGGATGGTTTCTCTATGGGTTTCTTCCAAGACTGTTGGGGTGTTATTAAGGAAGATCTAATGAAAGTCTTCCAGGAGTTCTTCAGGGTGGGAAGTTTTGAAAAAAGCCTTAACGCCACATTCTTAGCTTTGATACCTAAGAAGGTGGGAGCGACAGAGATTAAGGATTTTAGGCCTATCAGTCTAGTGAGTGGGGTGTATAAGATAATATCCAAGGTACTTGCAAATAGACTAAGTGAGGTGATGGGTAAGATTGTTACTCAACCTCAAAATGCTTTTGTTAAAGGAAGACAGATCCTAGATGCTGTGTTGATTGCTAATGAATGCCTCGACAGTCGACTAAATGCCAGGAAAACAGGAATTATGTGCAAACTTGATATGGAGAAGGCGTATGATCATGTTAACTGGGATTTTCTTCTACACTTATTAAGGAGGTGCGGTTTTGGGGAACGGTGGAGAGCCTGGATTCGTTGGTGTATTTCTTCGGCAAAATTTTCGGTACTACTGAACGGAACCTCAGTGGGATTTTTCCAGAGTACACGTGGCTTGAGACAAGGGGATCCATTATCTCCTTTGCTGTTTGTTATGGTTATGGAGGCTTTAAGCAGGATGATATCGGCACTGGTTGTGAATGGTGTCATTACAGGTTTCCTGATTGGAACCCCAAGTAGGGGCATCATTGATATTTCCCACTTATTATTTGCAGATGATACATTGATCATGTGTGAAGCTGAGCATAGGCAGGTTCAAGCGCTAAAGGCCGTACTGTTTTGTTTTGAGGCTGTTTCTGGGCTGAAGGTGAATCTGGATAAATCAGAATTGGTGCCAATTGGGTTGGTCCCAAACACCCGCCTATTGGCACGAACGCTGGGTTGTAAGGTTGCTTCTCTTCCTATGACCTATCTGAGACTGCCTTTGGGGAGTGCTTCAAGGGCTACTTCTATATGGGATATGGTGTTTGAGAAAATTGAGCGGCGACTGGCAGGGTGGAAAAGAATGTACTTGTCTAAAGGTGGTAGGATCACTTTGATAAAAAGCACTCTTTCTAATCTACCCACATACTTCTTATCTCTTTTTCCAATTCCAGCAAGTGTAGCAGTCTGTATTGAGAAGCTTCAGCTAGATTTTCTGTGGGGAGGCTTGGGAGATGAGTTCAAGTTTCACTTGGTCAAGTGGAAACAGGTATGTAAGTCTATCCAGGGGAGAGGTTTGGGTGTTAGAAACCTAAGGGTGTTTAATCGGGCACTATTAGGCAAGTGGTTATGGAGATACCCCAGAGAACCAGATGCCCTATGGAAAATGGTCATAGAAAAAAAGTATGGCGGCTTATGGGGAGAGTGGAGTACGAGAGAAGTAAGGGGTGTTTATGGAGTTGGGTTGTGGAAAAACATTAGAAGAGGCTGGGATGTGTTTAACCATTTTGTCAAGTTTCAGGTGGGTACAGGATCTAGGATTAATTTTTGGAGTGATGTGTGGTGTGATTGTCGGGCCTTAAAAGATGTGTATCCATCTCTCTTCCAACTGGCGAGTGCAAAGAATATATCAGTGGCGGATGCTATGGAGGTGAGGGAGGGACGGATTGTTTGGAATATTCATTTCGGTAGGGCATTACAGGATTGGGAAATGAGTAGCATTGCAGATTTTTACAGCTTTATATATTCCATAAATCTAGACAACCAGCAAGAAGATGCCATGTGGTGGAAGCCAACAAGAAAAGGTATTTTCTCGGTTAAATCTTTCTATAAGGCTCTCACCCCAGAGTCTACTTCTCTTTTCCCGTGGAGGAAGATATGGCGTCACAATGCACCTACAAAAGCCTCATTTCTCGTCTGGACAGCAGTGTTGGGTAAGATTCTTACCACTGATAATCTAAGGAAAAGAAGGATTATCATTGCAGACTGGTGTTGTATGTGCAAAAGGGGAGGAGAGTCAGTAGATCATCTTTTGTTACACTGTGGGGTAGCAAGGACTTTATGGAACGAGGTGTTTGCTCGCTTGGCAATGGTTTGGGTGATGCCAAGAACGTTTGAGGCAGCATTGGCTTGCTGGCCAAGCATAAGAGGTAGGAGGCCGATTAAAGCTATGTGGAAGATGATTCCGATTTGCATCGTGTGGAGTTTATGGCGGGAGCGCAATGAAAGGACGTTTGAAGACCAAGAAAGATCTATAGAGGAGCTTAAACTTTTATTTTTTAGAACTCTTTGTAGTTGGGCCATAGCTGTTGATTTTAATGGTATGGCCCTTCGGGACTTTCTAGTCTCTAATGCGCCCACTTAGGTGGGGCATTAGAGTTGTAATTCAGGCGTTGCCATTCTTTGATTAATAAAATTATTTATTTATAAAAAAAAAAGTCTCAAAATGCTTTTGTAAGGAGTCGTCAAATCCTAGATTCCGTGTTAATAGCCAATGAATGTCTGGATAGTAGAATAAAATCTGGTATTGCAGGGATCATTTGCAAACTAGATATGGAAAAAGCTTACGACCATGTAAATTGGAACTTTCTCCTATATCTTTTGCAGAGATGTGGCTTCAGGGAGAAATGGTGTATGTGGATCAGATGGTGTATCTCTACGGCAAAATTTTCTGTCCTTATTAATGGCAGTCTGGAGGGTTTCTTCGACAGCTCCCGAGGTTTAAGACAGGGAGATCCTTTGTCCCCTCTCCTTTTTGTTATCATCATGGAGGCTCTGAGTAGGATGTTAACTGCTATGGTCGCCAAAAGTTTTATGGCTGGTTTCTCAGTGGGTGACTCAAATAGGGGCTTTATTTCTATCTCTCACTTGCTTTTTGCAGACGACACACTTATTTTTTGTGAAGCAGATAAAGAACAACTTAGGGCATTAAAGGCCCTTCTTCTATGCTTTGAAGCAGTGTCGGGTTTAAGGGTGAATTTTGATAAATCAGAATTAGTGCCAGTCGGTAGAATCAGTATCACTCAGCATTTGGCTAACACTTTGGGCTGTAAGGTTGGTTCTCTCCCTATGACATATTTGGGGTTACCGCTGGGGGTTACTTCACGATCTCTACAAATCTGGGATTCAGTTATTGAGAAAGTGGAAAAAAGATTGGCAGGTTGGAAGAGACTATACTTGTCAAAAGGAGGCCGTGTGACTCTTATCAAAAATACTCTCTCTAATCTACCAACTTACTTCTTGTCTTTATTCCCAATCCCAAACTCTGTGGTTTCACGCATTGAAAAACTTTATCGGGATTTCTTATGGAGCGGTTGGGGGAACGAATTCAAATTTCACTTAGTTAAGTGGGATAAGGTGTGCAGACCACTATCATCAGGTGGATTGGGAATAAAGAACTTGAAGATGTTTAACCAAGCTCTTCTTGGTAAATGGCTTTGGAGATACAATATGGAACCGGAAGCTCTATGGAAATTAGTCGTTGATCGCAGACATGGGAGAACTTGGGGTGGTTGGTGCACTAGAGATGGGAATGCCCCTTATGGGATGGGGATTTGGAAACACATCAGACGAGGATGGGGAGTGTTTGCCAACCGCACAAGATTCTTGGTGAGGAATGGGACCGGTATAAAATTCTGGAGAGACATCTGGTGTGGGGAGACAGCACTGAAGGATGCTTTTACGGCCGTGTTCCGTGTGGCATGTGAGCCAGAAGCTTCGGTGGTGGATTTTCTGGTTCATTCAGGGGATCAAGTCCAATGGAATGTTACCTTTAGTAGAGCAGCTCAAGATTGGGAAGTTGACAGTTTTGAGGCTTTCTTTAGCTTAGTGTATTCCACGAAGCTGAATGGTATGCGTGAAGATAAGTTGTGGTGGACACCTGCGGGTAAGGGGAACTTCTCGGTTCGCTCATTCTATAAATCCCTTATAACCACACCAAATAGTCAATTTCCTTGGAAAAGATTGTGGAGGAATAAGGCACCTCCCAAAGCACTTTTTTTCTTCTGGTCAGCGGCTCTGGGTAAGATCCTGACGACAGATAATCTGCGAAAACGCCGGGTTATTATTGCAGATTGGTGCTGTATGTGTAAGAAAGACGGAGAGACCGTGGATCATCTTCTGCTTCATTGTGAGACAGCGAGAGCCTTATGGTGTGAAGTGTTCAACAGAATTGGGTTAAACTGGGTGATGCCTACTACGGTGACTGAGCTTTTGGCCTGTTGGGGGATGCCAGGTGGATTACCACAGATCAAAGCCGTGTGGAAAATGGTTCCTATCTGTATTATGTGGTGCATATGGGGAGAGCGTAATGAGCGGATTTTCGAAGACAAGGAGCGGACACTAGTGGAGCTTCGCTCCCTTTTTTTCACTTCTATAGTCCTTTGGGCCATTGCTGTAGACTTTAATGGTCAAAATATGCACAATTTTCTTTTGTCTTCTTTAGCAACTTAGATAGGTTCTTTCTCTTGTATAACTTCTTGTTTTACATGGGCTATGCCTATTCGTATTAATACTATCGTTTACCTATAAAAAAAAAAAGGTTAAAATATGTGGTTGAAACTTGAAAGTGTCGTCTCTATCATAAATTTCAATCCATAATTGATATGTTTCTTTTATTATCTATTTATGTAGAGGAAATGTACCTCCATTGAAATTATCTTTCACAGCTGCTGGACTTGGCATACCCCAACATAAATGAGAGGTGGATATCAGGATATAGACTCGTTGAATATAGATATTATACTTTTAAACATAAAATGGATATTGGTTCAGATCTTTTAAAAAATTCTGCTGTTTATCTTATGCATTTTGAGTGAAGTCAATCCGTGCCTCATTAAGACTTTATTTAAAAGTCATACGTACGATCAAGCAGTAAAAACTTGACTGTATGCTTGGGAAGGGGAATTTTAGTTGTAATTTCTGTAACTTTGTAATCTTGTCAATGATATAGATTTTTTCTAATAATACCTGTGAAACTTGATTAATTTCCTCGATTGTGGCATAGGAAAACCATCTTACATAGAAAAATTCACTGTATGGTAAATGATATAGATCACTGGAGCTCTTATTTGCTGATTGACAGGATGCCACATTTCATCAGTCATTATTTGACTATACTTGCAACTAATACGCATTAACATTCCTCAAGAAAATGAAGTTTTTTTTTCCTTTATTTATATGATTATTTTTATTTTATTTTTATATTTTGAGAAGTAATTTGGGTTGTTTCGTAGGTAACTGCTTTAAATGAGGCTGTTCCAGGAAGTGTCAAGTCAGTTTTTAAAGCTTGGGAGCAGCGCCTTAGTTCTTCTGAGGTGATTAGCCTGAATATCCACTTCTTTTTCTATATTCTTCATGTCAATGGTAGTTTTTTAAAGTATAAGTGAAATGGATAAACGCGCTTGTGTGAATGTATGTGAAAGGCAAGTCCCTTGGCACTGTTGGTAAACAATGGCAAGGCTGACTTGGCATCCCAGCCTTCTCTTTAACAAAGAAAGTTACTGCTTTGAAACAGAGTTTGAAAGGAAAAAAAATGGCAATGGAAAGTTTGGGGTTAATATGCTGGTCATGTCAACTATGTCCATTTCTATCTAAAATTAAGATATTTTTCTTTCTTGTTTTACAATACAAATCTAGCTAATTTCACAAGCCAGTGTGAAAAATTTCCTTTTCTCCATGGTCCATGTTATTTAGTGCCAAAATATAAGACCACAAGCTCCTTTCTTTTCCTCCTGTTCCTTTGTGTTTGTGTGCATGTGCATTTGAGAATTCTTTTTTTTATATATATAAGTAAAAAGAAATGTGCACTTGACAAAATTACCCAGTATAGCTTCTACTTCTGCCTAATGTATGTTATTTTTTTGTTCAGCTCATTCTTTATGTACAACATCTTTGTTTTTTCTTTCTCTCTACGTGTATTATAAGCTGTTGACTTTTCAGAATAGTCCTCCTTTTACTTGGAAGTGTATTTGGAGGTCTCATGTGCCTTCCAAAGTTGCTTTTTTCCTATATACTGCCTCTCTTGGGAAAATTTTGACATTGGACAATTTAAGGAAGCATGATATTTTAGTTATGGATTGGTGTTTCATGTGTAATAAGCATGGGGAAAACATGGATCATTTCCTTTTGCATTGTGAAGTGGCAAGGGCTTTGTGGGATTGTATTTTTTGTAGAACCGGTTTGGCTTGGGTGATGCCTTTGAGAGTGGTTGATCTTCTTGCATGTTGGAATGGGCTTCATGGTTGTTCTCAAGTGGATGTGGCTTGGAAGATGGTTCCTTGGTGTCTTATGTGGTGCATTTGGATGGACAGGAATGAGCAGTGTTTTAATGATAAGGACCATGCTTTGGAGGAACTCCAGAACTTTTTTGTGCACTCCGTTGCTTTGGTTTTCTGCTTTAGTGATTAATGGAGCTTCTGCTCATGATTTTCTGTTTCTTACAATGTATTTAGGAGTTTTTTTTTTTTTTTTTTTTTTTTTTTGTATATTTGCTGTGTACATGGGCTTTGCCTATACATTCACTAATAATAAAATTACTTTTTACTTTAAAAAAACAAACAATATTATCTGCCCAAAGTATCTTTTATGTATATATATATGTTATAAGTATTATTGTCTGCCCAAAGTATCTCACAATCACATTCATAGCACTCAATTTCAGCACTAATGCCACCCAGTTTTATGCATCCAGCATGCCAAGGATTAGATAGTAATGCTGTTTTCAGGGTTGAATTATCATGAATAATTGTTTCTATTGTATGCAATATATTTTGCCATTTGCATGAAGTTCATGTGATCTTGTTTGCTGTGACAGGAACACTTAGAGAGCAATGAGGGCGATCCAGAGTTACTCGTCTTCATTCCGTAAGTCATTCTTCATGTTTTATAGAGTCTGGTACCATTATAACCACGAAAAAATTGGCTAAAACAAACTGTTCTCAATGGCTCAAAAATGTATTTCATTTAATTTTGTTGGATTAATTGTGATAGATTCACGTCAGATGTTAAGATCAAGAGCATTTCAATTGTTGGAGGTGCTGGTGGAACAAGTCCTTCCAAGATGAGAGTGTAAGTTTAACCTTTAATATATATATTTTTTCATTTGTCATATTGATTTCTTATTTTAGTTTTTTATATTGTGCAAGTTAGATTAACGATGCAAGCAGTTATTCTATCAATTAGATCATATTGACATAGATATTTTTAGGAACAGCCTTCTATCTTTCTTATAACGCCAACCTAGAACTAATATGATATTCATCCTGCATCCATTTGCAGTCAAAAACTTGGATATATTTTATTAACTAGTGCGGTTTCTATTGTATTTTGTGATCTTACATGAAAATATGGACTTGCTACTTATAGTTTCATTAATATACAGTTATTTCACCCGGGCCAATCCCTGCTTATTTAGATGTGTTTATTCCTCTTCTACTAAATATTTCTTTTGTCCATTTCACCCTCCCCTGGATGGGCGGCTAAGTATCTTCAAGATATAGGGCATCTAATTCTGGTAATTTTTTAGTATAGTAAAAAGAAATGAACCACAGTAATGCTTGTTGGACCATCTATTATTCTGTATGGGCCCCATATTTGACACTGACACCAGGAATTTTATGGGAAAATAAGATCAAGCACTTTTTTAACTGATATGAATTTTTTTTTAAAGTTTATATTTCCACTAATTTTCCTGTTTGCAGAGGGGTAAAAAACACTCAGAATAATTCTTGTTTCTAAATTAGGTTCATTAATCGAGATGGCATTGACTTTTCAGATGCTCAAAGTATGCAAGCTATTCAGGTAGTGCCTCCTCTTATGTTGTTAAGTCATTTATTGTAATTCAAACTTAAATTTACGTGACATTTGTTCTTAATGTTTGGAGGAGTGGGATTTGGCTGAGAATTTGCAAGGTGTGTTAGAATACCAAACAAGGTAATTATTCCTTCCTTCCATTCTAGTTGTTGATACCATGTTGCCTTTGCTTAAGAGTATTTTTCTTTCCTAAAGCAAGTCAGAGTGTGGTAGATGTAATTAACATTTAGATAAAGCATGTTTCTTTGTTTCCTCGTATCCTAGTGATGTAGCCAGTGAAGTACATTATTTTTTTTATAAGTAATAATCTTTATTGATTAGAAAGAAACTAGGCAGTGCCAAAGTACACGGGAAGTATACAAAGTGAGACACCTAATTACATTCTAGTGAGCTGAAAAGAGAACCATTGGGAAAGAGAGAATACAAAAAAATTTCAGATTTCTCCTACTACCCGCTCCTTCTTGTTAAAACACCTATCATTCCTTTCTGACCATAGGCACCACATTAAGCACAACAGTATCATCCGCCACACTGCTGCCAGTTGAGTGCAGTTGTGAGACCTATTCCAGCATGCAAGTAGATCTACCACACACTTAGGCATTACCCAACTCAGCTTTTTGCAAGGGTTTTATCATCATGATTAGTTATCTTCTACTTGCTGATGTTATGTTAGTACATAAAATTAGGTATTCTAAATTCCAAAGTGTGGCAAGTATCACATTGCATTTTCCTGAGAATTTTGGCGGTGACACGACTCAGATACAATATATTGGCTTAAAAGGTGAAGCTACCCAGGTAATCTCATTGCCACAGAACAGGTCTGATGATTTGTTGGTTGTACTTGCCGCAAGAGGAGGGTTTGGGGAAGCTTGTTATTGGTTCTATAATAGATTTTCTTCCTGTTATTACAGTTGAGGAGGGATGTGGTTGCAACCATCGTTTATGAGCTTATGCCAAATCCTTCTGACCACAAGTAACTCTCTCTCTCTCTCTCTCTGTGATTGATTTAAAGTCTAAGATGTTCTAGTGGAATGTTATTAATTATGGGGTTTCTTTCGAAGAAAAACTTGTTGTTTTCTATGTGTGGAATTATAAAAAGGCTTGACTAGAGTATCTGTTGTAAACCCAGGCAACCCTCACCCTATTTCCAGGCCTGGGACTGTCTTAAATGTAACACAAATGAAATTAAGTTGCGTATCTGTGAGGTATTCTTTATGGGATGGGATGGGCTGGGAACTCATCTCCTTCCTCATATTACTCAGCAGAAAAATATAAGGCATCAACAGCCTATATGCTAAGCTGCTGCTGATTCTTTTCATGACTAGGCCGTACAAATTATCAACGAATTGTTGGTTTTATACTTAAAGGGATTCGGATCCCTGCTTCCAGAGAATCATTGAGTCTTTAAAAGTCAACGGGCTTCAGCATCTAACTCAGTTTAGGGGGTGATTGGACTACCTCAGGAAGATAATGTTTTGCTTACATATTGTGCCGACTCCAAGAAATAAAATTGTTTTGTTAGGAAAGATTCTCTGCCTCTAATTTGTTGATCATTGTGTCGTGTGTTAGGCACCAACAAACATTACAAATGATTTATGCTGAATTGATGAAAACGAGCTCGGTATTGATTTCAGTGCCACTGTAAATTAGATCATGATTTGCTAATTTTGCTTTAAAACTGGTTTGATGTTTGACCAGTAAATACATCTGTTTTCTGGCCCATGCTAATGGACTTATCTACTAACTTGAAATTCAATTAATATAGCCCTATAAATGATGAATTAATATATGTCCTTCTGTCTGTATACTGTATCTAGATTATAGTGTCGAGTTTGGAGTTTTTCTAAGGACTCGAAAGGTTACCGTAGGCACTTGGCCAGTTGCATACGGTTCCAAACTTCCAATATCGACGGATTCTTACTTTATATCATGATGTAATCTTTACTTAGTACATCTATCTTGTTTACTGAAAACATTTGCTCATTTGCAGGGCACAGGCTGAAGGTGGTGGGGGTCTTTCTCATGTGGAATGAAGAGTACCTGCTATCTCTAGCATGTTTCTTCTGGAGTGGATTCTTCCTTATGTACTCGTGTTCTTGAAATGTTGTTGAAACTCATTACTGTCTTTCTTGCTGGTGACTAGACCATTTAATGCATTTCAATTGGTATGATTTTCTCCATGTATTGCATCGAAACAAAATTAGAGAACAATTTCTGGCAGAACGACAGATTTGTTAATATGGTTAACTCCTTGAAAATGACAGGAAAAGAATTTCCGGTGTTTGGTTGCATTCAGAACTATGACCATATTTACAAGACTTCAAAATTAATAATTCTGATTAAAAAAATATTAATACTCTAAAAAAAAAGATAATCAATCTAATAAATCTTAAGATTATTTGCAACAATAAGATTCTCTCTTTAAAAGATTTTCTATGTATGCCATCACAATTCAATTTCAATATGCATGTATATATATAAGTAATGTTACATACAGTTATAGAGTGTGCAGGACTATAAGTGCCACTCAATCACTTTGAAAAAGAGTGAAATACATTATTAAAAAATTAATTTTATTATATGAATTTCGTATTTATTTACTTTTTTCAAAGAGATTGTGTAGTGTTTTGCACACTTCACGATTACAAATGTTATTTCTATCTCTCTCTCTATATATATATATATATATATTAATAATGTGACAAAATAGAAGGATTGATGAACTTGAAAACATTGTGAATTGATTAGGAATTCCTTGAATACAGTACTCTACGAAGATGTTGCATAAATAGGTCTTAAAACAGAGAAGAAGCCTAAGAGAGATACGAAGAGCGAATCTTGTGGAAAATTGTCAATTTTTCTACCTTTTTATTTATTTTTTGAAGAGGGGGAAAAACACTTTTTAAATTTTAAATTTTAATTTTTTCGTTTAATCTTTACTTAAACAAATAAATCGATATAACTTTTACAACCTTTAAAATAAAAATTATATTCAAACAATTTTTAAACTTCTATTTACTTTTACAATATTTATTTTAAAATATATTTTTATTTAATTTTTTCTCTCTTATTAAACATCTTAAAATAGAATATTTACAAAATTTTAAAATACTTTGAGCGTGTAAACATGTCTTAAAATCTTTAGAGTAATGTTACGTATAGTCATGTAATATACAAGTATTATGCAGTCGCTTTTAAAAAAATAGTCTATTATTAAAAAAATTAATTTTTTTTTATATATATCCCACGTTTATTCATTTTTTTAAAAATAATTATACGACAACATTTCTCAAATATTTATGATTTCGAAACTCCCGGGAACTTAAAACATCATATTTTCGAGGCGTCTCTTCTTCTTCTTCTTCCTATTAAAGCGTTCCTTATCGTTTGTGATTTCTCGAGAATTGGAAGTGTTTCGGCGTTCTTCTCTAATATTTATGGAAAATACCATTTGCACTTACGACGCCATGTCCGCGGCGTCATTCACCGGTTTGCTTTGATCCAGTACGAATCTCTGCAAATCGGATCATACAAATTTACAATTCCAACGTAAGCGTTGTGTGACCGTCCGATTCCACGGGGCGGGCCTGAATGTTCATCAAACACATTTTTGAACATACAGATACTAGAGTATGATTGTAGTGTTTGTATAGAGACGAAGACATTCAGACGTACACCACTGGGGAACACAAACTTCAAAAATGTTAATGTATTTCATGCCGATGATGCGGACATGCGTACATATATATCTATTATGATAACTTCTTTAGTAACTTCTTTGATCATATTATGATACCTTGGGTTTGTTTGTTTGTTTGATGAATAGTTAATTCTGGGTTAGTCTGTTCATTGTTGAGACTGTAAGCTGTTTACTGAGCTATATATTCTTGCAAAAATCTTCTACAACTTGCCACCTAAAAAAATGAGTTTCAAAGATAGAATAGACACAAGCGCAGCCAGCTAAATACACGGGCTATCTTAACAACAAAACCAGTTTATGTTCTATGATTTCTTCTCAAACATCAATGGACCCTCTGATTTTATGGTTTTCTCATTTGAATGAATATGAACTCTTTTGAAAACTGAAATTACGCAAGAGTAAAAGTTTTACATTGGCGTTTGAGATATTTTGTTGACTTGGTAACTTTCTGTGAAATTCAAACGTACGTACTCATTTTTCAATAATGTGGGAATCTGAATCTTTCCGTAGTTCATTTTACAAAAGCTAAGATCTGAATGAAGTTGATTTGTTGGCAGGTGATCATGCTTCATGTGTACACGATCACTTATGTCTGAGTCCAGCCATTTATGTCTCAGATCTTCATAGATCCTAAAGAATTTGTTGTTTCATGTTCTATCACAAGTGATAACGAGAATAAACTAAGTTGGGAGGTCACATCATTTTGACCCGAGATCCAGCGGGCAAACATTTTACTCTGCGGGTGTATGCATGTACGGTGGGGCTGATATAGAATCTGATTCACACCCCGCCATGGAAGAGAAGGTTGGAGTGCTACTTCTGAATCTAGGAGGACCAGAAACTCTTGATGATGTTCAACCATTCTTGTTCAACCTATTTGCAGATCCGGTATGTTACTTTATTGTTTCAGTCTTGCCTGATTGTGTCAGCGTCAATGGCGCAGCTTGTCTCTTTGGGCCATAATAATAATATTCACCCTTTGAGTCAGGATATCATCCGACTCCCAAGGTTGTTTCAGTTTCTCTGTCGTCCATTGGCCAAGTTAATATCTGTGTTCCTGGCTCCCAAAATCAAAGATAGGTATGTTGCTATAGGAGGTGGTTCTCCTTTGCGTAGAATAACAGATGAGCAGGTAGAATGCAGTTCTTGTCCAAATGCATACTTATGTTCCATGATTCTTGTTGATGGTTTTTTTGTTGTTGTTGATAGTATTTACTTTTTGGGTATAGTTTAGTATGGATTTATCTATGGTTTGAGGTACTCGTTGCAGGCACATGCACTCAAAATGTCATTGGAAGCCAAAAGCGTGCCTGTGAATGTCTATGTTGGAATGCGGTACTGGCACCCATTCACCGAGGAAGCAATTCAGCAAGTGAGTTTTATTTCTGGAATTCAAGCCTATTTTTGGGTGATGTCACGACATTCGGAAGGTCTTGCAGTCGAGGACCCTAGTTGTATGTTTTGGTACCAGCCTTGGCTCATGAAAGAATAAAGATAAAAATGTTAAACTAAAAATATATAGATGTCTTTAACGTCATTGAAGTTTGTCAATTATGTGCCCATCAACCTGTCTTTCAATTAGTTGAGTCAAATGGCTGAAGTTCTTTATCTTTGGTAGATTAAAAAGGACAGAATAGCCAAGCTTGTTGTGCTGCCACTGTTTCCCCAATTCTCCATCTCCACAACTGGGTCAAGCATTCGTGTACTTCAGACTATAGTCAGGTGACAATCTTTTCAGTTTGTGACTCCATCTTTAAGCATGTAATTAGATTTTCATTTCCCCCACTTTCATTAATCTCTTTGATGTCTGAATATGAGGATTTATATCAGAGAGGATGCAGATCTATCAGAGCTACCTGTTTCTTTTATAAACTCATGGTATCAACGAGAAGGTTACATCAAGTCAATGGCTGACTTGATTGAGAAGGAGTTGATGAGTTTCTTGAAGCAGGAAGAGGTGCGTAAATTGTATTGTTCTGGTCATATGATGAGTTTACTGCTGCCCGAACTACTGCTTATTCTTGTGGTATTGTAGCTTATGATACTCTTCAGTGCTCATGGAGTACCAATAAGTTATATAGAGGATGCAGGTGATCCATACAAAGGTCAAATGGAGGAGTGCATTTACTTAATCATGCTGGAGTTGAAAGCAAGAGGAATTAACAATGAGCATACTCTTTCTTACCAGGTTGGCCGTAGAACTTAAGTTCTTATGTTTTAGCTTCAGAGTTCATTCTTTACTTGATTCTTGCCACAATCTTGTGTTGCTTGCTTTTGGCTCAACTTTAAGCTCGTATTTCGGTTGTTACTGGGTAGAGACCATTTCATCTTTAATTGCTTATAGCCTCCCTCTTTCTTTTTCCCCCTTTCTTTGGTTTGGATCAGAGCCGAGTTGGTCCTGTACAGTGGCTGAAGCCCCATACTGATGAAGTTCTTGTTGAGCTTGGCCAGAAATGTGTGAAGAATCTCCTAGCTGTTCCAGTGAGGTATGTCCTTCATAGTTAGTTATTTTAATGAATAAATAGTGCATTTAATAGGGTAAAAGTTGTGGAACTTGCTGCATTATCTGACCGCAGGTTGTTTATATTTTGACACAGCATTTCAAGCTATCATTGAATATATATAACTTTCTTGGTGCATTTCCTTCAGTCTTAGCTTCTGATTAATATGTCCATCTTCATATGGGCCATATTAAATTTTAATTTAATTGGATGTTTATTCATATTCAAGCTTTGTGAGTGAGCACATAGAGACTCTGGAAGAGATTGATATGGGGTACAAACACTTGGCACTTGAATCTGGAAGTGAGAATTGGGGCCGCGTCCCTGCCCTTGGATGCACCTCTTCTTTCATCATGGATCTGGCAGATGCTGTCATTGAAGCTCTACCATCAGCAATAGCCATCTCAAACTCTAGGAGCACCTCCAAAGCTGTTGATCATTACCCAATGCAATATGTAATCAAAATGCTCTTTGGTTCCATCTTGGCAGTCGTCTTGCTTTTGTCCCCAAAAATGGTATTGGCCTTTTGGAACCATCTCATTTGAAGGGGATCAAAACACTTGAATTACTGCTCATATTTTGTAGATTCTGCACTTAAAAGAGAATGAAAGTTGAAACAAAGTAACAGAGGTTGTATTGATTATTGAGACCATTTTCTCGACTGTTTGCTTTTTCACATCTTCCCCAAAGCTATACATAGAATAGAGCATTCTTGAGCTGTAAATCTTTGTAGCGGGGCATAGTTATGATCAGTGAAGCTTAATTTTTTAATACATATGACTTGTGTTTAATTTACTTCACCCTGAATGTAAAGCATGGCATTATAGGATAATGAAGAGGGGTCAATGACTAATTATACAGTGTGTATCAAAGTAAAAGAGCATAAGTGAAAATACTTTTTAAAAAAAAGCACTAGGAAAACTTTAATTTAGATTTACAATTAATTTAAATTATTAGTTTAGTTTAAATTTAAAATTATTAAAGTTAAATTTACTAAAATTATTAGTTTTATTTAAAAATAATATAGTAATTAAGTTAACATAGCTTGAAGCATTATCTCATAAGTGGAACTTTTACAAATGTCAGTGTTTGTATTTTAATCTCCAATATGTTGGTTGAACAACTATAGCTCCTATTCCCTTTGCTTTGTTTCTATCCTAGTGATAAGAAATTTCAGTGAAGCACCAAGATATGCATGATAAAAGGCAGAGTGTACTTCACCAGGACCTCACCGAATTCAAACCCACAATAAATTCCCTTCAAACCTCATATTGCGGATGTTGCATGAACTGGTGCAGCTTAAAATGGGGCTTACGTGGACGAAAAACAGAAGATAGATTTGTTTTTTAATTAGTAAACGAGAATCTTATTGATGATATAGATAGGCATAGCCCAAGTACACGGTACATATGCACGAGCAACACCTAAGCATAAGTGTCCAATTATACAAGGCAATCATGGATATTCAAGTCATAAAAATCTATTTTAATCTACCAATGAAAACAGGGAATTGGGAGATTATTGAGGCTAATCAATCTGTTCATCTACACAAAGTTTTAGTTGTAGTCACTTGACAGAAGATGATGATATTAAAGCATAAAATTAATCAGCAAAAACCTTAATAAGTTCACCTCTTCCTGATGCAGCACTTAAACGTAATAGCCTGTGAATGTAAATCCTCTACCTACTATCTCACCAGCACAGAACCAGGCAAAGCATTCAAGACCAAACAGAGCGGCGATGCCAGCATCCTCAACCTTAAGTTCATGTCGGTTCTTCCATAGTTGCTTGAAATAATCAAGCTCCTTCCGGAATGCTTCATGGCGCCCAGGAATACTTCACCACAAATAAGAAATGATATATTAGCATTCGTATATAACTTGAGGCATAGCCTAATATTATATAAATTTTTCTAACAGCAAAACACAGCTTCTACAATAGTTTATTACACAGATTTGTGGATTCAAAGATGAGATGAGATGAAATGGTTTTAGATAAAAGATGAAATATGAATAAAATATTATTAGAATATTATTTTTTTAATATTATTATTGTTTTGGGATTTGAAAAAGTTGAATTGTTTGTTATATTTTGTGTGAAAATTTGGGAAAGTAGTAATGATGAGATGAGATGAGATGAAATACTTTGCAAATCCAAACGTGGCCTTAGGATATTGCTTAAAAAGCAAACTTTCTCCAGCATAAGGTATGCTCCTGCTTCAACAAGGAAGAAGTAACAAAATTCCAAAATACTCCAGTAGCGTGAATGTAGTTAGCAATTGTTGCAATAATGCTAAAGATCAAACGAAAATGAATGCATTCCACTATTTTGGAGGATAAGAAAGTCTTATCACTATATGCCAATACCAATAAACCATCTCAAAGATAGTCCGAGTGATGAAGAGGAACTCGATATCACAAATCCGAGTCATTTACACATTCCATACTGAGGAAAGAAGTACAATGAAAGATCAAAGAGAGAGAGGGAGAGAGAACACCAAACAATACTTGCCACATCAGATGAACGAGCAAGGCAACAGGATAATTTTTTTTTGATAAATGGTATTCACACGCAATATTTCATGCTCTACATCATCTTGCTAAAAGAGACTGCCAGTTTAAAGAATAGGTCTCATTAGCCAGTACTTTTCTCCTCAATCAAGTACTAAATCATATCACACTCAGATCAGTCGAAGAAGAAGAACTAAGTTTTGGTCAGCCCCTGCAAAGGACATTTTCAGCACCTCAGCAGTTACTTCCTCACCAGACTCTTTTCTATTTCTACATTTTATAGAAACCATTTCTTGGTGTCAAAATAATGTATGTGGGAACAAACATTTCGAACATTACCGAGATCAAACTTTATTTGGGAAAGCTAGACCACATTGAAAGAATCCAAGTTATGATAACAAATGAAACCAGTTTGGTGATCAAATGGACTTTAGCATTCATGCTTTGACAACCATATTGACAAACTCTGAAGTCTCGATATCAAACTTTACTGGGGAAAGCTAGAATATGAATTGTATAAAGTGACTGACCTGGCAAGGCGAGTATAAAACAATTGTTTTGACAAAATGTCGCATTTCTCAATGGTTGGTGGCTCTTGAATGTACTGCTTGTTTTGCTCCAATATCTGCTTGTAGTATGCACCTCCGTGCTTGGCCACAAACTGTGAAGCCTGAGCAACCTTAGATTGCAATTGAACCAGCTTGGACGCCATCAACTCCCCTGAGCTAAAAATTACTACACAAAATGATACGTTTGGAGAAAAAATTTACAAATTTGTACGAATAACCCGATAGGTGTAACGATATAACATTAGATTGTTATGGAGGAAATCCCAATCAAAATTTGCGACACAATGGACCCCAATGCACCCTAAACGGGATTCGGTATCCGTATGTGATTCAAGCTTCAAGAACCCTAGATTTGCATAAAACGGCAGCAGAAAAAAACGTAAAGAAGCGAGCAAGAATGCAATAGGGGAGAATTTGCAGATCGCTTCTGTACCTTGCAACACAGTTTGTATCCACACAGAGAGAGAGAGCAGGACCTTGGCTCGGGTTGTGTTCTCTCTCTTTATTATTATTATTATTATTATTTATAATAACGGATAACCTTCCATTAATAAAAGAAGACATATAAATTTCATTCAACAATAAGTCAATTATAAATGTTAATAGCTTTCCAACACATTTTTGTGATTAATATGATCTAGTCTAGACGGCAGATTTCTAAGAACCTAAATCTAAGAGATAGCACAATTATATTCACGACAAAGTTACCAAATTCCCATATACCGATTAAGCGAAGTATGGAGCACCAACCCCACCATAAGCACCGCCAAGCGGAACGGGGGACCATTCTATTCGAACTAAGGTCCGAATTCCTATTTTTTTGGATTTTTATTTTTTGAAAAGTAAAGACATAACACGAAATAAACTACAATGGAAACACTATACAAAATCGGAAAACTAGTGCACCCAGAGACTGCTATGGCGCGTGCACGCGCCACGCTGGGAGGAAACCGATGGCTGATCTTTAAAGTCCCGAATCACAGGCTCCAGAAGCACCGCTCTTGGTGTCAGTAGAGGGCTTCCCGGTGGTGAGTGAGAACCACACGCCGAAACTCCGAGAACTTCAACCCGTGCGTGTGGGCCATTCGCTGCTCTTTTTGGCACCATATTCAGTGGTCTTGAAGATCGCTAGCTGGGCAACACCATGGAGGGGCGCATGCTAGTCTGTGGTCTCTGGAATCTTCAAGATCTACGATTTAACCTTATTTGGCTTAAAAAACAAAAACACAGAAAAAACCCCTACACAAAGGAGGAGGGAGTGGGCAGAGAGGGAGGGAGGGGGAAGGAAGCCGAAGCTCTCACCCCCTCTAGCCGAATTTGTGGAGAGAGTTTTTTCTAGAGAGAGAAGCGCTGGAGAGGGTTCGTGTTCTCTCTCTCTTTATAAGAGACGTCCGTTGCACTAACCCAATATATATATAATATATATATATATATATATTAATAATGCTATATATAATTTTAAAATATTCAAGTTCTGTGCACCTTTTTTAAAAAAGAATGTAATTCACTTTTTAAAAAATTAATTTTTTTTATATAGATTTCATATTTATCTATTTTTTTCAAAAGAAGTGAGTGTCCAAAACTTACACTCTAAAACTATAAATATCATTTCTCTAAATTTTTTGTTCTAAATAATTTGATTTATTGTAAAAATAAATTGATCTGTAACGCTATAAAGTTTATGAGTAATTTATAAGTTTTAAAATTTCGTAAATGAAATAGTTAAAAACATATCTCCATCAAAAAAGTGTAATTATAATTTTATATAACTAATAATTAATACGGGTTTACGAAAGGGAACAAATATCATTATATTCTCTGGTCATAATATATTTTTAGAATAAATTTAGGTATTTTATTATATATATGTTTTATATATGCTATATAACATTTAACACGTTTGTAATTAAACAATTTTTATAATAATATTTTATAGAATAATTTTTTTGTGAAATGTAAGATTTTCGTAAAAGTGATTTCGGTTTGTGTTTTTTGAAAACCAAGACTAACGTTTGTATAAGAATTTTCGTATGGAAAGGAAAAATTTTTGGATGTATAAAAATGTTTTTTGGTATTTAATGAATTTTAAGGTTAAAAATTATAAATCTTTTCTAGAATTATTTCTTTATGAATTATTATATTAACCGGTAGGTAAAACATATCAATTATTTGATTTGTAAAATTTAAATTTAAAAATTAAAAAAATATTTATATAAACTCCAAATAAACCATCATACCTTTGTAAAAATGTAAACTCCATCTTGAAAATGTATAAAAAGACTATTTTTTAATAATATCCACTTTTTTATAAAGGACTTGTTTGAGATTAATCTATTTGAAACTTATAACTAGTATTACTCTTTTAAAATTTCTCTTTCAAAAACAGTTTATCAAGTATTCTATCCACTTATAAATAAAAAATTTTATTCGAGCATTTATCATATGTTTAAAGTTCCATTTATTATTAAATTAAATGAGTTATGCCTAGGTATACTAAACAACACTTGTTGCAAGTCTCATTTTAATTATATATAAAAAGTCTAACTATTTATTAACATTCTTCACTGAAGCTAAATTTAAAAATAAAAAATAATAAAAAACATTCTTTACATTATTGGGGGGTGCTTCTTCATGAATGACTGAGAACAATTGCACCCATCATCAAATCCACTTAAACGAGAAAGTGGTCATTGCGAAAGTCTTCAAAATTGTTCTCTACAGAGAAGACCATGATGATAAGAAGATGAGCACTTGTTATTACTATTGTGGGAAAATCTTGAAGAGCTCTCTTTCTCATCCTTAAACATGACAATAAAGCCAGAGGGCACAGTGTCATCAATCCACACGCCTCAAAAAATAAATTACACAAATGGGCAAAGTCAATCACAGCATTTTTTTTTTTTTTTTAAATTGGCAAAGGATTCCAAAATGTTTCACAGAAATCCACTAATAATTCAAGAGAAAATGCCCTCAATCCGATGGCTCCAAGTGCGCGAAATTTCATACCATCCGGTTTATACGGCTCCTCTGAGGACCACTACGACACCCCTTGGGATTGATTAGTCATCCACAGCATTTGTCAAAACAAAAACATGGAGGGAACCAAACCAAGTAGCAGCAACATTCAAAAATACATAATCAAGAATAAAAGCTACATGAAGGTATTTATAACAAGTAACATTGAAAACCACATGACTACAACTTAAAAGCTGGAAGAATTATTTAGAACAAGCAGCATTAATGTCAGACAAACAAAAAGCATCAAAATCAACAAGTTCCTTACCTTAGATCCATGACTTCGGCGATACAAACCTAACTAGGCCTAACCATAGAGTTACAAAACCCATTCATCAAAGGAACAGAATGACCCAACTAACCAGAGATCAACTCTGGGGTGATGTTTTGGTGGCTACACTCTGCTGAGTGGTCTGAGGAGTAGGTGCTGCATCATAGGCCCCACGGGTGTTGCCACCAGCATTTCCATCAGCAGAATAGACCGGAGGCTGTGAGTAAGCACTACCATAGGTGTTGTAAGGTGGTGGCGCCTGTCCATAACCTGGCTGACTAACAGCTGGTGCGCCATACGGTGGAGCCCCATAACCAGGCTGACCAGCTGCAGCACCATAAGTGGAAGGTGGTGCGCGTTGTGTACCAGAGTCTGGTTGGGCATAACTTGATGGTTGTTGAGAATGGGGATATCCTGACTGCACAGGGGCAGGCTGGCCATAGCCTCCATGGGTGCCAGGTGACTGAGTAGCCTGTCCATAAACTGGGGGATTGGCAAGCGGTTTCTGGGCTTGAGGTGGTCCATAGCCAGGCCCATATCCAGACTGAGCCTGTGGTTGATTTCCATAGCCAGTTTGGGAAGTTGGAGGCATTCCATAACCTGGCTGAGTTGTTCCTTGAGGTGGATAACTTGCAGAACTTGGGCTAGGCTGTTGACCGCTAGTGTATCCTGCCTGGCCCACAGAAGAAGGCGGTACAGGTGGAGCCTGGGCTGACTCCCCCTGGGACCCATAGGAGGGAGTGTGCCCATCTTGTGTTGGGTTACTCACATTCCCATAGCTGGATGCAGATGTGTAACCTTGCTGCTGATCATATGGTGGTGGCTGACCATATCCAGATTGAGGTGGTGCATACCCACCATAGCCATCTTGAGGATAACCCTGTCCCTGCTGATTATAGCTTGATGGTGGTGGCTGAGTGTAATTGTAACCAGAATTATCTGCTGGTGCTGCAGGACCACCAGAGGTTTGCTGTTGCTGTGAAGACTGCTGTTGACTGTAATAATCATAACCACTTCCCTGAGAAGTCTGCTGGGATGGTGCACCAGTTGACTGGTCCCAATTGGAGGGATAACCACCAGATGCAGGTTGAGGAGGATAGCCGGGATAAGAAGGCTGAGACATGTTGTACTGGGGAGATGGTCCAGAATATGCTCCAGGCTGCACATAGCCATAACCTGGTTGTTGCATGGGAGGAGCCCCAGGTGCGCCCCAAGCAGTAGGAGGTCGTGCTTGGTAACCTTGCTGAGAATATCCTCCGGCCATTGCTGGATTTCTAACACGATTCTGCAAAAAATTGTTTCCCCAAATAATGATGATGAACTTTTCTGCTAAGCTACACATCAACCCAAAAAATAAAACCACAGGATTTGCACATACTGATATAAACATAGAATGAAGGATAGTGCACAAACCAACATAAAAATCTTAATGCCTACATGCAAAGATTATTAGATTTCAGAGAGTACTAGGAAGGGGTATAAATGCCTACATACCGTACTGGTTGAGGAGATATTGAGTTACTCCAGCAGAAGCCCACCCTCTCCCTATTCGAAAGTGAATGGGTACCAAAAGGACCACAATACTATGCAAAATTTCACATAAAGAAAACAGAGACATACAAACACTATTGCCATGAAGAGGCAACAAGTTCATAGTAAAGTGCAAACCAGAGAGTATCTTTTCATAAAAACCATTGCAATTAATAAACAGAAGCATCAGAAGGCAAATAACGGTCACCTAGAATACCAACATATAGAGACAAGTAGACATTGACCAAGCAAATGATATCTCCTTTTTTTTTTTTTTTTTTTTTTTGATAGGTACCAAGCAAATGATATCTCCTTAAAAGAGCTTACCAAGTTTTTGTAGAGATAAGTTGCCACCCGTCACTTTAAACAAAACACACACTGTAAAATACTATATTCAAGAGAATAAAAAACATCACTAACACTTTCACGCACTAGTTCCATATTGAGGGGAGTACGATATGAGTATGACAAAGAAATGAGACGTAAATATAGTAGATAATGAAATCAAAATTTCTCAAGTTTGAGTATACGACATTAAAATAAGATGAACAGGGGAACTGGATGTTCAAATTATTGTTACCAAATGCACTAAGAACATTAAAAGGAACTTTCTCGTAGACACAATGAAGGCAGTAATCCTTAAAGTTCCTCATCCTGACAAATAATTCATTCCAATAGCCTTGTATTTCCATCAACGGACTCACAGCTCACCACAATATATCACTAAATATCATATATTAAGATTTAGAACCATACCAGAGTGATGCTGGGAGAACACCAACACAGAATTCCATGTTGGTGTCACCAATGGTCCAACAGACACTAACCCTACAACAGTTCCCAATAACACCATCAGTCATAGGTACAGAATCAATAAGCACATATTCGATGGTTGAACAAGCCATAATCCCAATAATTATTCCCTTGGACATACAGGTCAGAAGGATTGTAGAATGGACCAATATAATTCAATGGAATTAAGGAAGTTTCACAAGACCTTAATAACCTAAACAGAAATACATGTATGATATACCTGCCTCAGAAACCAAGTATCCAATAAATCTTCATAGCACTTAATAATGACAATCTTAAGCACCCATAAGAGACCTTAATAACCTAAACATAAAAACATCAATGACAGGCCTGCCTCAAAGACCAACTATCCACTAAATGTGCATAGCACTTAGAAATGACAATAATAATCACTCACAAGAGACTAGCACTTCAAACTCTCCAATTTCATCTCTTCCCATCCCTCAAACTCATACATCCACCACCCACCAAAATCAACAGGTACAGTAAAATCTGAATGCATCATTATAGGATCAATTCAGATATTAGACAATACAAAACACGGCAGGTTCACAGTCTATATATAAGTTCAGAATTCTGATCTATAAGATCCCACTGCATAGTGAGCATCACAAACTATCATGCTACACAGGTCCTAAATAAAAAACTAGTAGCCCTACACAATTAAAGAGATCTGTCAACAACAGTAGTTAGTATCTCAGATGCTCAACTCCATTTCCAAAGTTCAGTCTGACACTAGCCGTCTGCATGCATGCCAGCAAGAACAGTAGCCACCATAAAGGAGATCCATAGAAGTCTTGATTATATCCAGATCAATAGTTAGCACAAACAACAATCTATCTAACAAGTCCCAATAGAGGGAAGACGGGCAATTGATCAACATAATAAACATTTTTTTTATAGGTACGATCAACATAATAAACATATCCAATCCTATTTGAAATTAACCAGATAGCCACAAAGTGGAGATCCTGAAAAAGTCTTGATGATATCCAGCACAATAGTCGGAGTATAATATATGGGATGGAAAGAAAAAATGTAAATATCACCAACTTGTCTTTGAAAGAATGAGTAAAAGGGCAAGAACGCAATAGAGTATTGTGGCATAACTATTGGGAGATTAATTGACATAAAACCAAATAGCTAATAGCTAATAACATTATAATCCTTTGTTCAACATGAAGACTCATAGTTTTAACACGAGTTCTTATTTTTTCACATGAATTCCAAGACCTCAGACAATAAAAACACAGAAACCAATAAAGGAATAGATATTAGAAGGGTAACATTTACAAATGGCATTTTGAGGAGACAAATAAAAATGTCCAAAAAATGGAGAGCCATTAGCAGAGAGAAAAGTACAGCTGAATTCTTTTTTTTTATAGGTAAAAAGAGATTTTATTGATCCACATAAAAAAGTACAGCTGAATTCTGAACACAAAATGCTCAGGAAAAAAATCACAGGGTGGCACAGTAAATGCATGTACTGAGAGATGACATAAGAATTAATAGCCAAAAGGAATTATGTCCATACTCTACGAAAATAAAAAAGAATCCTATTTGCCTGCATCATGAGAAATTTGCAGTACCTGGACAAAATATGAATATCCCACCTTACATGATAATAAAAAGTTACATTTAAAACAATCCAGGTGAGGGGCCTGAAATTGTCACCGTGGTAACAAATGTCTAATAGCACCAACCAACAACAATAATTAAACAAATATAAACACATTAAGAAAAATGAGCAAGTCCATTTTCACATTTGATAATCCAAAAATCGTTCCTTCTTTCTTTTTATAAGAAGCAACAAAAGATCCACATCTACAAACACAGACGTGTATAATAGCTGCAAAGAATGTCTTCTTTTAAGAAAAATTCTGGGTCTCTACAAAACTTTTACTAAGCGTATAAGACGTAAACAGTCCACAGCCAATAACAAGTTCGCAATCTAACATTAACCAACATACCTCACTGATAACTTCAAAGACTAACTGTTTAGCAGACTCAATTTGCTCGCTGGTCCCATCAATCTGTAGTGTCCTTTCTGTCGACATATCACCAGGGGGAAGATGCAAAGGTATCACCTGGAATAAATTAGGAATACAATCAGAAAACCAGTTTACCTTGATTGAATCCACAGTTAAAATAAGAGCAAGAAAACAGAAATTTCGGAAAAAAACCTGAATTCGAGCTCCTGTCCTGGCCTGCATATTTTTAATTGTTTCGCCTCCCTTACCAATTACTAAACCAACCTGAAACAAGGTGCAGATCACAAACCATCCTTAACCAAGCCAATAAAATAGGCTCACAAATTTAAAAAAAAAGAAAACTTCCGCATTACCTTGTTATTTGGGACTTTCATTACAAAAGAGTCAGAACCAGTTTGTCCAGTTATTCTTCGAGAAACTACGCCGGAACCACCTGCTTCAGCCTGGCAAAACATTGGTCAAAGCGAGAGATGTTGAGTATAATAGCATTTAGAGAAAAAGCCTGGCCCAAACTTTGGATTAGGCCTGTGGCTGTTTAGCATGTACAGAACTAAAATCACAAAAACAACGAACGGAGTAAATTTAGCACCACCTCCGCAAGAACTTCGTTTATCAACTGCTCAGCCTTGGCAATCTGTTCTGGAGTACCCATGAGCTCCACCATCCTAGTCGGAGAATTGGGATCCGCATCCATATCCCGAGTGACTTGGATCTTTGCTCCAGACTGAAGCTGGAGATATTTTATTGTCTCTCCTCCTTTCCCAATAATAACACCAACCCTACCATTTGGAATATCAATCTTCTTGCTCGAACTCTGGAAGCCATATGAAACCGGTGCCAAGGGAGCCGAGTGCAGAGCATGAGATTTTACATCTGTGCAACCACAGTCACACCGGTCTTGCATTTAGATTCAAATAAATGGATATGCAAACAAAACCCACAGAGTATCAAGTTATAAATTTGTAACTAGCCAACAAAGAATCTCAATTAGAGCTAAATAATCAATCGATTTCATAAGTCAATAATAGAAAGACAAATATTTACGGAAAAATATGTGCAATTGGAGAACATTAACATCATAACCCGGGAAGCAACAAATAAATTTTTGAAAGGATTAGAGAGAACCTGGGGGGACGGAGCTGAATCCAGAGTCTAGGGAATCGAATCCAGAAGCGCCATTATCAATCTTAGGG
Source organism: Carya cathayensis (assembly GCA_011037825.1). Lineage (NCBI taxonomy): Eukaryota > Viridiplantae > Streptophyta > Magnoliopsida > Fagales > Juglandaceae > Carya > Carya cathayensis. The sequence continues at coordinate 891,381 of QGSO01000191.1, forward strand.
CGCTTGGCGTCGAGGGCACCAGCGACAGCTGCGGCACCAGAGTTGTTGAAGAGTCTGGCAGCGACCTCCTGAGCGCGCTGCTTTGCAAGGGTTAATCCGTCGACTGGCGGCGGAACGTTGTTGTATGAGGGAGGCGGCGCGTGGCCAGAGTCGGGAGACTGAGGAGCGATCGGAGCGGAGAATCCGGTGGGCCTGCGAGAGCCAGTAGACGGCGCTGTTGGTTCCTCGTACTTACGCTTGTTGGCGGCAGTGTCACTACCGGACGAGTACTGCGCTTCGTCTGCCATTGTAAGCGCGAGAGAGACGAGAGAAACCCTAAGCCAAGGAGAGATAGCAGTAGATAGTAGGACGCGTGAGGTAATAACACGGGTAGGGTTTATATATAGGACGCTGCTAGAGGAACCGATGAAAGAGCGATAAAATCGGACCGATGAGTGCAAATCACCTTTTATATTTTTTTTCTTTTTATTTCAATCATTTTTTTATTTATATTTAAATATTTTTAAAAATATATATAAAATAAATAAATTTATTAATACTCTCTTTCTTAATTATTAAGTAAAAAAATAAAAAATAAAAAAATCGACTGGTAACTTTTATCGGTTAAAATTATAGGTTCAAATAGTATTTTTCTTGTATATACTAGGATAGGATCACATTTAAAGCACATTTGTTTATTTGAATGAAATGATTGTTTTAAAAAATATATATATATTTAATAAAAAGTTGAATTCAATTAATAATTTTCTTGGGGGAGGTGGGTTTCGAACATCATACTTCCATTTTGGATATTGAGAGTAATACAATAAGATCACAAACATTTGACAATTAATAATTTAAGTGAATTTTAATAAATATTTGAGAATAATTATAGTTAAATAGAGTATAATAATTACATGTTTGTATAAATTATAAGATAAAGACATTAGTTCAAAATATAACATAGTTGAATATATATTTATAATATCGATAGTTTTAGTTATCTGCGATAAGTTTAATACAAGTTCAATAAAAACATTAGGTCAAAATATGAGTCTTTTGATATTTCTACTATGATAATTCATTTTGTGTCATTTTGTACATGATCAATAGAGATGACATTGAAATTCTTATATTGTTGTTGGTTGAGTCAGCCAAGGTCTACATAAAGTTAAATCATTTACTCTTTCTGTAAAGCTTGTTCTACAATATTTTCTATATATGACAAATATTCCTGTAGAGTAAATTTTTAATAGACTTGCATGATTAATAAAAACTTAGAGAACTTATATGCTGGAAATTGATGTCTTGTAAATTAACACAAATCTTAGAATGCAATGTTTTTAATTAAATTACTATGCATGTTATAAATAAAAATAAAATTGGCATAACAGACAAATATATAAAAATCAATTAAAATGATTTTTGTTATAATTTACTTTTAATCGTTTTAATTTTAATATAAACCTCAATGTACTTATAGATAATATAGTAAATATGTCAAAAATTCTAAAATAGACCTTTTTACTTGCAACAATAAAGTAATGGAAAATAAAAAAACATACAACGCCAGTATGATTCATAAACTCAAGTACTGAACAATCGAATGCTTCTTCTACAACTTCTCCAAACATAACAACAGACAGTCTTCCTGTAACATCGTCAAGTTTAACATATACTCGAGAACTATAAATTTAATAGAAATATCATTTTAAATTAGAATCAATAAAAACTATACATTAAATATGTCACATAAATTATCAATAAAAAAATTTGAAAGATTTGCATCTTGGTTGGAAAATGTTTTGGTATTTGCAATGGTAACAAATGAAGCTATCATTGTAGTCATGCTCATTTCCTTTATTACAACCAATACATGATATGTAAAAAAATAGTTGGCCCAAGTCAACCACAATTATCTTCGCCTTTGTTCAAAATTTTGCTTTCTACATTTTCTTAAAAACAATTTTTTAGATGAAATGATTGTATAAATATTTGAATTTGTTACTAAACATATGATATTACCGCCATGGGTTGCAAACTTTTAATCAACTCAAGAACATTATAATTCTTGATTATTTCTCGAATACCAACAGAGACAGAGATGTAGCTGGGTATTGCAAACATTTTGCAATAATATTCTCAAGTAATGAATCATTAATCATCCCCTTAAAATTCATAAAAACAAATACAAGATTGAAAGAAAAATATAGAGATTTCAATATTCAAGTGACATGAAACTTATATTTTAAGTATATAATATAAATGTATTAAGGAATAATGACTTATTTGTGACAATTACCACTATTGCAATGAAATTGCCTCAGGAACAACAGGATTGATCGTAAATATACTTTTTGGACGTGATGAAATAGATAATCCTTCATTAGAAATAGAGATCATGACCAATGCAAGCATATACGATATAAAAGAAAATATAAGATTATTAATTATTAAAAATACCATTATAAGAACCAACTCTTATCCTTGTTCAAAGTATAACTAGCTCGGTCCTAATTATTTCCGAGATTTTTTTGCATTCATCTTGCACAAATCGACCCCATATAGTTAAAGATATGGGGTTTAAGCTACAAAATTAGAATAAAAAAATAATTAACAAAATATGCAAGAAATTAAGACTAAAAAATAATTGTAAAAGAGCAAACAACTCAAAATATATTTTTACCTCTGATCAATAACATATATTTCTTGAATAGTTGTTAGTCCATGCGCTGAAGTTATCTGTCTACATAACTTGATATGGATTGCAATAGTTAAAACATCTGATAAATAAGATTTAAATTTTTAATGTTTTGATAATTAAATATTCTAAAATAAAGAGTAAATTACCTATTTTTACAATTGAGTATTTGTAAGCGTCTAATTTATTGAATGAAATGAATTGGTACTTTGGTGGCTCCAATTATTCTTCATCGTTTGGAACATCCTCAATTATCGTTCTAAAATTTAAGATCCATTGATATTCATGTGTTTCAATTCTATACTTCGAATCCAATGGCCTCACATATGCATTGCTAATGTAATATGATCGGAAAATGTGCAAAGTATCATCTCGTGAGTCAATATATTTATCAAACATCATAGTTTGTAATCGATTTCCCAGTATAGTAAAAGATTTATATAATATAAAGAGAACTAAATGAATGGAACATCATCGACATTTATATAATATGAAAAGATTAAAAAATCCAACATCAAAAGACATAACAAATCAGTAGTAAAAAAATAAAAAAATAACTTAATAGACAGGATGCAAAAATAACAAAATCCATTCCCAGTTTCCAGTACAAAAAAACAAAAACAAAAACAAAAAAATAAAAAACAATAGATAGAAATAAATAACATACCTCTGAATCAATCAATGTTAGAATCTAGTACTTCACTGGTGAGCGTTTGCATGTTCGTTTGGATGACTTGTCTATCATGATCATTTTGATTTTTCAATTCCTTGTACTTGGAGTGATATCTTTTATTGATGTATAAACTGTCCGCATCTTTAAAACTATTCACATACAAAGATATTAAATGTATAAGCATAGTAAACCCAATACTAAATTAAAAAATTGCAAAGAGAATTAAACAACACAATTAAATCTAGTTACTTGTATAACATTAATTTCAATATGTTAATCTTAATATTTTCGTATACACAATATTTTTTATACAGTTTTTTTCAAATCGTTCAATCGACACTAGCCGTATTAAAATCCTTATTATAGATGCAGTCCTAGCCCTTGATAAAGTCACATATAATTGACCATGTGAGAAAACAGGTTGAGGTAAATATATCCTAACAAAATCCAATATTTGCTCTTATGACTTATTTATAGTCATTGCAAAACATATTCCGATAGGGAACTGAGTTCGTTTGAATGAGAAACCACTATTTTCATAAAGATGTAGTAAGAATAGGATCATTAGAATAAAAACTCTTTTTCCACTATAGTGTCCAACTGCAATTTTTGCATTAATGACATTTCGATCAAAAGCCTTACAAATTAGACGTGTTTCGTTGCACAGTCCTTCTGAATGATTAATGTTTCTAAACAGCATGATGGGACAATTTTTCTTCAATAACAATTCACGAGGAGGAAGTCCATTTGGTGTTAAAGTATTTAAAAAATCCTCCATAACTGATTGTTCAGATGCATCTATTGCTTAATTAAAATTATAATATCGTCTAAGCTCATCATGAAACCTATGAATTAGTAATGTATTTATTTCATTAGCATAACTGTTCTTTGGTGTTAATGTGGCCCGATTCATCATAGCTGAAATATGTATTGAATATTTATGAATATTATGGAACATAACATCTATTAAATGATCAAAAGAAGTACAGTCATCTTCATAGTGAGCAAGCATGCCATTAGGAAAATGGCATAATCTGAAAAAACATAGATCCAACATTGCTCGCATATTTTCAGTCAAACGAAACTTAATCAATATAGGCCACAAATAGGAAGAAACCAAACTGGCGCCAACTTGTTCTTGTCTTGTTCCTTTACGAACCACAGGTAAAATTTGGCAAAAATCTCCACCAAAAACATAACTTTTCTATCGAATATTAACTCTAAATCATTGATGGCTTGAAACATTTTATCTATATACTTCGATGTGTTGTTTTCTTGACATAGGGGCCTCATCTCATATCATTAACCTCACTACACGTAGTAGCTTTACCAAGGCACTTTGTTTACTGATACAACACGTGCTATTTTTTTCAGTATCCAATGGAATCTTAAAGCACGAGTGTGCTATTCGACCTCCAGGAAGAATAGATGCAGCAACATCAGATGAAGCAGTTGCAAATGCTACTAATTTTCTTGATCTTACGGCAATGAGAAGCGCCTTGTACAGAAATGTCTTCCATGTCCCACCAGGGCCATCAATAAAGAATGTAACAGTTCCGTTTGAAAAAAAAATTTCCAACACTGAATTATAGACATGTCATTATTCACTATTAAAGGCTTCTGATGCAGCAATATCTTCTTCTAGAATTTCAACAACCAATTCATCATCGATTGCCCTAGATTCAAATTGGCTTCATCAAAACAAATGTCGTCATCAAGAAGATTAAACAAATTAATATCTTTCCTCATTGATTCAAGTGTAAAAGATATTTAGCGCAAAACTTGCATTCTTACATTCAACATAAAATCTTCTGTTGACCTAAAATCAACTGACATATCTTGTTCAAAACGTTCTCATAACTCTCTCAGATTGGTTGGATTACAATAAACCAATATAGTTACAAATAGCCGTCTCAAACTGGATAGTATTTAATATAGAGATAATTCATATAAACAATCTTCTAACCTACTGTCTCTATGTAGCAAATCATGCATAGTTATTGCCTCACAAAATATTGGAGCCACAACACCATCAGCTATCTTAAGATCTTCAAACGACAAAGGTCATCTTCAATGATTTAGCAATATTCGTACATAATACATCTCACCTTCAAATAAATTTGCTGTAACAATTTGACCTATAACAGTTTTCTTTTCCCGAGGAGTCCACTATTTGTATTGTTGGCTCCAAAAATAAAATTCTTAAAATTATTTGTACAGCAATGTCCTGGCATTCTGATCCACTTGGTTTAATACAAAGAATTCTATTAACATTGATTTTGCAAACCGATCATATTTGAGAACATTAATTAAGTCTTCATTTGTTTGAAAAGTCACTTGGTGTTGATCCTCAAGATGTAAATGTAAGTTATATACTGCTGGATACATTTTATTAACAATGAAATCATTTTTGTTCCACATAGCTTCAAGAGAAGCAATCTATCGGGCCGATTGGAATTGTTGGATTTCTTCAATTTGTTGATTATTTTGTTCAGAAACCAAATTGAAAGCAACACGATCATGCCCTATGTAAATTTACTTATAAAGATATTTGACTGCTTTTATTGTAGAACAAATCTCGACATTAATGTATCAGTCAACACTCCACACAGTCCATGTATCATATGCTTGACAACAGGGTTATGCAAGTACAAATTCGTATTTTTATCAGGTATTTCTACTAATACAATCACATCAAAAGATTCAGGCGCATTGAGTTTCCAATCCCTCTGTAATATAATTACAAAATACTCATATAGAAGCTCTCTTTTTTGGTGCTCAATAACATAGACATATGCTGAGACTTTTCCAAATATCTGCCGCTTGAGTAATTGATCATTTAATTTTTCTAATTTTGCATGAGAGACATGAGTAACCAAATCAGGATGATTCTGACTCTCTTCATACAGGCATAATTAATTTGAAATTTTTTGCAAGTTTAGATTGCACGTTATTATTAAAAAAATGTTTGATTTACCATAATGCTGAACTAAAGTCATCGCTTCTATATTTTTTTCCACATGTCTCTTGGACCCCCAATAAATGACAAAGGCAGAATAATCCTTTTTCCAACATTAGAAGCATTAGTTTCTCCAAGTGTAATGGTATCAACAATACCTTCATATAACTCAGATCGAATATGTTGTTGCTTGTTACGAAAATAATCTAATCTTGACATCTCGATCTTAACATACATATGAACAACAAATTATTGCAATAGACGACCAGATAGTAACAAAATTGATCTGATATTTTCTATGATTTGCAATTTGTAGCAATAATATTCAAAATAATATTCACGATAGTCACGATATAAAACGAAATGGAATGAAATCTTATAAAATTGGACGTCTACAAACTAAATACAAAATGGGAAGATTAAGATTACACTCTAACCTCGTTGTTCTCTTGTAAGGAATTTTTCTGCAGACATTGATTAGTGAGGATTTATTGATCGGGTTGTTTCATTACATATTGATCTGCTTCCTCTATTAACCCTTTGAATGACGTCATGCCAACCAACATTGCCAAAAAGAAATAACAATAGATACTAAAGTGGATCATAGCAACCAAAATAATACTGAACTATATGACTTCCACAAGAATCACTAAAGACAAAAATTTCTCTCCCTCTCAGTTGGTCTGCGTCGTTAGTTTCAACCCATATTACTGCAACTTGTGAAGATGTAGGGGCATTGAATATATGTTGATCTAAGCCAATATCTGAACTTATATGGATTATTTGATGTTTCAAATCCGACAAATCACCAAGAGACTGAAAAAATATAGAATACAAAGTGATGCGAAGAATATCGATGAGTTGAGCTACAATTGATGGATCCATTATATTTGAATCAGAAATGCGAATTTCAAATTCATGCTCCATATCATAGAAATACAATTGGAGATAAGAAGGACGACCATTTAAAAAAAGCAAATCATTGATATAGTGATATATATGTTCCTAAGTTTAGAAGGTATAAATTCCTATATTTCTCCTGCAAATATTTCTATCAAATTTGACTACAAAAGATGTAAAAGTGAAATTGTTATTATAACTCTAAATATAGGTCCGAAAAATACAAATTCATATGTGTTGGAGGTAAACAACTCATAAAGCTGATCATAGACATCATTTGTGGCTAAAAAAATTGTCTCATCACCACAACAAAAGTCATTGATTTCATGATGGAATCGTTTTGCTTTACAATATCTGCAATAAAGCACATATGGCAAAGAATATGCTTAAGATGGCATGGCCTGCATATGGCAAGGAATATGTTTTCTACGGACTTCTTCTTTTTTCTCTTTTGGTAAATCTTTATACAGGATTCTTTTTGCAAGTTGTTTTCCATGATCTTCAAAAAATAGTTTACAAGCTTAACTTTACAAAATTTAATAATACTGTTTCAAAACAAATATTGTGTAACTCATTAACGCAATCTTACATTCTTACCACTTATCATTTTGTTAATGAAGGAAACGATTCTTCCAAATGTTGGATACTATTCCACACAAGCAAGACTAAATGAATAAATAACAACTACGGTGCATTTTAAACGCTATAAACAATTTCATTGATTCCTACATTGAACAATACATATAATCGAGTTATTTATACTTTAAGTCAACAAGGAAATGAAGATAACAAAATAAGACATCAAATGAAAAAAATACTATGAAAAGAGAATCTATAAAAACTATAGATCAATATCACATATCAAAAATCTTATATCTTATATAAAATATTAGCCAAAATTAATTTGTTCTTCAAAGCAAGTCCACACTAAAAATTACAAGCAGGGACCAGCAAAAAAGAATATATTTATATATATAATATAAAACAAATGCACTTACAGGTTTTGAAATGAATAGTGGAGAGTGTTTTATATATTTAGATCTCTTGAGAATGGGGATACTTCTTGTTTAGACACAAAAGACATTGTAAGTTTTAATTGCATTGTATATACACACACAAATATATTTCTTACTGTATATATGTATACACACACATACCATAGATACAAACCGAACAAAACATGGGAAAAAGGTGGTGGACCTGTTTTGGTGAATTGTTGGAATTTATTTATATATGATCTTCTTTGTGTTATTATAGAACATTTGTGTGATTGCTTGGGTTTGACTTAATTAATTTTTGAGTTTCTAAGTTCTTAGATCATTTCAAGGAGATTGTTGGAAATAATATGCTTGCCTAGTTCAGTGAAATGATTATTTTTAAGAAATAATATGCTTTTTATAAAAAAAATTGATTTCAATCAATAATTTAATGCACAGAGAAAAATATGTAAGTTCTAACAAATATTTTTGTATATAATTAACCTTAAAGTTTTTAACGTTTCTGTAATAAATTAAGTAATGGGAAAAGACTAAAATCTTTCTAGAATACTTAAAATCTTTATACATAATTAACCTTAAAGTTTTTTGCCCTTCTATTTTCTTCTTTTGTGTCTATTTCAAGAAGAGTACTTTAGTCTTTACGGTCAACGTTGTGACAGGGATATTTTCTCCAGAATAATTTAATACCACAAATCTCTCCCTCATTCTTACTTCCTCTCCCTCTCCCTCTCGAGTTTTCTCCCTCTCGAGTTTTCTCTCTCAACTCAGAGCCTTTCTCCTTTCTCTCTCTCTACCTCGCTTCTGTCTCAATTTCTCTTCATGTTGCTGGAACCCAAACCACCGAAGCTGTGAGACCCAGCCTCGGCGCATCTTTCTCCCTCTGTTTCCATCGTCTCGACTATCGACTCTGTGATTTCCAGTGCCACGACCAGCCGCGCCACCTCTGTGTTGTAGTAACGGCTCCACCGTACCAAGTCACGTCGAGGAAGCCAGATCTATCGTTTCTCTTCTCGATTTCCTCCACCGCGCCTTAGAAATGGCCACACCACCACAAGGTCGTTTCTCTTATCGATCTCCTCCAACCCAAAACACAAAACGACTCTTTCGATAGTTCTCTCTCTCTCTCTCTCTCTCTCTCTCTCTCTCTCTCTCTCTCTCCATGGCTAGAGAAGCCTAGCTCACCATCGTTGACACTCTCTTTTACTGAACTCTTTTGTTTTTTATTTCTTGTTTGATGAGTTAGTAATTTTTTTCCTCATTGTAGATTTGGGTAGTATTTTGTTTGTCATGGATTCTTTTATTTTTTCTCTACGATTTTCAACGCCACGACTAGTCGCGTCGCCTTTGTGTTGTAGTAACAGCTCCACCGTACCAAGCCACGTCGAGGAAGCCAAATTGTCATTTCTCTTCTCGATCTCCTCCACCGCGCCTTAGAAATGGCCACACCACCACGAGGCCATTTCTCTTCTCGATCTTCTCCAACCCAAAACACAAAACGAGGCCGTTTCAATAGTTCTCTCTCTCTCTCTCTCTCTCTCTCTCTCTCTCTCTCCATCGTCCATGGCTAGAGAAGCCTAGCTCAGCCACCATCGACACTCTCTTTTATTGAACTCTTTTTTTTTTCTTGTTTTATGAGTTAGTAATTGTTTTAGTAATTCTTTTTCCTTGTTGTAGATCTGGGTAATATTTTGTTTGCCGTGGATTCTTTTGTTCTTTATTTTTTGTTTTATGAGTTAGTAATTTTTTTTCCTTGTTGCAGATCTGGTAGTATTTTGTTTGCTGTGGTTTCTTTCTTTTTTTTCTTGTTTTCCTTTGGTTTATTTTTGTTTTATATTTGGTTCTTGATCTTTTCTGGTATGGTGTCCCGTTAGTATTATGTATGGGCAAAATCTTTTGTGGATTTTTATTTTTTATTTTCTTAGTTGTAGATGTGCATATATGTTAGGGTATATATGTTTAAAGACCAATGCTATGTACAATCCCCATTTAGGGACTGTAATGCAGGTTTAGACAATTTTATCTTTAAAATTTTTTAAAATTATAAAAATATCCCTCCTAAAATGATGTTTTTTCTTATTTAATAAAGGGTTTGCACATGCAATTCCCAAATGAGGACTGCAAATAGAATTTTTCATGTTTAAATACTCAAACATGTGTAAATATGTGTATATTTTCTTTTGTTCTTGATCTTTTCTGGTATGATGTGTCGTCGTTATGGTGTGTTGGCTAAATCTTTTGTTGGTCTATCGACCTCCGTCTTGTTTTCTTTTATTCCTAATTTTTTCTGGTATGATGTGTCGTTGGTATGGTGTGTTGGCTAAATCTTCTGTTGGTCTGTTGGTCTCCTTCTCACACCCACACCACGACGACACACAATGATTTTGTCCTCCTTTTAGCCGCATAAACACCAACAAGATCACCCCATTTCCTTCCACCCAACTTTTGCAGGTACCTGCTTCCTTTTTTTTCCTCAGTTTTTGTGATTGCTTTTTAAGTTTATATTCTGCTTCTTCTTCTTATTGTTTGGCTATATGAACTAGGTTTTATTTGTTTTTGAGTTTTTTGATAAGTTTTTCTCAAATTTAACTATTGTTCCATTTTCTTACAGTTTTCAATAAGTTTTTAAATTTTCACATGACATTTTTTCATTTTCACATTAGGATAGATTTTTCTCCTCTTTATGAGTTTTTTGTGCATTAATGATCATTACTATTGCAATAATAGATAGCAAGGAATATATAATAGTTTTATGATCTATAGATGTTTGTTTCGATATTAAATGTATATAAAAGTTTGTAGAAAAATCATCTAGTTTGTATTACATGTGAAAATCAATGAATAAAATGCTCTATATATATATATATACACACACATATATTCATGTGCAAGGAAAAAAATGTAGTTTTTAAACAACATTAGGATGCATTAATTTCTTCATGATCTCATGGGAATTAGGTTAGTTTACTGTTTTATAATCAGTACAACATAATGTGATTTAATAATCAGTACTAAACAACGAAAAAAAGAAAAAATAGAATAAATACAACATATAACATACAATAAATACAACATAAAACAACCTACTAAAAACAGACGTAGAATAAAACAGCAAATGAAAGAATCAACTTACAAATTTTAAATCAGTTCTAAAATTTTAAATGCCCTTTCTTTGCCCCAGAAGATAAGTTTTCCATTTCTCCATTTGCTCTAAAGTTGGGAAGCAAAACCCAGAAAATAATATATCATTAGCACGTAGAAAACAAAATAGCTCACGAAATGCAGCAATAAGAAAACAGAATAACCAATGGAATGGTGCTCTGAAACATAAAAAGTTACATAATACTTAAAAAATACTTACAAACATAAAAATAAAAAATGTAGCTCTGAAAAAGAAAGCACCAAACAACCTATGAATGAAAGGAAAATAACCCACCGAAAACCCTTTTAAGGTGCACTGTACACTCCTGTTTAAATCGATTCACTGACCCAAATAAAAAAGAAACACGCAAATAAAAAAATTTGAAAAAGATAATTATTTGCAAGTACAACCAACGCAAGAAACCCATCCAAACAATTAAATTTAAGCTCAAAATTTAGACTTTTGTACTTAGCCTACTAACAAAACCGGCAAAATGATATGGAAAATTCTTCTTGCAAGCATATTTTGAGCATCAATTCACGCACCGATATTGATTTGTAAGATATATATTTAATGAAACAATATGAATTGAAGGCAGAAATAATTTTCATGAAATAGAAAATTTTCTTCTTCTCTCAAATTTTTTTTTATAATTTTTTTATATAAAAAAATTGATCGGTGTGCGAATTAGTACACAAAATTTACTTGTACCTAGCAAAGCTCAAACGATATAGAGAACTGATACAGCAGGCCACATGGGCCCTAGAACCTGAGTTTAAACAAAATAGAAAGAAAAAAAAGTGAAATAGGCCACTACATCACTTCGCATAGGCCCTATAACCAGAGTTTAAAAAAATAAATAAATAACAAGTAAAAGAATAAAAACTGGTATGATATAAATTGACAATGTTACAAATAGAAAAGAAAAAAATAAAAAAACAAAAAATAAGGTAAGTTTATTTCGCATGGACTACCATTAGAATTTCAATATAATAATAATAATTTTAAAAAATAAAAGTAAAAAGAAGGTGATTAGCACATCAAGCTGCATCACTTCGCACGACTCTGGAACCACCAAACAATAAAAAGCTGCATCACTTTGAACTAATCCTACTCTCACAAAAACAGTTCTTCTACACACAGTCGTGTGATATAGTCACTGTGCAGTCGGTCATGCCACGTTAGCTGCATTTAAAAAAAAAAGGAAAGAAAGATGGATAGTAGACGAAGAAATGCGGGAAGATGAAATATGGGTTTAGCTTCTTCTCCAAGCTTCAGGAAATGGCAATTGTGGTCTGAGCTAGTTGCATTTGTATGGTCTGAGCTTTGGTTTGTTCACCATTGGTTGCTGGTCGTCTTCTTCATGCAACTGGTTGACATTGTAACTTGAAGTAGAAAAACTTGATCTTTGCATCGTGGTCTTCGGTGTCGTCGTGTGTATGAAAAACTGGTAAGAGGCTCTTCGTCTGGGTCTTCTTCTTCTTCGTGTGGGTCTCTAGCGTGTGGGTTTATATCAATGGAGAAGAGATTTGTACGCCTTGATTTTTGCTAAAAACTCTAGCTTTTTGTTTTTTTTTTTAAAATTTCTTAGGACCTTTGCATGATAGTCTCAGTTTACCCATTATCGGTCCAACAGCAGCGCCTACGAACTGTTATAATGATTTTTTCACGTACCGGTTGCCTCCTTCCTCTTCTCTATGACTGAAGCTCTGTTTGAACCTCTATTCATCCCATTGAAACAGAGCCTATGAGCTTTGGACAGAGAGAAGAAAGTAACCTTCTGTAGAGGTAAATGCTCTGCAATACCTGTTGTGGTTATGAAAGAAAATTAAATTTTCTAGTCTCATAGGTCCAAATCCAACCGAGCCAGGTCCAAATTTCATTCCCTCAATGCCATATTCCCTGTTGTTTTGGTGAATAAAATGAAGGCTAAATCCAACCGCCTGCCCACAGCGTGTTTTGCTGTGGGACTGACGATAAATTGCACTAATTAACTGATGAAATTGTTATTGGGTGATTTTATATTTTGAACCATTTTTATGGAAGAAACTATTGATAAATATTAATTTTCAGGAGTAGTTTGGTAAATGATTCATTAAATTATAATTTAAATTTGGATGCAAACTTTGTTTGGATTTATTTTTTCCAGTTAGGTGAATCACAATTTGGTGTAATCTTTGTATATATGACTATTTGTTTACCTTAGAATTGAGTATCAGGGAAAATGCAAACTAAATAAAATAGACAGCAATTGCCATATTCAAGGCGATGTTGTGGTGGAGTGTGTTAGCTTGATTGATGAAATGGTACGTGAAGAAAGTGTAATTCCAAGTAATATTTAATACTACTTTTAGCTCTAATATATGCAATCCTAAACCGCTTTTAGCTCTAGATTTGTTTAGGCATAGCCTTTTGATGATGTCTTTCTTAACATGAAATTAATACCTTGGTTATCATTATAGGTCCAAATTTCATAGAACAAGGCCATATCCCCTGTTGTTTTCCTGAATAATGTAGGAAGCCCAAATCCTACTGCTTGCCCACAGCGTTTTGCTTTTTTTAAATGGCATCATCATCATTTTAGATTTTTTCTTTCTTTCTTTCTTTATAACCTACTACTTAGCTTTGATGATGATGGGAGTATAATGATATTTTATTTTATCATTTTATATTTGAAAATTCTACATAAACTGGGAAAGAGTCACTGTCACAATTACAAGTTACTTAGCCCATTGTCCTTGCACTATTTTGATGGCCTCATTCCTCTTTCTGTATTTTGTACAATATATACTACTTAATATTTAATGCATCTACTTGTTCATGAAAAAACCATTGATAGTTAGAAGGAAAAGAAAAAGATTACAAAATGGTTTAGGATACAATTGTCTGGAAAATACACATAAGGAACCATTGTTACTGGGCAAAGAAGAAAATATCTCAGCGTACTGGGTTAATTTTTCATGTTCTTTTTCTTTTTTTGCTCAACAGCCTATTGGGTTGAACACAAGCTTACTTCTTTTTGATGTGCAATTACATGTTTGGATTTTTGCATAAAGTTTAACAAAGGTTGCTATTTTTCATTAATCTTGAATTCTACCAAGTTTAGCTTTTTTCCATTATAAAAATGGTTGTACACTTCCATGGTATACAAATTTCAGCATGAGAAAAGGGGAAGAAAACCCACAGCTCTCAACGCCATCTAGCTCAAATCCCACAGCTGCTGTATGATTTGCTATGATTTTTAACATTTGTATGCATTCATTAACCGCGACATTGCTAATTATCATTATTATTTTAATGTTAAGACATCCCAACAACTGCTCCAAACATGCCAAATTATACGCACGATTACTATCCACCACGGCCTGCGTGGTCACCTGCTTTTATGCCATATCCAGATGTATACCAATATACAAGCAGCATGGTATAATGATACTTCATTACTTTGTTTATTTATTTATTTTATTAATTTATTGGAAGTTTAATTGCTTTCATTTTTAGCAGAATGTTGGTTACCCATTTTAATATGGGATGGGACCTTCAACTTCTCTCATGCCTACAAGCTCCGAGACAGAGGTGCCGATTGGTAAAGAGGATATACCTGGATGTAGGGAAACTGAAACACCCAGTTCCTCCTCTAGAGTTCATGAACAGGGTGAAGAGGATAGGCCAAACCTACATGAAACCGAGTATGGCACTGTCGGTTCATCGCCGTTAGACCAAATGGATAGTGGTGATATGATTATGGAGCCAAAATCGGGGATGGAGTTTGATTCTTTTGAGGAATTATTGGAATATTATAAGCTATATGCTAAAAAATGCAGGTTTGGATCCATGACACAACGGAGTGAGAGAGATGACGAAGGAAGTGTCAGATATGTCACCATTGGTTGTACCCATGAGGGAAAAGCTCGGAATAGGACAATGAATGTCGCCAAACCATGCCTGACAGGAAAAACTAACTGTAAGGCTCGGATTAATGCCTTAAAAGTCTAGAGAAAGATGTGGTTGAGCACAGTCCATAATACCCACAATCACGGACTGAGTCCACAGAAATCTCGGTTCTTCCGATGTAATCGCAAAGTTAGTGAGATCGTGAAAAGAGTACTAGATACTAACGACCTGGCTAGCATTCGAATGAACAAGAGCTTCGGATCTCTTGTTGTTGGTGCGCAAGGATTTCAGAACCTCCCATTTTTGGAAAAGGATTGTCGCAACTACATCGATAAGGCAAGACATTTACGACTTGGAGCTGGGGGTGCTGGAGCGCTTCAGGACTATTTTTCTATGATGCAGAACAAGAATCTCGGATGTTTTGCCTTGATGGATTTAGATGATGATTGGAGGTTGAAGAATGTATTTTGGGCAGATCCACGCAGTAGGGCAGCTTATCAGGATTTTGGTGATGTGGTAACGTTTGACACCACGTACCTGACAAACAGATATGGAATGCCGTTTGCACCATTTGGCTGAAAAAAACATTTGACAATAGCTAACATCAACAAAGTTGACAACATGGAAAAATAAATGCTTGGGGTACATTAAAACTCAATAATGTAGTAATCCAAACCATAAAATCCAAGGAACAATTTACTTCAAGAGCAACATAATTGACTAACAAAAGCTAACATGAACAGATTTGATTCACTAAGAAAATTGAATGATTCATGAAATTATAACTCATTAATGTAGAAATCCAACCCAAAAAACAGAATTGATTTGCTAAATTATACCTTAATAATGTAGCAATCCAAACTAAAAAACATAAGATATATTTCCCATGGTATAAACAGAGTTAACTAACAATAGCTAACTTATACAGATTTGATTGCATGGTAAAATTAAATGATTCATTATATTATAACTCAATAATGTAGAAATCCAACCCAAAAAACAGAATTGATTTGCTAAATTATACCTTAATAATGTAGCAATCCAAACTAAAAAACATAAGTTATTTCCCATGGTATAAACAGAGTTAACTAACAATAGCTAACATGAACAGATTTGATTCACTAAGAAAATTGAATGATTCATGAAATTATAACTCATTAATGTAGAAATCCAACCCAAAAAACAGAATTGATTTGCTAAATTATACCTTAATAATGTAGCAATCCAAACTAAAAAGTATAAGATATTTCTCATGGTATAAACAGAGTTAACTAACAATAGCTAACTTATACAGATTTGATTACATGGTAAAATTAAATGATTCATTATATTATAACTCAATAATATAGAAATCCAACCCAAAAAACAGAATTGATTTGCTAAATTATACCTTAAAAATGTAGCAATCCAAAATAAAAAGTATAAGTTATTTCCCATGGTATAAACAGAGTTAACTAACAATAGCTAACATGAACAGATTTGATTCACTAAGAAAATTGAATGATTCATGAAATTATAACTAATTAATATAGAAATCCAACCCAAAACATAGAATTGATTTGCTAAATTATACCTTAATAATGTAGCAATCCAAACTAAAAAGCATAAGATATTTCTCATGGTATAAACAGAGTTAACTAACAATAGCTAACATGAACATATTTGATTCACTAAGAAAATTGATTGATTCATGAAATTATAACTCATTAATATAGAAATCCAACCTAAAAAACAGAATTGATTTCCTAAATTATAACTTAAAAATATAGCAATTCAAACTAAAAAGCATAACTTAGTTCCCATGGTATAAACAGAGTTAACTAACAATAGCTAACTTATACAGATTTGATTACATGGTAAAATTAAATGAGTCATTATATTATAGCTCAATAATGTAGAAATCCAACCCAAAAAACAGAATTGATTTCCTAAATTATAACTTCATAATGTAGCAATCCAAACTAAAAAGCATAACTTATTTCCCATGGTATAAACAGAGTTAACTAACAATAGCTAACTTATACAGATTTGATTACATGGCAAAATTAAATGATTCATTATATTATAACTCAATAATGTAGCAATCCAACCCAAAAAACAGAATTGATTTCCTTCAACGATCCTGCCCACTCAAACCTACAATTGAAACAATGAAGCATCAACAAGTAAAATATCAGAGAACTACTACATTATAAATCATTAGTTTTCAGAGTTAGGTTGAGAGAGCTTACCAAGCTTTAACTCATTCACATTCATGAGAATGAAACAATGTTTCATATAACAAAGGGAAAATGGTTAGGGTTAGGGTAAGGAAAATGGTTAGGGTTAGGGTTTCGAGATGAATAGAAAGTGGCTAGGTTAGGGTTAGGAAAATGGTTAGGGTTAGGGTTAGGGTTTTGGGATGAATAGAAAGTGCCTAGGTTAGGGTTAGGGTTTTCGCACTTAAGAGAAAGAAAACTCTTAGGGTTAGGGTTTTTGCATCGAAGAGAAACACACCTGTTTCGCACCGAAACTCAATACAAACTCTTAGGGTTAGGGTTTTTGCATCGAAGACAAACACACCTGATTCAGTTAGGGTTTTCGCATCGAAACTCAATACAAACTCTTAAAGTTAGGGTTATAGTTTTAGACTTGAAGAGAAAGAGTAAATGTTAGGGTTTTTGAACTTGGGAGATGGAAACCGAATAGAAATGGAGAACGAAATGGTGAAATCGATCGGGAAAAACATCACAGCGCTCGAATGGGAGAAAGATCCCTCATAAATCGAAGGGAAACATACGAAGAGATGGGAGAATCGAGGGTTTTCGTGGTCTGGAGATGAGAGAATCGAAGGCTTTGGAAAAAGAAAGGGGGAAATCGAAGAGAGGGGAGAAGGGGGATGTGGAAGAGAGGGGGAGCATGGGACTGACTGGGAGAACATGAAAGAAAGGGAAGAAAGGGGGACGTCAACTGCATACCAAAATGAAACGACTCGTTTCATTAATGTGATAAAATTTAAAAGAAACAATTCATTTCATTAATGCCACGTAGGCACCGACTGCACGCCGTCTCCCCAAGGTGCTTGCGGACAGCATTTTCCCTCACAAAAATGATATAACTGATCCTACTGGCACATGGGCCAAAATGGGGTCCTAGAACCTGGGTTTAAACAGAATAAAAGAAAATACACTGACACGGCCCTAGAACTTGACACACGGGCTACTAACATCAAAGGAAACACAGTATAATTTCAGTTCCAGTTTTAAAGTGAATGACAATCTAAAGGAAATACACTAAAATCTCATTTATTTTTATAATTTCATTTAATTTATTTATAATTTCTTTTATTTATTTCTAATTTTTTAATTTTTTTTCCCTTCAAAAATGAGTACTAAAAATTTATATAATATTTTTAGGAAAAAATTACAATCTTATATAAGATACACTTTTCTAATCTTGTATATTATCTAATTTCTAATATACTCTCTCTTTTTCTCGCAGCTTCCAATGCATGGCTAGCAATATTCAAATACTTTACTGCGAACACACGGACAAAGAAGAAAAAAAAGGCCAGCATATGGCACTGCGTTTTTTGCAAATTATAACTTATTATAATGTTTGCCATACCCAACATGTAAATTAAAAATAAAAAACCCAAAATTTATACCCAGAGGGCTAGACCGCAACGGAGAATACCAAAGAGAGAGAGTACCAATGAGAAACTTTTGCATTGACAAGTAAAATCAATCTATGGAAAAAAAAAACAATTATATCCCTAGACTACACGGATTCACATGCACTAACATAATTAACATTAGGTTAAAATTGGAAGGATATCAAAAAATCAACACACATCTACTGTTCATTACACACAGACTTAACACACAATATAAACGGACTTAATACAGGAAAATAAGAAAAGTTACTATTTATTATTGTAACAACTCGATAGCCACTTATTATAATAGAATAGATATTTGGTAGTCGTGTATTTTTCTTCTTTTTCTTTCTCATAAATGATGTTTTTTTTTCTTTTTACTAAAAAGAAACATAAATTATAAAAGTTTTTTTTTTCTCTTGCTCATTTGGTGAATTAGTTTGCATACATAAATGGTTTCATTTCATCTCATTTCATCATTATAATTTTTTCAAATTTGTACACAAAATATAATAAATAATTCAATTTTTTCAAATATCAAAACGATAATAATATTAAAAAATAATATTCAAACAATATTTTATTTAACTTTCATCTAAAACTAAATCATCTGATCTTACTATCCAAACTACACCTAAAAGTTTTAATATATTTTTTGAAAGAAAATTTTAAGATTTTCTTTTACAGAATATTAATTTTATAAGAGTTATTGGAGAGAATGAAAAAAAATGTTTTTTCGGTTTTTCATGTTTTTGTGCCAAAAAAAATTATTAGACGAATTATTTAAAACATTCTCATAAGAAATGATTGGAAAGAAATATATTTAATTGTTATTAAAGAATAATGTGAATCAAAGCATGTTTTAGGACGAGTATGAGATAAGATGAAAATTTTGTAAATAATAGTAAAATAATTTGTGAATAGTGGTAAAATAGTTTGAGTTGAATATTTTTTGGATTTTGGAAAATGATAGAAAAAGTTGAATAAAAAATATTATAAAATTAAAATCTTGTTATAATATAATTTTATAATATTATTTTTTGTTGAGAATTTGAAAAAATTGAATTATTTTTTGTTTTAAAATTTGAAAAAGTTATAATGATTAGTTTGAAAATTGTATTTAAATTATGTTTTGGAAGGAGATGCGAAGATATGAAGATTTTGCGATAAGATCTATTTCCAAACAAACCCTCAGTTTTGGTAGCTTATAAGCTTTCTGGTTTTTAATAATAATTATACACTGAATAATTCTATTTTATAATATTTACACGATACACCATCTATATGAGATAATATGTGGTCTTTAAAAACATATAAGAAATATTTTAACCACAAAAAAATTATATAAAAATAAATTTAGAAACTGACGTAATTTCTTATTATAATTATTTAAAAATTTATTTTTTATTGTCCGATCCATTGTCATGCTAAAATATCAATTATTTGTATTACTCAAAAAAACCTTTTTGATTATTTTAACGAGTTTTGCTATACATTACATGATTTTATATACAATTCTTCTACCTATAGTCAAGCAGCACAAGCGGTAGGGAGTTGTTGACTTGATGTCAGCTTAAAAAAAAAAAAAAACTGAAGAAACGAAAGAAAGAAAAATAACCAAAGACATTAAAACTCCACTGAAACGGAGCTCGGCATCGTTTGGATTTTTGTCTTCTCACTCGTTTGGGTTTTTGGTTGCATGTTCATGTTAGTCTTCGTCTTCCTGCTCATCTGATCTGGGGAATTGCCACCCACATTACTTCTGAGTCGTCCGGTTCATCTGGGACCGTGGGTCTCCATTTTTATGGGCATTAATAATACAAATCAACTTAAAAGTTATCAAAGACGCTCTCTGAGTTTCATAGCTGAAATTGTTCTTAAACATTAGATTTTTGGGTTTACTTTTGTGTTTGTTTCTGTGTAAATTTTGGGCTGTTTTGAAATGGCGGGCGTTGATCATCTGGCGATCGAGAAGAGCAAGGCTCGTTTCAATGTGGAGGAGATGAAGGTCATCTGGGCCGGTTCTCATCACACCTTGGAGCTCTCCGATCGTATTTCTCAACTCGTCGCCAGCGATCTGGTCATTTTTTCTACTTCCAGTGTTTTTTTCTTTTTCTCGCCCAATTTGGCTCTATACCGCTAGATGTTTTCGAGATGTTCTCTTAGAGCTATAGAGTTTATTCCAGCAGCTCTATTGCTTATAGTATGCACCTCCATGCTTGGCCACAAACTGTGAAGCCTGAGCAGCCTTAGATTGCAATTGAATCAGCTTGGATGCCAACAAATCCCCTAAGCTAAAAATTACTACACAAAATGATACGTTTGGAGAAAAAATTTACAAATTTGTACGAAGAACTTGATAGGTGTAACGATATAACATTAGACTATTATGAAGGAAATCCCAATCAAAATTTGCGACACAATTGATCCCAATGCACCCTAAACACGATTCGGTGTCCGTATGTGATTCAAGCTTCAAGAACCCTAGATTTGCATAAAACGGCAGCAGAAAAAAACGTAATGAAGCGAGCAAGAATACAATAGGGGAAAATTTGCATATCACTTCTGTACCTTGCAAAATAGTTCATCTTGAGAGAGAAAGCTCTCTCTCTCTCTCTCTCTCTCTCTCTCTCTCTTATAAGAGACTTCTAATGATATGCATGTTACTTCGTACTACTACTTTACTATTCTCTTAATTTTTTTAATTCTGTTATTAATAGTTAAAAAAATGACTATTAATAAAATTGTATATTTTTTAAAAATTTTTCTTAATAATTAAAGATTAAGATTTTCGTAAGAGTGATTTCGGTTTGTGTTTTTTGAAAGCCAAGACTTAATCATCCTATAAGAATTTTCGTATGGAAAGGAATATTTTTTGCATGTATAAACATATTTTTTGGTATTTAATAAAATTTAAAGTTAAAAAATGTAAATATTTTCTAGAATTATTTTTTTATGAATTATTATATTCTCAAATAAGTAGATAAAATATATCATTGATATGATTTTTAAGATTTAAATTTAAAAATAAAAAATAATTTATAAACAAGTTCGCACAAACTTTTATAAAATATCAAAATCTATCTTGTAAAAATATAAAAAATATTTTTTTTTTTTTAATGAGACCCGCTTTTATATAAAGGGCTTACGCAAAATTATTTTATTTGAAACTTGTATCTAGCATTACATTGTACCCTTCCACTTAAACGAGAAAGTGTAAGGTCGACTCCAAACAATCTTTTTTTATAAGCAAAATCTAGTCAACAAAAATATAAAGAGAAAACTAGGAACCAACTTATAGTGATGTAATATTATTTATTGTAAAGGAAAATAAATATAAAAAAAAAAAATGCAAGCAAAATTTATGGTATTGGGGAAAGCACAAATCCGAAAACGATTGGTGTAATATCAACATAGATTATAACATTCGTTATTTTGTTCTTCCACAGAGAAGACCATGATGATGAGAAGATGAGCATTTGTTATAACTATTGTGGGAAAATCTTGAGGAGCTCTCTCTCTCATCCTTGAACATGAGAATAAAGCCAGTGCGCAGAGTGTCATCAATCCACACGCCTCAAAAAGTAATTTACACAAATGGACAAAGTCAATCACAGCACTTTTTTTCTTTAATTGGCAAAGGATTCCAAAAAGTTTCACACAAATTTACTAATAATTCAAGAGAAAATGGCCTTAATTCCGAAGGCTCCAAGTGTGCGAAATTTCATACCATCCGGTTTGTAAGGCTCTGAGGAGTGAGGACCACTAGGACACCCCTTGGGATTGATTAGTCATCCACAGCATTTGTCAAAACAAAAACATGGAGGGAACAAAACCAAGTAGCAGCAACATTCAAAAATACATAACCAAGAATAAAAGCTTGATGAAGGTACTTATAACAAGTAACATTGAAAACCACGTGACTACAACTTAAAAGCTGGAAGAATTATTTAGAACAAGCAGCATTAATGTCAGACAAACAAACAGCATCAAAATCAACAAGTTCCTTACCTTCGATCCATGACTTCGGCGATACAAACCTAACTAGGCCTAACCTTAGGGTTACAAAAACCATTCATCAAAGCAACAGACTGACCCAACCTACCAGATATCAACTCTGGGGTGATGTTTTGGTGGCAACACTCTGCTGAGTGGTCTGAGGAGTAGGTGCTGCATCATAGGCCCCACGGGTGTTCCCACCAGCATTTCCATCAGCAGAATAGACCGGAGGCTGTGAGTAAGCACTACCATAGGTGTTGTAAGGTGGTGGCACCTGTCCATAACCTGGCTGACTAACAGCCGGTGTGCCATACGGTGGAGCCCCATAACCAGGCTGACCAGCTGCAGCACCATAAGTGGATGGTGGAGTGCGTTGTGGACCAGAGTCTGGTTGGGCATAACTTGATGGTGGTTGAGAATGGGGATATCCTGACTGTACTGGGGCAGGCTGGCCATAGCCTCCATGGGTGCCAGGTGACTGAGTAGCCTGTCCATAAACTGGGGGATTGGCAAGAGGTTTCTGGGCTTGAGGTGGTCCATAGCCAGGTCCATATCCAGACTGAGCCGGTGGTTGATTTCCATAGCCAGCTTGGGAAGTTGGAGGCATTCCATAACCTGGCTGAGTTGTTCCTTGAGGTGTATAACTTGCAGAACTTGGGCTAGGCTGTTGACCACTAGTGTATCCTGCCTGGCCCACAGAAGAAGGCGGTACAGGTGGAGCCTGGGCTGACTCCCCCTGGGACCCATAGGAGGGAGCGTGCCCATCTTGTGTTGGGTTACTCACATTCCCATAGCTGGATGCAGAGGTGTAACCTTGCTGCTGATCATATGGTGGTGGCTGACCATATCCAGATTGAGGTGGTGCATACCCACCATAGCCATCTTGAGGATAACCTTGTCCCTGCTGATTATAGCTTGATGGTGGTGGCTGAGTGTAATTGTAACCAGAATTATCTGCTGGTGCTGCAGGACCACCAGAGGTTTGCTGTTGCTGTGAAGACTGCTGTTGACTGTAATAATCGTAACCACTTCCCTGAGAAGTCTGCTGAGATGGTGCACCAGTTGACTGGTCCCAATTGGAGGGATAACCACCAGATGCAGGTTGAGGAGGATAGCCGGGATAAGAAGGCTGAGACATGTTGTACTGGGGAGATGGTCCAGAATATGCTCCAGGCTGCACATAGCCATAACCTGGTTGTTGCATGGGAGGAGCCCCAGGTGCGCCCCAAGCTGTAGGAGGTCGTGCTTGGTAACCTTGCTGAGAATATCCTCCAGCCATTGCTGGATTTCTAACACGATTCTGCAAAAAATTGTTTCCCCAAATAATGATGATGAACTTTTCTGCTAAGCTACACATCAACCCAAAAAATAAAACCACAGGATTTGCACATACTGATATAAACATAGAATGAAGGATAGTGCACAAACCAACATAAAAATCTTAATGCCTACATGCAAAGATTATTAGATTTCAGAGAGTACTAGGAAGGGGCATAAATGCCTACATACCGTACTGGTTGAGGAGATATTGAGTTAACTCCAGCAGAAGCCCACCCTCTCCCTATTTGAAAGTGAATGGGTACCAAAAGGACCACAATACTATGCAAAATTTCACATAAAGAAAACAGAGACATACAAACACTATTGCCATGAAGAGGCAACAAGTTCATAGTAAATTGTAAACCGAAGAGTATCTTTTCATAAAAACCATTGCAATAAATAAACAGAAGCATCAGAAGGCAAATAACAGTGACCTAGAATACCAACATATAGACCCAAGTAGACATTGACCAAGTAAATGATATGTCCTTGAAAAAGCTTACCAAGTTATTGTAGAGATAGGTTGCCACCCGTCACTTTAAACAAAACACACTCTGAAAAATACTATATTCAAGAGAATAAAAAACATTGCTAACACTTTCAAGCACTACTTCCATATTAAGGGGAGTACCATGTGAGTATGACAAAGAAATGAGAAGTAAACATGGTAGATAATGAAATCAAAATTTCTTGAGTTTGAGTATACGACATTAAAATAAGATGAACAGGGGAACTGGATTTTCAAATTATTGTTACCAAATGCACTAAGAACATTAAAAGGAATTTTCTCATAGACACAATGAAGGCAGTAATCCTTAAAAGTTCCTCATCCCGACAAATAATTCATTCCAACGGCC
The DNA here is from genome assembly GCA_011037825.1 of Carya cathayensis. Lineage (NCBI taxonomy): Eukaryota > Viridiplantae > Streptophyta > Magnoliopsida > Fagales > Juglandaceae > Carya > Carya cathayensis. The sequence continues at coordinate 916,437 of QGSO01000191.1, forward strand.
TTGTATTTCCATCAACGGACTCACAGCTCTCCACAATATATCACTAAATATCATAAATTAAGATTTAGAACCATACCAGAGAGATGCTGGGAGAACACCAACACAGAATTCCATGTTGGTGTCACCAATGGTCCAACAGACACTAACCCTACAATAGTTCCCAATAACACCATCAGTCATAGGTACAGAATCAATAAGCACATATTCGATGGTTGAACAAGCCATAATCCCAATAATTATTCCCTTGGACATACAGGTCAGAAGGATTATAGAATGGACCAATATAATTCAATGGAATTAAGGAAGTTTCACAAGACCTTAATAACCTAAACAGAAAACATGTATGATGTACCTGCCTCAGAAACCAAGTATCCAATAAATCTTCATAGCACTTAATAATGACAATCGCAAGCACTCATAACAGACCTTAATAACCTAAACATAAAAACATCAACGAAAGGCCTAACTCAAAGACCAACTATCCACTAATGTGCATAGCACTAAGAAATGACAATAATAATCACTCACAAGAGACTAGCACTTTAAACTCTCAAATTTCATCTCTTCACATCCCTCAAACTCATACATCCACCACACACCAAAATCAACAGGTACGGTAAAATCTGAATGCATTATAGGATCAATTCAGATATTAGACAATACAAAACACGGCAGGTTCATAGTCTATATATAAGTTCAGAACTCTTTTTCTATAAGATCCCACTGCATAGTGAGCATAAAAAATTATCATGGTAAACAGGTCCTAAATAAAAAAACTAGCAGCCCTACACAATTAAAGAGATCTGTCAACAACAGCAGTTAGTATCTCAGATGCTCAACTCCATTTCCAAAGTTCAGTCTGACACTAGCCGTCTGCATGCATGCCAACAAGAACAGGAGCCACCATAAAGGAGATCCATAGAATTCTTGATTATATCCAGATCAATAGTTAGCTGCAAACAACAATCTATCTAACAAGTCCCAATCGAGGGAAGACGGGCAATTGATCAACATAATAAACATATCCAATCCTATTTGAAAATAACCAGATAGCCACAAAATGGAGTTCCTGAAAACAGTCTTGATGATATCCAGCACAATAGTCGGTGTATAATATATGGGATGGAAAGAAAAAATGTAAATATCACCAACTTGTTTCTGAAAGAATGAGTAAAAGGGAAAGAATGCAATAGAGTATTGTGGCATAACTATTGGAAGATTAATTGACATAAAACCAAATAGCTAATAACATTGAAATCCTTTCTTCAACATGAAGACTCATAGTTTTAACATGAGTTCTTATTTTTTCAGATGAATTCCAAGACCTCAGGCAATAAAAACGCAGAAACCAATAAAGGAATAGATATTAGAAAGGTAACATTTACAAATGGCATTTTGAGGAGATGAATAAGAATGTCCAAAAGATGGAGAGCCAATATCAGAGAGAAAAGTGCAGCAGAATTCTAAACACAAAATGCTCAGTGAAAAAAATACAGGGTGGCACAGTAAATGTGTGTACTGAGAGATGACATAAGAATTAATAGCCACAAGGAGTTATGTCCATACTCTACCAAAATAAAAGAGAATCCTATTAGCCTGCATCAAAGGAAATTTGCAGTACCTGGACAAAATATGAATATCCCACCTTACAAAATAATAAAAAGTTACATTTAAAACAATCCAGGTGAGGGGCCTGAAATTGTCACCATGGTAACAAATGTCTAATAGCACCAACCAACAACACTAATTAAACAAATATAAACACATTAAAAATAAGCTGAGTCCCTTTTCACATTCGATAATGAAAAAATCGTTCCTTCTTTCTTTTTATAAGAAGCAACAAAAGATCCACATCCACAAACACACACTGTATAATAGCTGGCAAAGAATGTCTTCTTTTAAGAAAAATTCAGGGTCTCAACAAAACTTTTACAAAGCGTATAAGAGAAGTAAACAGCCAACATCCAATAACAAATTCGCAATCTAACATTAACCAACATACCTCACTGATAACTTCAAAGACTAACTGTTTAGCAGACTCAATTTGCTCGCTGGTCCCATCAATCTGTAGTGTCCTTTCTGTCGACATATCACCAGGGGGAAGATGCAAAGGTATCACCTGGAATAAATTAGGAATACAATCAGAAAACCAATTTACCTTGATTGAATCCACAGTTAAAATAAGAGCAAGAAAACAGAAATTTTAGAAAAAAACCTGAATTCGAGCTCCTGTCCTGCCCTGCATATTTTTAATTGTTTCACCTCCCTTACCAATTACTAAACCAACCTGAAACAAGGTGCATATCACAAACCATCCTTAACCAAGCCAATAAAATAGGCTCACAAATTTTTTTTAAAAAACAAAACTTCCGCATTACCTTGTTATTTGGGACTTTCATTACAAATGAGTCAGAACCAGTTTGTCCAGTTATTCTTCGAGAAACTATGCCGGAACCACCTGCTTCAGCCTGGCCCAAACATTGGTCAAAGGGAGAGATAGTGAGTATAATAGCATTTAGAGAAAAAGCCTGGCGCAAACTTTGGATTAGGCCTGTGGCTGTTTAGCATGTACAGAACTAAAGTCACAAAAACAACAAACGGAGTAAATTTAGCACCACCTCCGCAAGAACTTCGTTTATCAACTGCTCAGCCTTGGCAATCTGTTCTGGAGTACCCATGAGCTCCACCATCCTAGTCGGAGAATTGGGATCCGCATCCATATCCCTAGTGACTTGGATCTTTGCTCCAGACTGAAGCTGAAGATATTTTATTGTCTCTCCTCCTTTCCCAATAATAACACCAACCCTACCATTTGGAACATCAATCTTCTTGCTCGAACTCTGGAAGCCATATGAAACCGGTGCCAAGGGAGCCGAGTGCAGAGCATGAGATTTTACATCTGTGCAACCACAGTCACACCGGTCTTGCATTTAGATTCAAATAATTATCCATTATGCAAACAAAACCCACAGAGTATCAAGTTATAAATTTGTAACTAGCCAACAAAGAATCTCAATTAGAGTTGAATAATCAATCGATTTCATAAGTCAGTACTAGAAAGACAAAGATTTACGGAAAAAGATGTGCAAGTGGAGAACATTAACATCATAACCCGAGAAGCAACAAATAAATTTTTGAAAGGATTAGAGAGAACCTGGGGGTACGGAGCTGAATCCAGAGTCTAGGGAATCGAATCCAGAAGCGCCATTATCAATCTTAGGTCGCTTGGCGTCGAGGGCACCAGCGACAGCTGCGGCACCAGAGTTGTTGAAGAGTCTGGCAGCGACCTCCTGAGCACGCTGCTTTGCAAGGGTTAAACCGTCGACTGGCGGCGGAACGTTGTTGTATGAGGGAGGCGGCGCGTGGCCAGAGTCAGGAGACTGAGGAGCGATCGGAGCGGAGAATCCAGTGGGCCTGCGAGTGCCAGTAGACGGCGCTGTTGGCTCCTCGTACTTTCGCTTGTTGGCGGCAGTGTCACTGCCGGTCGAGTACTGCACTTCGTCTGCCATTGTAAGCGCGTGAGAGATGAGAGAAACCCTAAGCCAACGAGAGATAACAGTAGACTGTAGGACGCGTGAGGTAATTGCACCTCACGGGGTTGGGTTTTTATATCTATCTCTATCTCTATCTCTTATAATAAACGCATATGCGCTAACTATAATAAAGTATAATAATATTTGTCGTTTTGTTTTTGTGTGTAATAAACAGTATAAACAGTAATAATAAACAGTAAAACTCTCATTCCGTTTCCATGTTTAATAAACAGTAATAGAAAGGAAATCCCATGGTTAATAGATTTTCTTAAAAAGTTGTTTGTCATATTGGGAACCATTTTATTTGTTAATGATGTTATAATTTAAAAAAAATTAAAATATTAAAAAATATATATTAAAAAAATCTAATAGTAACTCTCAACTATCGTAAGATAATAATTGATAAGCAGGAAAAGAAGATAGCGTTAAAATAAATGGGGTAAAACTAGCGTAACTTTGCATAGAAAGTCAAAATTCAAACAGCTGAATGGGGTAAGATAGCTACGGATCATAGACAATGAAAAGAAATGAAATTAAAGATATGGGTACCACTTAATTTTGTTGTTAACCGAAAGGTACCACATGAGATAAATTGCCAACTAACAGACAAATGCATAAAGGAAAAGAAGAATAAAACAAATAAAATAAAATATTATTATTTAATATTTGTTACACGTGGGATTACCATCCCGTTAATCACGGAATGGCTGGATTTCGATTTTTTTTTGTCTGATATTACTATTATGCCTGTGATCTTGAAAGAAGACAACTTAGATGAATAACCAACGCATAGTTTTTTTTTTTAATCTATTTGATGTTGTAAACGATATTACAGATCTTACTTTTCAGAAAAATCTCTCTCTCTCTCTGGTAAGGCCCTGTCGTAAATAATTTAATTGTAGGGCCCACAAATAAAAAATAAAACAAAATAGAAAAGGTACCACATGAGATAAATTGCCAACTAACAGACAAATGCATAAAGGAAAAGAAGAATAAAACAAATAAAATAAAATATTATTATTTAATATTTGTTACACGTGGGATTACCATCCCGTTAATCACGAAATGGCTGGATTTCGATCTTTTTTGTCTGATATTACTATTATGCATGTGATCTTGAAAGAAGACAATAATTCCGAAATGCACAGTAAAGATAATAAAAAATTCGAAATGCACAGTAAAGATAATTATTTCTTCTTCTTTCTTTCTTTTCTCTTCCCGTGCGTTTTTCTTTTCTCTCCCGTGCTTCTTTCTTCTTTTCTCTCTCTCCCCGTGCTCTCCCCTTCTCTTTTCTCCTTCCCGTCGCCCCTACTTCGGCCGGCCATTGCACCCCCGTCCGGTGGAGGTGTCGTACACCACCCACCCAGTTTTCTTCCCCTCTCACCGGTGAACATCCCCACCAAGTTTCACCTCCATCCGAGCCACCGTTAGCCACCTACAGCCCATCTAAGCCGCACGGTTTTGAGCCGTTTCCGGCGCCGTCGCACCACCTCCGCCCACCATCTCTTCACAGCTTCTTCCCCTACCTCTTGCCGACCTAACCACCTAATTTCAGCCCCGATCCGTTGCCGAAACACCACGAGCTCCGTGCGGTGGAGGTGTCGTACACCACCCACCCAGTTTTCTTCCCCTCTCACCGGTGAACATCCCACCAAGTTTCACCTCCATCCGAGCCACCGTTAGCCACCTACAGCCCATCTAAGCCGCACGGTTTTGAGCCGTTTCCGGCGCGTCGCACCACCTCCGCCCACCATCTCTTCACAGCTTCTTCCCCTACAAACAGGTCTGAACACATCTACAAAGATATGAAGAGATCTGTTTTTGGTTGATTTTCTTGCGTTTATTTCAGATCTGTTTGTAAAAAATTTATTCAAGTTTTTTTTTCCTTTCGTTTGATTTCTATTTTTCAGATCCACAGAACAAATTTTTTTTCTATCTGTGTTCATATGTTTTTTTTTCTTTTTGATTCAAGTTTTTTTTCTTTCAGACTTTCATCTTCACTTTCTCTTTCCTCTTCTCTCCGAAAGTAAACTTTTTCTCTCTCTTCTTTTCTTTTGTTCATGTTGAGGATCGAGAACAAGATCAACACGCAGGTGACCTTTGCTAAGCGGAGGAAAGCTGTACGAGTTTTGCTGCAATTCAAGGTATTCACCAGAACAACAAAACCACTTTTGCACCCTCTAAACCACAAAAGGCAAAGCAAAACCATCAAAACTGCTTCCTTCTATTTTTATTTTTCTATTTTCTAAGTCATCTTTCTTTTATTTTCATCTCCGAGTTGATTTTTTGAAAGAGAAAAAAAAATTGATTTTTTTGGGTGTTAAACATGTATTTTTGTTGTGTATTGACAGATCTATATCTATTCGTTTAGATCTATTAGTTTTCACTTTAAACGTAGAAGTGAATGCAACCCTCATCTGCGCAGAATATGATTTTAGCTACAAATATAAAATAGAGCACACAGAATATCTACCAGAAGATAGATACACAATATAAATATTTGTGAGATATTATTTTATTATCTCGAAACAAAATTACAGAAATTTGAGACTCTTCGCCTCATTCTTCAAACGATCTTGCTCCTCTAAAATTTGCGTGCATCTCTGTCTAAAGGAGTAGGCAATCTAAAAGAAGAATTAAGCAAGGATTTTAATTTCCTATTCTCTTGCTTTATTGCTTCTATCTTCATGTGAGACTCCTGAAGAAGTCGCTGAAGGATAGAAATTTTCTCATTGAGTTTGTCCAAATCATAAGGTTTGGATTGTAGTCGCTGAGAAAATGCATAAATAGCTGAAGAGTAATGGGTACCGAGATTTACAAGCTCGTAGATAGTTTCAACATCTGACTTATTAGCCAGATCATTATTGTATTGTACTATAGAACCTACAGCAGAAGCAGAAACAACTGGTGAAAATGGTGTAGAATACCTCACGTATTGGTTACGAGAAGATTGCTGGGCCATTGTAGAGTAAGAATGCAGATAGAGATTGCAGAGTAAGAATGCAGACTAATTACAGAAAAGTAAAGAAGATGGGATGCGAATGAAGATGAGCTGAATATTTCTTTTATAGAGAAAATTATGACTAAGCACCTCTATTACCTCACGGTACCTCTATTACTTATAGCTCTGCGGCGCCTGACAGCTACAGAGAACCTGAAAAAACTTGCGGTGCTTGTCTGATCTAAAAAGCTGGCCACCGTTTTTGTTGAAAAATAAGGTTAGCGGTTTAATATTGATGAATTCTTCACTAACTGTGTTATTTACAAGAACTCCAGAATCGCACAACCACGGTATATATGTTTCCTTCATATTTTCGATTTATAACTTCTGATATAACAATTTCCTTATATGAATACAGTTGCCGAGCCTATGTTGAGATAGATGATAATACAGGACGATTGACAGCTGTTTTATTTGGAGCAATTGCAGAAGACGCTGTTCTATTTGGAGCAATTGCAGAAAACGTCCCTTGGACGTTTTGCTTCTACTAGTCTATCTATTATAATAAGCACCTATGCGCTAACTACAGTAAAGCACAGTAATATTTGTCGTTCCGTTTCCGTGTGTAATAAACAGTATAAACAGTAAATATAAACAGTAATAATAAACAGTAGAACTCTCATTCCGTTTCCGTGTTTAATAAACAGTAATAAACAGTAAGAGAGAGGGGAAGAAAGAAGGGACGAATTAATATGAATAGTAAGATAATAATAAAAAATTCAAAATGCACAGTAAGATAATCGAAAATTTCCGTGAATATACAGTAACAATGCACAGTAATATAATAATTCAATTCCTGCATAGTAAAGATAATAAAAAATTCGAATGAATAGTAAGATAATAATAATTTGTTTTGTTTTATTTATCTTTTGAAGAGGAACAAATGCAATTAACCAAACTGTGCTTGATAATTAGTTTTTAATTACACAAACACGTGGCGCCTGTCCTATTACCTTATTCACTTTTCTTTAAAATAAATTAATGTATTTTTCCCAATGTATGTAAGGAAGGCATCTTGTTTATTCAAGGAGATAATAATTGAGACATTAATGATTGAGTATGGAAAGTCCAACTAATAGATAAAAATCAACTAAAAACCAATAAGTGAATTAAGAAGAATACGAATCATAACACACGATTAGACAATATGGGACCAAATATTTACATCTTAGACCCCCCAAGCCAATTCACCTATAGTAATACATATATTGTTTGTATTTCTTTTTCTAAAGTTCGAATGCTCCACTTGATAATTATTGATTGTCACATCATAGCCATGGATTTTCCTTTCCCTTTTCTTTTATTTTTCTTTTTTTCTTTTCTCTTCCCGTGCGTTTTTTTTCTCTCCTGTGCTTCTTTCTTCTTTTCTCTCTCTCCCCGTGCTCTCCCCTTCTCTCTTCTCCTTCCCGTCGCCCCTACTTCGGCCGACCAGTGCACCGCCGTCCGGTGGAGGTGTCATACACCACCCCCACCAAAATCTTCCCCTCCCACCAGAGATCATCCCAACCAATTTTCAGAGTCATCGGACCAGCCGTTAGCCTCCACGCATGGCTTAAAGTCGCTGCCCCAGCCCTGTTTTCCACCCCTGTCGCCAGTCGTGGCCTGCACCACGCACCCAGTTTTCTTCTCCTCTCACCGGTCAAAGTGAATCCTCTTCTCTCCCAAAGTAAAGGTAATAATTCGATACAATTCAAGACGAGAGCAACCCAGACTTATTTGTTGAAGTTGTGTCTCTTTTCTTTGAAGATTCTGAGAAGCTACTCAATGATATCGCCAGAGCTCTGTGAGGATTCAAGCTCTCTCTCTCTCCCCCCACATCCTCTTTTATAATTTTATTTCCTTTTTGGCTGGGATTGTTTGTTTTGAATACTTTGAGTTGAGCAGAAAAGTTTATTTGTTCGGTTTTGGGGTTTTCCTTTACATTGTTCTTTGTTCAGGGATCAGCAAAGTGTAGATTTCAAAAGGGTCGATGCACATGTTCACCAGTTGAAGGGAAGCAGTGCCAGGTACACAAATTTCTTTATTTTGTTCACCGTTTTCTTTGTTTTCCTTTTGCTTTTTAGTTTTTGATTTTGCTGTTTGTTTTAAGGGGGGAAATTGGAAAAAGGAGAAGGAGAATGAAAACGAAAAATAAACAAGAAAACAACCACCTTCCCCGTACGAACCCATGAAATAAAAAGTCCTGCTTCGTCTCTGTACCGTTCAAATAATTTGCTCCTACCAAAGTAATGATACTCTTTTATGTGTTTCTCCAACTTGGTATGAGCCCCATGAATTAAAAGTTGAATCTTACCAGAAACTTTATCGGTTAAAAGCTCTGGGACATGAATTAAGAATGAAAAGAAAAACAAAGAGAGTACCGGCCGTGGAGAACTTCTTCTTTTTTAGGTAGAGCTTTTATTTTCTTCCTTCTAATCTTCTTTTACTAAAAGAAGAATTGGGTTTCGTGCATATCAGCGTGGGTGCACAGAGAGTCAAAAATGCTTGTGTTGCTTTCCGCAACTGCTGTGAGGAACAGAACGTTGAAGGGTGAGTCATTATTATACCCTACCTCCCATAAATATATCTTTTGTTTTTCCTTCATCGTCAATTGAATCTAAAATATGTAAGATGCCAGATATTTTTGTAACAAAGAGGAACGTCGGATTGCAGGTGCCTAAGATGTCTTCAACAAGTCAAACAAAAGCACTACCTTGTGAAGAACAAGCTTGAGACCCTATTCAGGGTGAGTAGAATGGGAATTGCTTTAAAGATTACTGATTATTGCAAAAACTATCATTTTTTTTATATACCCTTTTGTTTGAATGAATGATTATTGTTTGCTATATACATCTATTTCGATTATTGATGTTCGATCTTTCAATTAAAGCCGCAAGAATTACAGATGTTCATGAAAAAGGTAATCCATTGGTGATTTAGATCAACTCAATTAAAGATGCAAGAATTACAGATGTTCATGAAAAAGGTAATCCATTAGTGATTTAAATCAACTTTAATCTTTATTGGTGGGTCTGGTTTCCTTCACCATTATCACCATTATTGTGATCCCATCACCATTATTGTCGTTGGATTACTGTTCATTATAATTGCAAGAATCCAAATTTAATTGAGGAATGTGGGACCTAACGTGGGGAAACCTTCTGTCTACTGTTCATTCATGCAAATGAAATTGCAAGAATCCAAATTTGATTGAGGAAGGTGGGACCTAACGTGGGGAAACCTTTAGTTGGCATAAAGAGGATGATGATGGAAACAAATAAATTGGTATAATAAATTCAAATGGACAGCCAAATACCATTTTAAATTAGAGGGATTCGAGAATACGAATCCATTTGCAAAGATATGATTCTCTGAGGTGACCATATTAATACTACTATCTAAAATATTTATAATACTACTATATTAATACTACTATCTAAAATATTAATAATCAGACATATATGTAAGATGAGAAGCTAGCTAGCTAGCTAGGAATTATGAGATCAAGTGGTATTTAATTAAGTCGTTGAAAATGATTGATGTTTTTATAAATAATGGCATATATAGTTGTCTACCGTACCATGCATTATTGCAATGGTGATCATATCTATCCAAGATAAAGGTGAGTAGAAAGAAAGATAATAAAGGAACTTCGAGATAAGGACAACAGTGAGACAAGAATATTATTTAATACTGAAATTACTATTTTAGATGGAAAAGCAAAGGCGCCTACGTACTGTGGATGCAATTGGCATTAACGGGAATATATGATCTCCAACCAATAAGATATCAAGCCAAAGCATATATATATATATTGACGTGCTCATGTACTGTCTGTCTCCTATTCCCATGATATTGAAGTATTTAAATTAACAACTTGGCTTAATTCGTACGTTCGATTAGATTAGATTAGGACTACGTTGTCAGCATCAATCCAAACATTAAAAATGGATGTTTGTGGCTTGTCTTCATGCGTAATTGATAATAATCGTGGGGCCCACAAAAAAGAAAAAAACCCCCTCTCTTCCTTCCCTTTATCTCTCCTCAAGATGAAATCTAATTGATAATAATCGTGAGGCCCACAAAAAAGAAAAAACCATATATGCACGCATAAGAAGACAGAAGGTTTCCCACGTTAGGTCCCACCTTCCTCGATCAAATTTGGTATCAGGAGACGCCAGTCTGTCAAACAGCACTTGAAGGAACGAAGAAAAAAGAAGCTCTGATCCCATCACCATTATTTTTACTTTTCAGAAAAATCTCTCTATTCTATTCTAATGAATAGTAAGATAATAATTCAAAATAATAATAAAAAATTCAAAATGCACAGTAAAAATAATAAAAAATTCAAATGAATAGTAAGATAATAATAAAAAATTCAAAATGCACAGTAAATATAATAAAAAATTATATAAATCGTCAAAAATTTCCGTGACTACACAGTAACGATGCACAGTAAGATAATAATTCGATTCCTGCACAGTAAAGACAATAAAAAATTCAAACGAATAGTAAGATAATAATAAAAAATTCAAAATGCACAGTAAATATAATAAAAAATTCTATAAATCGTCGAAAATTTTCGTGACTACACAGTAACGATGCACAGTAAGTTAATAATTCGTCGAAAATTTCTGTCAATACACAGTAATTATGCACAGTAATATAATAATTCGATTCCTGCACAGTAACGATAATAAAAAATTTGAAATGCACAGTAAAGATAATTATTTCTTCTTCTTTCTTTCTTTTCTCTTCCCCTGCATTTTTCTTTTCTCTCCCGTTCTTCTTTCTTCTTTTCTCTCTCTCCCCGTGCTCTCCCCTTCTCTTTTCTCCTTCCCGTCGCCCTTACTTCGACCGGCCATTGCACCCCCGTCCGGTGGAGGTGTCGTACACCACCCACCCAATTTTCTTCCCCTCTCACCAGTGAACATCCCCACCAAGTTTCACCTCCATCCGAGCCACCGTTAGCCACCTATAGCCCATCTAAGCCGCACGGTTTTGAGCCGTTTCCGGCGCCATCGCACCACCTCCGCCCACTATCTCTTCACAGCTTCTTACCCTACAAACAGGTCTGAACACATCTACAAAGATATGAAGAGATCTATTTTTGGTTGATTTTCTTGTGTTTATTTCAGATCTCTTTATAAAAAATTTATTCAAATTTCTTTTTTCCTTTCGTTTGATTTCTATTTTTCAGATCCACAGAACAAATTTTTTTTCTATCTGTGTTCATATGTTTTTTTTTCTTTTTGATTCAAGTTTTTTTTTTCTTTCAGACTTTCATCTTCACTTTCTCTTTCCTCTTCTCTCCGAAAGTAAACTTTTTCTCTCTCTTTTTTTCTTTTGTTCATGTTGAGGATCGAAAACAAGATCAACACGCAGGTGACCTTTGCTAAGCGGAGGAAAGCTGTACGAGTTTTGCTGCAACTCAAGGTATTCACCAGAACAACAAAACCACTTTTGCACCCTCTAAACCACAAAAGGTAAAGCAAAACCATCAAAACTGCTTCCTTCTATTTTTATTTTTCTATTTTCTAAGTCATCTTTCTTTTATTTTCATTTCCGAGTTGATTTTTTGAAAGAGAAAAAAAAATTTTGATTTTTTTGGGTGTTGAACATGTATTTTTGTTGTGTATTGACAGATCTATATCTATTCGTTTAGATGTATTAGTTTTCACTTTAAACGTAGAAGTGAATTCATTTAGATCTATTAGTTTTCACTTTAAACGTAGAAGTGAATGCAACCCTCATCTGCACAGAATATGATTTTAGCTACAAAATATAAAATAGAGCATACAGAATATCTACCAGAAGATAGATACACAATATAAATATTTGTGAAATATTATTTTATTATCTCGAAACAAAATTACAGAAATTTGAGGCTCTTCGCTTCATTCTTCAAACGATCTTACTCCTCTAAAATTTGTGTGGTATCTCTGTCTAAAGGAGTAGACAATCTAAAAAAAGAATTAAGCAAGGATTTTAATTTTCTATTCTCTTGCTTTATTGCTTCTATTTTCATGTAAGACTCCTGAAGAAGTCGCTGAAGGATAGAAATTTTCTCATTGAGTTTATCTAAATCATAAGGTTTGGATTGTAGTCGCTGAGAAAATGCATAAATAGCTAAAGAGTAATGGGTACTGAGATTTACAAGCTCGTAGATAGCTTCAACATTGACTTATTAGCCAGATCATTATTGTATTGTATTATAGAACCTACAGTAGAAGCAGAAACAACTGGTGAAATGGTGTAGAATACCTCACGTATTGGTTACGAGAAGATTGTTGGGCCATTGTAGAGTAAGAATGCAGAGAGAGATTGCAGAGTAAGAATGCAGACTAATTACAGAAAAGTAAAGAAGATGGGATGCGAATGAAGATGAGCTGAATATTTTTTTTATAGAGAAAATTATGACTAAGCACATCTATTGCTTCACAGCATCTCTCGTGAAGCATCTCTTTACAAGAGACAAGAAGATGTAGCATCATAGCTCTGCGGCGCCTAACAACTACAGAAAACCTGAAAAAGCTTGCAGTGCTTGTCTGATCTAAAAAACTGGCCACCGTTTTTGTTGAAAAATGAGGTTAGCGGTTTAATATTGATGAATTCTTCACTAACTGTGTTATTTACAAGAACTCCAAAAAAGCACAACTCCAGAAGAGTAGTGAATTCAATATTAAAATGATCTTGGATCAATATGGTGAATTTCACTATAATCGCACAACCACAGTATATATGTCCTGTATTGGATGCAACAAAGGAACGAGATATACCTATAATGATAAATTCTTATGTTATCAATGCAAACATATGAGCATCGCACAACCACGGTATATATGTTTCCTTCATATTTTGATTTATAACTTCTGATATAACAATTTCCTCATATGAATAGATCATTAAAATTGACAATTCTACTTTTATTTGTTACAGTTGTCGAGCCTATGTTGAGATAGATGATAATACAAAACGATTGGCAGCTGTTTTATTTGGAGCAATTGCAGAAGACGCAATGGGTTCTACAGCAATTGATTTTATGAACAATACTGGCGTCAAGGGTTCCTGATTTAAGTTTGGAATATTAGTGGAAGAGAATTGCTCGACCATTCTATCGTTATGAAAAAACAGAATTCAGGTCAATGAGTAATGTGATTTTTTTTTTGTATCCGATGGGTGAAAATGATTTTTTTTATAGAAACTCAGAGCCTTCAATCCTGTTTGTCAACAATATCAGGCGATTGTTTAAATCTCTAGCCGCACTAAATGCAGAAGGGAAAAAAAATAGCTTAAAAAAAATTTTGAACATTAAATATTATTACAAATAATTTGGGCATATAAAAATATTAGACGAAAATATTGTTCCTTTAATATCGACTGAGCACACGTGCATCGCACGTGCTACTTTACTAGTATTATAATAAGCGCCTATGCGCTTACTACAGTAATAAACAGTTAAATTGTCGTTCCGTTTCCATAATTCCATTTTGCACAGTGTTTTGCACAGTAACATTCCGTTTTTATTTTCGTTAATTTACACAGAAAAATTCAAATGCACAGTAAAGATATAACGTTGCACAGTAATATAATAATTCGATTCCTACACAATAATACACAGTAACTATGAATAGTAATATAATAATTCGATTGGTGCACAGTAAAAAATAATAAAAAATTCGAAATGCACCTCTTTTCTTTTAATTTCGTATAAAAAAAGACATTCATTTCAATCGTTCTCTCTCTCACTCATTTTCTTCTTTCAATTTCTATTTTATTTTATATTTTCTGTCATTTCCATTTTCCAAATCCATAACAAAACACTCAGGCCCACCAAAAAGTATCACATGCAATAAATATGATCATGCCAATCGTATTGAGCATTACAAGAAACCTGGCCCAGCAACTTTGCATGATCAGCCGGCGCTATCTTTTGAAGAAGAAATGTAATAAAAAATAAACAAGAGTAAGGATTGAGCAGTAGTAGTTTAATTACCTGAAGAGCGTAGAGGACAATAATACCAATTCCAAGCCAGGAATGCAAGATGTAAAGATTAGCGATGGCACTCTCGTTATGATATTTGAAAGCAGTATAAACTCCGATGATACCGAGTATCAGAGCAATAGCGTGGAGCACCAGATGTATCAACTTCTTCACATCTTTACTAAAAGGAAGTGATTTATAACTGACTATGGCTGCAATTAATGTTTACACGAAAAATTAGTTAATTTTGTGTTTAAGTACGTAGCAAATATATTATTGGTCAGAAATTAAGGAACTTCCATTTCATAAATATTGCCATAATTTAATTAATTACCTTCACCCCCTATGATGATTAAGCCTACCAACATAAGCACAGGATGGATTTGTAGAAAGAAATGGACATGTGATTAGACCTTTTATAAAAGCGTGAATCCTGAAATGAACAGTAAGCACAACATTTTTTCCAATTTTATCATTCATTTTCACAGTAATATCCAATTTTATAATATCCGTGAATACACAGTAACGATGCACAGTAATATAACAATTCGATTCATACACAGTAACTATGCATAGTAATATAATAATTCGATTCGTGCACAGTAAAAATAATAAAAAATTCGAAATGCACAGTAAAGATAATAAAAAATTCTATAAATTGTCGAAAATATCCGTGAATACACAGTAACGATGCACAGTAATATAATAATTCGACTTCTACATAGTAATACACAGTAACTATGCATAGTAATATAATAATTCGATTGCTGCACAGTAAAAATAATAAAAAATTTGAAATGCACAGTAAAGATAATTATTTCTTCTTCTTTCTTTCTTTTCTCTTCCCTTGCGTTTTTCTTTTCTCTCCCGTTCTTCTTTCTTCTTTTCTCTCTCTCCCCGTGCTCTCCCCTTCTCTTTTCTCCTTCCCGTCGCCCCTATTTCGGCCGGCCATTGCACCCTCGTCCGGTAAAGGTGTCGTACACCATCCACCCAGTTTTCTTTCCCTCTCACCGGTGAACATCCCCACCAAATTTCACTTCCATCCGAGCCACCGTTAGCCACCTACAGCCCATCTAAGCCGCACGGTTTTGAGCCGTTTCCGGCGCCGTCGCACCACCTCCGCCCACCATCTCTTCACAACTTCTTCCCCTACAAATAGGTCTGAACACATCTACAAAGATATGAAGAGATCTGTTTTTGGTTGATTTTCTTGCGTTTATTTCAGATCTGTTTGTAAAAAATTTATTCAAGTTTTTTTTTTCCTTTCGTTTGATTTCTATTTTTCAGATCCACAGAACAATTTTTTTTTCTATCTGTGTTCATATGTTTTTTTTTCTTTTTTATTTAAGCTTTTTCTTTTTCAGACTTTCATCTTCATTTTCTCTTTCCTCTTCTCTCCGAAAGTAAACTTTTTCTCTCTCTTCTTTTCTTTTGTTCATGTTGAGGATCGAGAACAAGATCAACACACAGGTGACCTTTGCTAAGCGGAGGAAAGCTGTACGAGTTTCGCTGCAATTCAAGGTATTCACCAGAACAACAAAACCACTTTTGCACCCTCTAAACCACAAAAGGCAAAGCAAAACCATCAAAACTGCTTCCTTCTATTTTTATTTTTCTATTTTCTAAGTCATCTTTCTTTTATTTTCATCTCCGAGTTGATTTTTTGAAAGAGAAAAAAAAATTGATTTTTTTGGGTGTTGAACATGTATTTTTGTTGTGTATTGACAGATCTATATCTATTCGTTTAGATCTATTAGTTTTCACTTTAAACGTAGAAGTGAATGCAACCCTCATCTGCGCAGAATATGATTTTAGCTACCAAATATAAAATAGAGCACACAGAATATCTACCAGAAGATAGATACACAATATAAATATTTGTGAGATATTATTTTATTATCTCGAAACAAAATTACAGAAATTTGAGGCTCTTCGCCTCATTCTTCAAACGATCTTGCTCCTCTAAAATTTGCGTAGCATCTCTGTCTAAAGGAGTAGGCAATCTAAAAGAAGAATTAAGCAAGGATTTTAATTTCCTATTCTCTTGCTTTATTGCTTCTATCTTCATGTGAGACTCCTGAAGAAGTCGCTGAAGGATAGAAATTTTCTCATTGAGTTTGTCCAAATCATAAGGTTTGGATTGTAGTCGCTGAGAAAATGCATAAATAGCTGAAGAGTAATGGGTACCGAGATTTACAAGCTCGTAGATAGCTTCAACATCTGACTTATTAGCCAGATCATTATTGTATTGTACTATAGAACCTACAGCAGAAGCAGAAACAACTGGTGAAAATGGTGTAGAATACCTCACGTATTGGTTACGAGAAGATTGCTGGGCCATTGTAGAGTAAGAATGCAGAGAGAGATTGCAGAGTAAGAATGCAGACTAATTACAGAAAAGTAAAGAAGATGAGATGCGAATGAAGATGAGCTGAATATCTCTTTTATAGAGAAAATTATGACTAAGCACCTCTATTGCTCAAGAGACAAGAAGATGTAGCATCATAGCTCTGCGGCGCCTGACAGCTACAGGAAAACTGAAAAAGCTTGCGGTGCTTGTCTGATCTAAAAAGCTGGCCACCGTTTTTGTTGAAAAATGAGGTTAGCGGTTTAACATTGATGAATTCTTCACTAACTGTGTTATTTACAATTTTGTTTCTTCCTACTGGGTTTTTTTTTTCCTTTCATTTGGTTGAAGCGTTTTTTTTTTTCCTTTCGGCTGCAGGCACTGCCGCCACACTGCTACTAATCTATCTGCAGGTAATGGGTAAGACCTTCTCTCCTATACTAATCTATCTGCAGGTAATGGGTAAGGTAAGAATTAATCAAATTCTCCGATGGATTATGTGAAGTTTCATTTTTTGATTTGACAATATCTTCGATTTCCTTGAACTACTTAGAACAGATTATACTTCAAACTACTCAGCGTCCTCCAGACTTGATCTAATTACTCAGCGCCCTGATTCCATTTTTTGAAGCCCTACTCAAGAGCATGGAAAATAGATGCAGTGGAAAACTTTCCGCACCTGTTGAAGAAAAAGCAGTTGTGCCAGTTTCATTTCTGAGTTTTTTAGCCAAGTTTGATGAATTTTTATTTGGAAAGAAACCCAGTTTATCGCCTTCATTTAGTAAAGAGAGGCTGCAACTAGGCTTTCTGGGCTATAAAGCCATCACTCTCTTCGGCTGCAAATCTTCAAGATTCTTGATCGGGGATAGCTCTATTATTGCTCGATAAGATCTGTATCTATACAATGATAATTTTATTAATAATTTGTCAGCATTCGGAAAGAAGAGCACGCAGGAGAGAATCCATGCATGCATAGTAGCCGGATGATGCAACAATATGGATTTGATTGGCGTTTTATAATTGAGATTTGTATTTATTCTAGGTGAAGTCATATCGAAGGACCAAGCCTATGCTATATTTTTCTTTTTTAAAGATAGTCTATGCTTTCATATGACAGGACGAGAAACCATTGATGAGCTGTGACATATTTTCTGTAGAATAATCTTAAACACCATTCGATAATCTTTTTCTTCCTTTTTGTTTTCATTTTTAATTAACAGGTGATATGTTTATTATTTTTAAATAATAAAAAATTATATAATAAATAATCATTTAATAGTAATAAATATATCACATCTTATATTATGAGATAAGAATATGGTATATAGAATTTTCCTTTTTTATATAAATAATATTATACACTACATTCTCATCCCAGTATTATGTAAGATGTGATATATTATCTATATATTTGGTGGTCGCGTATTTTTGTTTCTCTTGTTTCTCATAATTTTTTTTTTCTTTTCAGTAAAAAAAAATTGATTTCATTTCACCTCATTTTATTATTTTAATTTTTTTAATTTTTTTTATAAAATATAATTAATTAATTAATTATTTTTAATTTCAAACTAATAATATTAAAAAATAATATTTAAATAATATTTTATTCAACTTTTATAAAAAAAATCTCATTTCTTTTAGCTATCCAAACTGCACCTAAAACCCACCCATTCAGTCTATATTTCACACAAGTTCAATTAATTAATTCTCACACAAATCTCCATAAAGCAGTTTCCATCAAAGAATAATACAATCCCCAAGACTAAAACACCTAATCCATCAAAACCAACCCATTCAGGCTATAAACTTCAGCTAATTATTTTTTATTTTTTGTTTGATAATTTAGAAAAATTGTAATGATTAGTTTGAAAATTTTATAATCATCAGTTTAAAAATTATATTTAAGAAGAAGATGAGATGACATGAAAATTTTACGATGAAATCTATTTTCAAACAAGCCCTCGATTTTGGTAGAATATAAGCTTTATAGTTTTGAATAATAATTATATACTGAGCAATTCTATTTTATAATATTTACACTATACACCACCTATATGAGATAATATATGGTCTTTAAATACATATAATAAATATTTTAACTATAAAATCTTTTATAAAAATAAATTTATAAATTAACATAATTTCATATTATAATTATTTAAAAATTTATTTTTTACTGTCCGGTCCATTGTCATTCTAAAATATCAGTGATTTGTATTAAAAAAAAATAAAATCAGATATGTTTAGTTTTAGTTGATTTGAAATGATGACTTCTTTAATATTGTTTCTCTCTCCCCGCTCTTTCACTCCACATAAAATTACCCATCTATTATCCAAGTTCATTTCAATTTTTTTTATTTTTTTTATCATTTTTAAAGTATTTTTTTTATCATCCTTAATCACTAAGAAAAAGTTTAAAAAATATATAATTTTATTAATACTCACTTCCTTAATCATTAAGTAAAATAAAAAGTAAAAAAAAAAATCAAATAACAAAAGAATAGTAGATGGGTAGTAATAGAATAGTAACCCTATCATTATTCTAAAATTATTGCACAATTTTGAGAGATTGGCTCTTGACTTGTAATATTTGAAAAAGTTGGTCAAGTAATCATGATTCTTATACTATACAATATATCATTATATATATATATATATATGAGTAATTCTACATACAATCGTGGAGTATGCAAACGCCGCGCAATCGCTTTGAAAAAGAGTGAAGTCTACGATTAAAAAATTAATTTTTTTTTTCATGTGAGTCCTATATTAATTCACTTTTTTCAAAAAGACTATACGACGCATGCACAATCACAACTGAAAATATCATTTCTATATATATATATCATTTAAAACAAAACTCATTTATACTGGCATACACATTTGTTAGTCACCCTGGCATTCAAATTTCTAAACCCTTAAAATTCATGATGATAAAGTTTCTCTTTGGGCAATTCATATCACCCCGGCCTATAGGATATCAAATATGATTCACAACGAGGTTATGAAGTTCTTTCAACGGCGCCGGCAGCATGGTGGTTAGTGAGCCCCCACCATATCTTTTTTGTACCTTTTAGAGAGCATATATGTAGTTTGCCGACCTTCTGAACCATATGCAGCGTAACCAATTAGTCTCACCATTCTTCGCCTCCGAACCCCATTAACGGAGTAGTCACACTAAATATATGTTCTCATAGCATCCCCATCCGGTTTTGTTTATCTATCCCTATAATTTAACTTAAAATCACCTTTCCTTAAAATTTTCTCTAAATTTTATTCATCTTTCAAAAACCTCCTACATCTCATTCCCCATCCCCATCTCTATTCTATTAAAATAATATTTCTCTATTCTTTCTTTATTTTTTTTTTCATTTCTATTTACAAATTTAACTACTCAATATTTTTTCTTATTTTTTGAATTATTACTCTAGTGAATATTTTAAACATTAATTTAAATTATTATTTGTGGGTATGATAATATTTTTATAATTAATTTTTTTATATTTTCGTAATTATTTAAATTATTATTTAAAACTATAATAAATATGAGTATGATAGAAAGTGTAAATGATTAGAAGTAGATAAATATAATAGAAAGTGTAAATAATTATAATAAAATATTAATAAAAAATAATATGGGGATGTACAGTAGTTCTCCATATTTGGAAAATTACTATACATTTCACAAATCCTATCCCCAAAATGGGGATCCGGATGGAGACATCATTTTAAACAAATTCCTATAATTTTCTATCAAATTACGGAGAAAACACGGTTTGCGGGGCCGGATGGGGATGCTCTCAGCTATTGGAAAAATAGGATGTATGACGTGCATGATCAGATAAATCTGGTAATGGCTACTTTGAGGGAGCCGACCTCCTTTTCAAGGTGTTTACTCAAGGAGAGCCACCAATCCCATCCCTGTGTCTTTCACACATCAATCCCCTTAACACCAGTTGACCGGCGATGTAAATGTTAGCGAAGATGGTAATCGCAATGGCGAAAAGTTGCTAGAAATTAATGCGAGTCCTCGAAAATTTAGACATTAATCAGATCCTCTTCACTTACCGGTTCTCGAGTACAAAATAATTTCAACGCTTCAAATGCATTCACCTAAACGAATCTAGCAACTACGAAAACATAGTATCCGATTAGAATTTATTAATCGAAAAAAAAAAATGAAAGCAAAACCACCTAAGATCCCACACGTCTCATTTTCTCAGCTACCAAACAGAAAACTGAGCAAAAGAATTGGAAATCCAAAAAGAAAAAAGAAAAACATACTTGCGGAGAGCCGGGGCCATCTTGTTGGTGAGAGTGCCGGCGACGATCATGCATTCGGTCTGACGAGGGCCGGGGTGGAAGATGATGCCGAAGCAGTCGAGATCGTAGCAGGAGGCGCCGGTGTGCATCATCTCGACAGCGCACCAGGCGAGGCCAAAGGTCAAAGGCCAGATAGAGCTACGGTGGGCCCAGTTCACGAGATTGTCCACCTTGGAGATGACGAACTCCGCGGTCTTGGAGAGGCGGAGGGGGGTGGAGCCCTCGCATAAGGAGTGGGTCTGGGACCGGAGCCGGAGCCGGAAGCTGAGAGAGAAGGGAGGGTGGTATGGAGGGACAGAGCACGCTGGGCCGAAAAGCGAGAGTGGAAGACGTGTCGAGGTTCGGGTCAGGAGAGCCATGGCAGTAGCTCAGAGAGAGAGAGAGAGAGAGAGGAGGTTCCCGAGAGTGGCGGCTACTTTGCGTTGGCGGTGTAGTCGAGCTTTTAAACATGGAACCGTACATACGTACTTTCTTCCGTACGGTCAAGACGTTTGGGAATGCGTTTACTCATTCGTTTGCCTCTATCTCGTGTGGCCGTGCCTAAAATCCTAAGACAATATGATACTATCAAATATATAAATTAATATAAATCAGTTTTTTTTTAAATTTTTTTATCATTTTTTAAACAACATTAACTATTAAAAAATATAAATTTACTAATAATTATTTCTTTAATTATTAAAAAAATTAAATATATATAAGTGAACACATTTAATAAATATATTTAATAGTCATACTATCATTTTTTAAAATTGAAAAAAATGATAAAAAAAAGACTTCATTTACAATTTTTCTACAATTTTTAAATAAAATAATGTTTTTAAATGTTTATTTTAATTATGATTTTAATTTAATGTGTTTGAATTTTAAAAAATATTATTTTAGTAATAAGTTGTAAATAAAACGTAGATGTAAGTGTATCTCTATCATTACTCGTACCTAAATTATGCCTTCAATCGACTTGAGCAACTTTTTGCTTATAAAAATAAGAAAAATTGTTTGCATAACTCACTATTGTCATACCTTCCTCTTGATCTTTTGTTAAAATTACCTTCTCACTCTTATAAGAGTTTGGTTTATAATCAACAAAAACATAATATTGAATGTGTCCTAGCTTAGATTTATATTATTTGTTTCTCATCCCTAATCATATATATATATATATATGTATGTATGTATGTATGTACATTTTAAAAATTTGTCTGCGTTACATTTTTTTAGTACTTTGACATGTTAACCAATTGAATTAAATGTTATAAATAGATTAGTGTGACTAAAGATATTAAAATCTCCAACAATATTTATCAATTTTTTATACAATACAAAGAAAACATGAAAAGTGGATTTTATTATGTTTTATTGAAGATAATTATTATAGTCATAAAGAAATTTCATAAAAATAAATTTACGAAATGACATGACTTAATATAATACATTTGATTTACTTTATAATAAAAGTAAATTTCTAATATAACGTACCAGATCAAACCATTTCAATCGTAAGTTTATTTTTATAAAATCTTTTTGTAACTATAGTATTTTTTTCAAGGTATTAGAATTTGCTTGATCAGGCTGTTGAAAGTTGAATACAAAATCTTCTCACTCTTACGCTACAAATTTTTTTTTTTTTTTTTTTAATAGTAAACAAACTTTATTGATAGAAATAGACATAGACCCAATTGAGTACACACACTAATAGAAAATTCGATACACCACTCTCTCATCTCACTTTCATACAAATGTGATTATTTTGGCTCACTGATAGCTCTTGTTTTGGTTCTCATTACATCAGAAGTTTTTAATGCACAGCAAGGAGAACCAGCTGTGAATATTTCAAACGAGCAATTGGCGAGGCAGGCAAATGGATATATTCCTAGGAATTTAAGTCCGTCCATTCGGCTTGAATGTTAATAGTTCTCAATTTCCTGTGCATTAATTTGGGATAAAATCGACGGGGAATCTCTTAAAAGCAGCAACTTATGAAATAGGAATAAACAAAGAGATATAGACAACTAATAAGAGTCATTAAGAGTTCAACCTTCCAAGGCAAGAAGTTCATTATTCCAGTAGTTATCATATATAAATGCGGCCTTATTTGAAGCACTTAAATAATGGCAAAAGGAGAGAGAGAATGGATGAGGACAGAACTGACCGCCACAATAAGAAAGAAACCCCTGATCTCACCAAAGGAAAACCAGACCTGTAGCCAACCCTACTATTACATGGCAAAGATCACAACAAAGCAACAATTTCTGAAAGATGAGAAAGAATGGTTAGAATTTCAGGCAGAAGTAATCAGGATAACATTTTTTGAAGCCCTTTAATTTTAATTTCGATAATACAAGGTTGAAGCCCAGGGTAGTGATAAGAATCGATGCACCATAATAGTTCCATCTCCTAGCTTTTCGGGTTAGAACCCCACTGGTCGGTCTGAAAACTAGCAGCAGCATTGCCCAACACCACCCCCCCCCCCCCCCCCCCCCCCCCCCCCCCCTCTCCTTTTTCTTTCTTTCTTTTCAGTTGCAGAGAAGCAAATATCACATTTCTTTGACCTATTAAGAAACAGCAATGCCAAGTCAGCAAGGGGCAAAAGGTTAGTTACTTCCTTGAAAATTTCCACATTGCGGATTGGAATCCTAGGGCTGGAGAAAGGCAGAGAGTTATCGGTGTTAGATATTTTGAAAAAATGGTGCTGCTTCAAGATCACTGTTTGGGGAGGAAGGCATAGCAACGTTTGTCAAAGCAACCAGAAGAGCTTTGTCCGTCAAAAATCCAAGTCTTCCAGTACCATCTTTATGCGTAATACATGTAAAGGCTATTTGAAGCAGCACAGGCAAGTAAGTTCTCGGTTGGATGCCATGACAGGTGTAGCAACTTTGTGGCGAAATCAAAAGCACTTCCATTCACATCAACTCCAGAGGTATCAGCTCCTGTAAAATGATTAAAAAAACAAAAAGATATGCAGAGGGACAAGTCAAACATCACAATAGGATTTTAAACAAACATGACAAGGAAACTTTTATTTATTTATTTTTTTGACAAGGAAACTTCCCAACATATAAGTTTCCTGGGGTCCTTATTGGTCCTAAAAATGAACTACATCTTGTAGATGGTATATCAACTAAAATAGTCTGACCAATCATCATCATGTGAAGTTGAAACTTACATATTCGAGTCAAATAGGGAAAATTAAGTAGAGAATCAATTTATCATTTGAGCCTAACAAAATACATAACGTACAAGTAATTGAATATGGTTGGGCAGACAACAGCATTCACCATACACCTGTATTAAGTTCATGACTCTGGACTATAGCATACACAAGTCTTTTTTTTTTAAGTAATTGTTATAGCATACACAAGTTGCATGAGAGAAAAGACGCACCTCGCCTAAGAACTCGGGGAAGGGGGCCCAGAGATTTAGAAGGCCTGGTTAGTGTTTGGACTTGTCTCCTGGAAATGCATGAAATAAATAAAATCACTTCTAATAGAAACAAAAGAAGGAAGAAGAGGTTTTTAGTGCCACTCAATCAGAAAGAGTACTTGTCAAATTAGTTGACAGGTACCAACAGCTATCAATCTGAAAGAGTGCTTGTTGAATTAGTTGACAGGCAGATACAGCTATTCTCGTTGTTATAAACCTAAATTAGCATGATATACATTTTCAGAGAATACCTCATAGGGTTTTTGCTAGCTTCCAATGTCATTGCTTCCGTGCTGCCTTCAGAACAACCAAACACACGAAACATATTGCTGGAATCATAGGAAAAATTTGCATCGAATGTTAAGGTGCAGTGACACGGTTAAGGGTTTTACTAATGGTAATAAAAATGATCATGCAAATATAGATAAAGCATACCTGTAGGAACCTGTTGCCACGTGAAGTCCGTCCCCACTTAGACAGCACTCAAACTTGTCGAAGATAGAATCATTTTCATATAAATCACACAGCTGATCAAAGCAAAGAACTAAAACAAATTACACTGTTATAAATGCATCAAAACATTTGACATCAGCAACTAATAATACTGGCTTTGTAAAGAAATACGTCACCTTGGGTCTTAAATTTTCATGAACCTGAAAAGTTGCAACTGGGCCACTATCCATATTTATGTCCCACAGCTGTCAACCAAGAACCATGTGAGAGAACAAAATAGGAGGCTATAGAAGAAGTAATGAAATGAAGGAGAAAAATAGGAGATCAGAAAGGTATTGACAAATCTACTCAATCTGAATTCCATTAAGAAGTTAATCTTACTGCAGATTAAGGGATTAGAATACTTCTTTTACAATCTTAATCAGAATAGTTTATTTTTCTCTTGCTCAAAAGAGACCTGATTTTGCTTGAATCATAATCCATTCACAAATTACTCGTTGCATATACACTACATAAAAGCATAACCATGCTCAGTAATTCAAGGACAGTTTAAGAGTACGGTTTCTAGTTTAAGACTTTTTGCTATAATCCACGTTGCATTTATCTACAGTTACATCATGCATTGACCATCCCCAAATGCTAGTCAATTCTTACCCCACCCTGACATAAAAAATATATCAAATAATTCACAAGATGAAGTACCCTTAACAAAAAGCCATCAACTTCTTTTACACATACCAGTTACAAAGAAATACCCAGTACTTGGTAATTTCATTTCTAGATGTGATACAATTTTTGTACTAGGCTTTGTGATCCAATTTCAGGTTCAAATTATTCATGGAAGTAGGAACTGAAGCAAAAAGAAGTACAAACCTTAAGAGTCATGTAGTCTCGACTAAGTATATATCTTCCATCTTTAGCAAATTTAATATCTGAAATTGACGCAATTATCTCAGTGAAAAATGACCGAGAAGCAGGCACCTCCGGTTCTTCAAACCTGCAACCATAGTGAATTGAATCCATGAAGTCACCCTTTTCACTTATAAGGAAATATCATTGGGACCAAATACTCTTATTTATATTTTTCATGCTTTTATCGGTAACATGAAATAAAAGATAAAGCCAGCAAGGAGGGGAAAAAATGGATCCTTACAGTTTGCTATGAGTATCACACAAAGCTGACTGCCGCATATCAATAAGACGGATTGAGCCCCTTGAGCTACTGTATGCTAACATATTACAGTGAGTAGGGTGAAACTCTGCTGATGTTATTACCTCTGCAGATTTAAATTCAAGCCAAATGGATACAAAATTTAGATATAGAAAGCTCTTTCAACCACATTAGCATAAACTATGTATGAAATTAACTCCATAACTACACATTCAAAGTCCAACACAGCAGCTGAGAGAAGAATTCAATGAGAAACGGATAAAATGTCTTCTCATCCACTTACCCTGGAAAGGAAGAAAATTTTAAGAAAGGCAGGGCACAACCATGCACAATGGAAAAAGTAAATACCAAGCAAATAGAGACACGACAAAGAATGCTGATCTATCTATCAGAATAGAATTTTCATTTTAGACTTCAAAATCTTTTAACAATAGTTTAACTAAATATGATAAATGTTCCAACAATCATGTAATTGCCACTCAGGATTCCATCCGTTCTACCAGTCAGATCCTCCATGTTTGCAGGCTTCACGTCAACGATATTGAAACTTTGATTGCTAATTTCTAAGTTCCAAAGGTTTATTCGCAGATCATCCGCTGAGATAAAAGTTTCACCATCACTACAAAATAAAAATAAAATATAAAGTAATCAGTGGATGCCATGAACATGATACCTAAGGAGATCATCCATTTCCAGTGATAATAACCAGGCATCACTACCAACATGCGTAGTGCATGGAAGAAGACTTCAAGTTAGGTCCAAATCCTTCTTTTAAATACAGTCTCATGACCACATTGCCCTCTATATGCAATGCTAGGAAAAAGTGAATCAACATGTATAACTCTCATCCCGTTTTATCAGGGTCTCACAAAATAGGCATAAAGCATATTCAAGTAAAAATGCAATCACAAATGTCATCATGAATATGCAAGATAAAAGAGACATACTATTAAGATAGAATTTCTGAAGAAAAAGCTTAAAGAATGTATTCTACCAGTAAGTGAATTGCACCTGTTATTTGAAATAGAATTGATATGATAGTCATGTGCGTGAGCATAGATTCTTCGGCATTTAGCCACAAGGCTTGTCTCATGGCTGTTCACCTGAATGTCATAACATTGCCAAGTGTTAAGGATTCGAGACACATACAACTGTAACAGGATTTCAGGTAATGCAAGTGCCAACGGTCAAAGCCAGACAACAATGACATAATTATTAGCTGGTAATCCGGAATATTTCTTATCTCAAAAAAATTGATGCCTGGGAATAAGTAAATCAAGTGGAATACAACTACCACGGGCAGACATAAGGACGGGATGCCCCCAGATGGGAGAGAATTTTCAATGCTTGTGTAACCAAAGGGACTCTCATTACACCCTCCATTCTCCATGCATGGTTTAGAGCTTGTTGACATACTTGAACAAACAACTGGACCATTTCCCACAGCTCTTGATAGATCCACATAGAAGTCACATATTTTCTTGACCTTCTTCTCTTGGACCTGCCCAACATTGAATCGACAGCAGCAGGAAATACCACTGATCAGAAATTCCCATGGAACCAATGCCATCCAAAGTAGAAATTCTGATCTTATTAGAAGAAGTTAAGATCTAAAATTCATATATGAGTGTGTATTTGTACTAATAATTCAGACTTAATTAATAAAAAATGTGTGCTTTGATTTATGAAAGGCCTGTATACCCAGGGTGCTTGTTAGTTTCAGTTGCTTTTCTCAGATTATAATTGCAGCCACCAGAATCATTCAATCTCAGCTTCTCATATATTACGTGACCCCAAATCAAAGGCCCTCGTTTTCCTTATCAAAACCCTGAAACCATGTATTCCTATGCCTTCGCCCACAAATTAATCAAAGAAACAAACCCTAAAATACCAAATTCTACTGATACCCACATACTCAACCCTTTCTTCTAAAATCACAAACTCCTGGATCCACAAATTCTCCTAATCCTAAGCTCACCACTAGTACAGTTAATCATTTCATTCCAATGGGAAAAAAGAGTAACTTAGGGAAAGCGCTAGTCAAATATGCGCTATAACCCTAAAAAAGGCTAGTACATTTGAATATTTCCTAGTGTCGCTCATAAAGCCCAAACCCGTTACTAACATTATAACTTATCCACTTTATGTGAGTTATTTCTAGGCCCAATGCGGGACTAGGGTGTTACAAAGAGTCAAAGTTGGATGGATACTTATGTATTAGATTAGAAAAGTCAAAATTGGAATATAGGAAAAAGTTGTGTTTGCTAATCATGTTATTTACCAAACTCTAGTGTAACGCCTTAGTGGAACGCCCAAACCACATGGCCTATACTCCAAAAGGACAAGTCAATGATAGAATTAGAGCCCCAATGGAACATCATAAAGAGCAAGAACTTCTCCTTTCCAAACAATGTGGGATCGCATACATCACTTACCATTATCCTTATCATATGGGGTATCACAATCTCCTCCCCTTAAATTTCCAGCGTCCTCGTCGGGCCAATCCATCGTAGGTGGCGGCGCGACTCAAGTTCCACATTTCTAGTTGGGATAGACTTTGATACCATTTGTAACGCTCCAATGGACGGCCCAAACCACATGGTCTATACTCCAAAAGGACTAGTCATTGATACAATTGGAGCCCCATTGAAACATTATAAAGAGTTAGAATTTCTCCTTCCCATGCAATGTGAGATCCCATACACTACCTATCCTTATCTTTATCCTATGCGGTATCACATCTAGCTACCCCTTAATTCCTTAATCATTTCATTCAATCCTGTACAATAGGAAAAGTCAAAGTTAGAATTGGATACGTACTCATGTCTTGGTTTCCCACTTAGGAGTTTGTTTACTGATCAAAGTTGGAGTCCTAATCCTATAAGGAAAGGTTAAGATCTAGAGTCTATATATGTGTGCCTTCGTCCTCAAATAACTCAAAGTTTGTTAATAAAAACTGAACCTACTGATTTATGGAAGGATTGTATGCCTAGTGTGTTTTTTAGGTGCCGTTTAGATAGTGAGTTGAGATGAAAGTTGAATAAAATATTGTTAGAATATTATTTTTTAATATTATTATTGTTTTAGAATTGGAAAAAGTTGAATTATTTATTATATTTTGTGTGGGAATTTGGGAAAGTTGTAATGATGAGATGAGATTATATGAAACACTTCTTGTATCCAAACCGGGCCAGTCTTCTTTGCTTTCACAAGCAATGTTCACAACCTGTGGGCAGATTCAATCTCAGCCTTTTCTGACTTCTTTGGTAACCCAAACACACCCTTTCCTTTACCCTGTCAGAACCCTAAAACCATACAAATATTTCCTACCCTTTGCCAATCACTTACTTAATATGCAAACCAGATGAATAATTTTACAGGTCCCCAATTCCAGAATCAGTAACCCTTGCTTCTACTATCCTCAAACAAAGCAAACCTCCTAGACAACCAAATCCTCCTAACCCAACCCACTACAATCAAACATCACAGATTGCCTAAATTAGTCATCCCAGGTCACATGATGGCATTTTAGTTTGTGGAGTACTTACAAAATACAGTATTGCATTTCAGGAATTTATGAGTATTCCATCAAGAGTAATTCACATGTGTGCTTGGACTATGCCTATTTACTTGATTCAATAAAATCTCATTTTCTTTTACTTATCAAAAAACAAAACATCAAGAGCAATTCATCTATAAATGAAATGTTAAATTCCAAAAGCCCCTTGCCCTACCTTCCAAAATTTTATTGTTTTATCATTGGAGGAGAGAAGAAATAGAGCACCATTAGCTGTCTGGCACCACCTAATCTTGTTGATTTTTTCCTCAATTTCCAAGCTCTTAAGATAGTCAAACTGTATTTAGGAAGATAAACAGGGAGTAAAAAATAATTAAAATCCATATTCAAGCAATGAGGCCATAAATTAATGCAAATAAAAAATAATAATCACAAGAAAGCCAAAGAAGCATTACCTCAGGTTCGTGGCTCTGAAACTCAGTTTTATAGCGGAACTCAGGATGCCTACTGATTGAATAATCCATTGTCTCTAGATCTTTTCTATGTCCACCATGCTGCATATTATATGTGCAAATCAAGGAGATCATGACAAGAAAAGCATTATGGGTAAAAAATACTCTAAAACAAGGGAAAAAAAAGTATAAGCAAGCAATTGACAAACTTACATCCTTTTTTATTTGATAAATAAAAATTTTATTAATAGAAGAGTAGGCAAAGCCCAAGTACACTGGATATATACAAGAGAAACACCTAGTTAAGAGGAAGAAGAAAGAGAAACAAGAAAGTTACAATAAATGGCAAACTTACATCCTTTGCATCAGCTCTCTCAAATAAAACCACCCGACCCCCACGATCTCCGGTAGCTAAGTGGTCCCCAGTTCTATCGAACTCAATAGCAGAAATGATATCCACTGAAAATAGAATATTCATCACCCAAACAGTTCAAATCAGTAGCATTCTCAAACGCGATAGTCATTTGGAGAAATAAATCGAAGAATAATGTATCAAACCAAACCCTCAAGCGAAAGTGCCTTATGACACATTAAATATTTACAAAACCAAACTTCCATTCCAATTAATTCTATGTCCAATCGCTATTAAGAAGCAGACTGATGTAATGGGAAAAAACCCTACCCTTCAACTTGTAGAGTTAATAACCACCATCATCAAACTTCAAAAAAACCTTTGGTGCATAATTAACAGGCCTAGGTCACCTAGCAAGATTAAGGATGTGATACCAGTTACCCAACTACTCAGCGGCTTCTAGTCTTTTACTCATACACAATGAAATACCTCAGGTTCGAAGATTAATCTAACCAAATCTGTACTAGGTCCTGTAAGGGACATTGCAAAGATAGGTGATCTAGCTAGCATTCCTGGGTGTACTGTGGTAGCCTTACCAATGATTCTGATGAAGATGAAGCGTACACTGGATGGGTGGAAGTGACTCTACCTATCAAAAGCAGGCCAGTGCAACTTGATCAAAAGCAGTCTATCTAACGATTCTAATTTACCACTTATTACTTGTCTTTGCTCCCCTCTCAGTGAGTATGGAAAACTGCATATAGAAGCGTCAGAGGGATTTCTTGTGGGGTGGTAATGGTATAGGGGATGCAGCCCGTATTCATCAAGTCAACTGGACCCAAGAATTGCACTACAGCTCCCTCGGGAGGGTTGAGGGTTAAGAATTTGTTGGTTTTTAACTAAGCTATTGGGGAAATGGCTACGATGCTTTGCCATGGAAAGGATGGCCTTAAGGTGTTCGGTGGTGGAAGTTAAGTATGGCAGTACACGGGGTAATTGGTGTGCTCATGCAAATGGAGGGTCTATCGGGTTGGGGTGTGGATATGTTCATGAGGGAAGGATGAGAGAAGTTTCTTATCACACCCTGTGGTTGGACACAATGCCAAAAATAGATTTTGGTATAGTTGGTTGTTGCACGAGCTAAGGATGCTTCTGTGGCGGACCATATGGACATATACAGTGATTCCCTTCGGTGAAATGTAAGCTTTTATCATAGCAGCCCAGGATTGGGAGATAGATGCCTTCCCTATATTCTTAAACCAACTATATTCTACTAGGTTTAGATGAGGAGTAGACAAGCTTCACTGGGCCCCCACCAAGAGAGGGATGTTCTCCGTCCACACTCTATTTAACGTCCTTACTTCTAAAAATAACCCCTTTATCTAGAAGGCCTTTGGAGGGCTAAGGCTGTTTCATGTGCTGCATTTTTTGCTTGGACAGCAGCTCTAGGAAAGATTCTCACCATTGATACCCAAGGAAAAGAGACATTGTAGTGGTTGATTGGCATTGCATGTGTAAGAGAAGAGGAGAATCTGTGTATCATTTTTTATTCCATTGTGAGATTGCTAGCACGCTGTGAGTGACTTCTTCAAATATGTTGGTTTGTTTGGTTCAAGACTGGAGGACTTATTTTATACTTGGAGAGGACTAAGCGACAACCACAAAATGGTTCCTGCATGCTTTCATATGGTGCATTTGAACAAAAATGAATGGTAGGATTTTGAGGATTGCAAACGGGAGATGTTCAAAGCTCTCTTTTTCAACGTTCATTTCCTTTGAATAGCTTCAATAGACTAACGAACTTCAACTTTTTTGTTGTAAGTAACTTGCAGACTTACTTTCATGATATTCTTGTTTCTTTTTCTCCTTCTAGGTATATATTTCTTGTATACTTCCTTTGTATTTTGATTACGCCTTTTATTGAAGTCTTATAAGTTATTACTAATCAACCAAAAAGCAATTATCAATTAGTAACGATCAATTTTGGACAACGAATTTTGCCATAAGCAGCCCAATTAGCAACAAATGAATACGGTTTTTAGTAATTTAAGTTCTAATTATCTCACCACAGTAAAACCATGATAACATAATAACTCTCACCCAACCAATATTATTTCCCACCACGCGTCGAAGGGCTAACCACAAAGTGGTTCGGATAAAATGAAAATAGCCCATTAAATTCTATCCTAAAACTAAAAGCCACTCTAGTCTCTATCTATCAAACTCGCATATTACTTTAGCATATGAATGTACAAATCTAGCTCACCAAAAAGAAATATGAAAAAATAATCAGTAACTCAACAAAATAAGTGCACATCAAGAAAATATAATAATCAATGAAAATAAAATTGTTTCGTAAACGGAATTGGAAAATCGAACCTTCCTGAACTTCTTCCCCGGCAGTCCGTTCCCCGAAAACCTGCGAGAATTTCCACTCCAGCGGCTGCGGGGTCGCCGAAGCCGCACCCGCAGCCGTTCCTTCGCCTCCGTCAAGCATTTATCTCTCTCTCTCTCTCTCGCAAAATCCCGGACCAAATTGGTAAAAAAAAAAGGGTAAGAAAATACGTAACTCAAATCCACAAAAGCAGTCGATCTGAGACTCGGTTTATATATTTTTTTTCTATAGAAATATATTGGATTCAAGAAATGCAGTCTCGTCCTTCATCATCCTCCTCTCCTACCATTAAGTGTACGGACTCGAACGACGAAGAAGTTCCTCTCTGAAGCTCAATGCCCGTGTCTCCGTGCGTGGGATGAAAAAATTCGATGAGATTTCTCTCTCCTCTCTCCCCTAACTTTTATTTTTATTTTTATAATTTTTTTTGGACTATGAGACCAGGGACAAAAATAACTTATAAGAATGGAAGACAACGACGGAGCAACGCAAACGTCGTCGCTTTTGGAGGGCTTTAGGCTGATTGCTTACCTTAACACTTCTTCTTTTTTTCCTTTTTTTTTTTTAGCACTCATACCTCTTAAATATTATAATTTTTTTAAAAAATCGTAAATATTGTAATTATTGTAAGGTTTTTTTTTAATTATTTTAAGGTATTTACTCATTTGCTAAATAATTTTTTCTATCAAAATTACCTGTGTTTTTTTTTTGAAAAGTATTATTATTATTTATTAATCTTATTATATTATTTAGAATGTATCGAATAAATAAATAAGAATTAAACTGACAAAATAAGTAATAATATATGTATAATTATTTATATAATTATATTTTAAAATGAGCGTATTTATATAAAATAATTTTATTTATATAAAATATCTTTTATTTAAAATATAATTTTATAAAATGTTGTAAAAAATATTATATGTGTATATTATTTTCCAAATTTTATAATTAGGAAACAAGAAGAGAGGATGACAGTTGGAAATTTGGAATGGAATATGATGTCAAGCCTACGAAAACGACATGTTTTGACCCTTACCTTATTTCTCTCACCTTAGATTACAATACATATCCAAAGAGAAAGATGTGTTTTCTTGCGAATTACTCTTTAACACGTGTAAGTGCTTGTTACACGACAGACGTGGGGGAAACAAAAAGAAGTCACGAAGTCAAACATGAGTGTATTTCTATTTGTGTAGATGATAACGTTTTGTTTTTTTCTCTATACTTTCATATCATTCTATTGTAGCAATGGAAGGGTACGATGGTTGTGGTGGAAAATAAATTCATGTATTGTTCATATTTATATATAAATTATGACTCTTTTATATATGTTTTTTTTATCATATTTGAAATTAAAAAAATATATTTATAATTGTGAATTATGAAATTGCTATATAATCATTTTAAAAAAATAAATAAAATATTAGACTCGCATGAAAATAGATTATATTTTTTTTTCAAAACGATTACGTAACGTTTATGCACTTTACAGTTATATATAGAACTACTCTTTTTAAACTCGACTCTATTATTTGTTAGATTGGCATATATTTTTAGATAGTATTAAATTATTAATAAATATTATAAGATGCAGTAAATATATCCGTCTCTATTATTTTAAACCCTCAAGTCTATCTATCGCACCATATTCGATTGTCCAACACATCCAATCACTATCTTTATTTATTTTTTCTTCTAGTCATTTCACTTTTAAATAAAAATAAGAAATTATATGGATACTTATACTAGATATGACAAAAAGAATATTAAATAAAAATACAGAGTAATAAATCTAAATGAATAAAAAAAAATATGATGTAAATGACATGTCCCACCACCAATTATGACCATTCACTTGCATCTAG
Organism: Carya cathayensis; assembly: GCA_011037825.1. Taxonomy (NCBI): domain Eukaryota; kingdom Viridiplantae; phylum Streptophyta; class Magnoliopsida; order Fagales; family Juglandaceae; genus Carya; species Carya cathayensis. The sequence continues at coordinate 951,238 of QGSO01000191.1, forward strand.
TAACTTTGACGACACTTTATACATTAGACACATCTGATATCTAAATTAGTAATAAGTGAATGATAGTAATTTAAGAATACTCAATCAAATTATTAAAAGGTTACTTGTTGTCTCTCTCTCTCTCTCTATATATATATATAGACATAGATAATATTGAATTAGTATCATTAATCAATCAACTTCGCATAAGATTTAGCCATATAATAAGGCATATCCCTAATATTATGGAAGATGGAATTATCTTGTCGTCATTCTATCTATATGCACAACACAATAGGTCTATCTATCCTAATAAATAGGATGGCTAGAGTCCGTGCACGATTCACTACTCTTTTAAACAGTTATCATTTACAAAAGATGGCCTTGCGCAGGACCAATATTAACTCCTCCATATGGGTTCCACCGTTTCAATGGTTACTTTTTTAAATAACCAGGTCTCCTCTCTATGTTAGAGCTCATTCTTTCATTTAATTAATGTTATCATTCATTTGTGCCAATCACTTCACACTCTTTGACTCTACTTATTATTCAGTAACCAGTATTTCAATATTCGTGTGGTGTTTACATTGTCCAAAAATATTTGCAAACAACATCAAACGTATTTTACATTATTTGTTTATCTCTTTCCAAAATTAATCAAATTCAAGTAAGCAATTAAAGATGAGATATGTTGGACAACATGCAACATGGCCAATACCTATAATGTTGTGCATAAAGTTCTGAATAATGTAACACTACTATTTCTTGAGTTTTCTAGGAGTGAAAGTGAAGTTAATTTTTTTTTATAATAAAATAAAAATTATAAGCTTTGATTGCATGTGAGTAAATGTATTTTAACTATGATAATAAATAAATAAATAAATAAATAAATAAGGGTGATAGTGATACGACAGTTTTTAGTTGGAGAGTGTAAAAACTCATTTGACACTATATCCTAATTTTAGATCTTCTCTAAAATAAATGTAAATTTGTTATGATACTTAATTATTCAGTTATAATTAACGTTATACCAATCAAATTAATTATAGGAAATAATATTTATGAGACCATGAAAATTAAATTCACCAACAATGTTTTTGTAATTATGTAGTTCTTTCTATTATATTTGTATTATGGGTCTGTCTAGGATTAACGTTTGAATTGCCTTAAAAGCTATTTAAAGATAAAACTAGGTTGTTCGAATGTTACATATTAAAATATTTTTAATCTCAAATAAGACTTAAATTAATAAGTTTAAAGTACGTTCGAAAAAAAAAATCATTTTTCTCAAACATGTTTTTCCTAATAATGCTGAACGTAGTTCTAGTTTTAAAAAGATTATCAATTGATGAAAATACCCATACAACTTTTTAATAATTATAACTTTCAAACTATCAAAAATATGGTTATAATATTTAAAAGATCAAATGTTCTTTTATGTCATTTCCATTTCAAAATTCACTTTTTAATTTATTTTAAAATAAATGTAATATGTTTGAAAGTGATTTTTTTTTTTTTTTTGAAATAGGCTCCAATTCATTACTGAATGAAGGAAGTTACAGCTGTGACCAATAAAAACAGGTAACAAGCCTCGCTTACAAACCAACTATCCAACAGTTGTACACTCCCCCGCACACAACTTTCATTGCGCCGGACAATGTCTAAAACTTATAAACTCTCCAATGACAACACCATACTGAGATGCAAGACTCTGTTAAAACAAAAGTATCCATCTCGGCTTGTCTGCGAAAAAAAACAAACACCAAACATCCACACCCTCCATGAGAGGACTCACAACCCTTATTCCCAAAAGAGGAGAGGGACTTGCCTATATCAAAAAAGGTTTATTAAAACCTAAAATAAAACAACCCTAACAGACCACTAAAACAAACAAACTGAAAACACACTTAGCACCCCTAAGCCCGTATGCCCACAAGCTTATTGCCCAACCACTATCTGCACATGGTTGTCTGACAGCAGCCCACAAACTTCACAGGTACAGCAAACTGTTTCACCACTACGCAGAGCAACAAGCTTCTCACCATCGCCAGCTCCGTCACCGACACCTTCACCAGCCCAAAACCTCCAAAACCAGCCGTTCTCCACTTCGGCTAGAAGAGACGGAAACCAGAAACAAAAGCCAGAGACCAGGCACACTGAGAACTTATTCAAAGACTAAACAACAAACCAACAAAAAGACCAAACAGATTAAAACACCCAGAAACCGACCAGACGGAGGGGCTCAACCACCAAACCTCTTATTACAAACTAAAAGAAAACTAACTAAAAAAACACAACAAACAAGAATCAGAAAGAAAGAAACGGGAAAACAGAAAAAACAAAAAAAGAAACAAGTAGCACTGACGCTGACCCCCTTCTCCGACCACCATCCATGAAGGAATCCACCATGAGTTACGGCTGGGCTTCGCCCCCGAAAAGACACCTTATCCCCCTCATGTACATTGGCATGCATCCGAAAAACTCCTCTGTTTTCCATAGATAAAACAGAGGCCTTAAACCAGCGGAAGTGCACCCCAACGCTACAAGTAATCCTTCGCCTCCAACGAACAAGCCGCCCTGCCCCGCTCACACAGTAAAGAAACTCCAACACATCCCCTCAGCAGACCGTTCTTCCAGACAAAGCTACAAGCAAAACCACATATGTCTCTCAATCATCCGTATGGAAACTTACTCCTCTCAGCCAAAACAGTCAGGAACACTGGATAATGTCGTTGCTTTTCCAGCCACCCGAAACCACGGCCAGACGTAGCCGAGTTCCTCTACCTCCATCGTGTTAAAACTCCCCGCCTATATGCATATAAAACTCCATCGTGTAAAACCATATATGTGAAATATGGTTGAGAAACTTGGGAAACCAGCCTAATGGTGGCTATCCAACCCCTCAAAGTTGTGGCCATCAGCTTTTATTGACAAAACAAACTACACGAAAAAACAAACACAGGAAAGAAACCTAAAACAAACTGGAAAAGAGAGAGGAGGGAGGGAGGAGCCGAGGCTCCCACCTCCCTCTAACGGTTTCGCCGGACTTGTTTCCTAGAGAGAAGGGAGACTTTCTCTCGTCCAACCTCTTGAAAGTGGTTTAGATGTATAGTTACCAAACAGTAAAAAAAAGTGGTTTAAAGTACGTTCGAAAAAAAAAAATCATTTTTCTCAAACATGTTTTTCCTAATAGTGCTGGACGTAGTTCTAGTTTTAAAAAGATTATCAATTGATGAAAATACCCATACAACTTGTTAATAATTATAACTCTCAAACTATCAAAAATATGGTTATAATATTTAAAAGATCAAATGTTCTTTTATGTCATTTCCATTTCAAAATTCACTTTTTAATTTATTTTAAAATAAATGTAATATGTTTGAAAGTGGTTTAGATGTATAGTTACCAAACAGTAAAAAAAAAATTGATAATAAGATTTATTAACTAAATTATAAGATATAAGTCCAAAAGCTAAAAGTAATATTATCATCTGCAATCTCAAACGTGCAATATATCTCATAAGCCTATTCACAAACACGTACAAGTAACCGATTAAATTTAGTGCTTATATCAGCATCTTTTATAAATCGTGAGGCACGCTTAAAAATATATATATATATAATAATATATGAAAATTATTTTCTAATATTTAAAAAATATTATTAAAAAGCATAACTTTAAATTTCTTGAGTTATTTAAAATAATTGAAAAAAAAAAAAAAGCAACGAGTGACCCTCTTGAGTAGTACTCAATCTGGTTTCTATCATTATGAAGATAATGAAGAGGGAAAAAGGGAGGTTATTGAGGGGGCATGTTGCTAAATTGAGACTCGATAGCTGCCTTAAGTGGGTAAGTCACGAATTACTGACTCTTCTTCTTGCAGGCAAGTCTTGTGGAATTATCCTGCTGTTACAGATGTGTGGACAGAAGAAGAAAGTCTAGCGTAGAAATGGGTGAGTAATGAAGTTGATCTTATAAGAATGTGGGAAAAGATGCGTCAGGTTTAAGAAAAATTAAATAAAAATAAATATTAGTAATCATACACAACATATAGTGCAGAAGAAACAGACTGGTTTTTGAAGATAAGTTCATGGGGCCTAAAATGGTGATAAATAAAGCCATTACAAATTTGGAGGAGCTAAAAAATGCTCAACATGTTTCAGAAGACAACTCCAACAGAAGAATTACTGGAAGAGGTAGAGATAAGTGGAAGAGTCCCAATGAAAACTACATTAAGGTCAATTTTGATGCTGCTATAGATTCAGATAACAACATCATGGGTATTGAGATTATAGCTCAAGATTGGCAAGGAGAGATTCTAGCTGTTTTTCATGAATAGATGCAAGGGAGTTATAGTTCAAGTCTGGCAGAGAGTTTGACCTTCAGAAGAGCTGTGATGTTGTGTCAAGAATTAGGATTCCATAGAGTTACTTAGGAAGATGATGCAGAAGTTATCATCAAAGAAGTACAAAAAATTGAAGAAAACTGGGAATGGAATAGACAAGTTATTGAGGATGTTAAGCAACTGTTAAAGCAAGTTGAGGATTGGATAGTGGCATTTATTCACAAAGAGGGCAATCAGGTGGCATGCACACTTGCAAAGTTGGCTTTAAAATGAGAAGGTGCATCATGCTGGGTTAGGGAAGGTCTAATTTGTTAGAAGTTGATAAATTATATAATCTTGATTCTCATATTACTTTACTACTATCCACAAACCATTCAAGACTATTCAGGAAGTAATGAATTAGTGGCTTAAAGCTAGAGATCATAGAACAAAGCTAACATAAGACTAAGGTTGTGTTTGGTTGTTGAATCACACTCAACTCGTCTCAAACCCATCATTGATAGATCCTAATACTTTTTCGACTTTTCAAAAAATAGCTAAACTCATATCAATTTACTTTATACATTTGAACCTAAAAAGTTAAACTCATCCCAACCTAAAAAAGTTAAATTCATCTCAATGGAATCTACAGAATACTACTATTCACAACTCAATTTAACTCATCTCAACGTTCAATTAACGTATGCTAAACATAAAGCAAGACACTCGACTTAAAAGAGGGAAGGAGGTCAACAAATGAAGAAAAAATTCCCGACTTCTTACTTATACTTCCCTATCTTCATATGTATAGTTGTATAAATTTAGAGAGGACTTTGAGATTATAAATTTAATATCATTTACGGTGACTTTTTCACTCAAAATTTGTGAATGTAAACTTTAATATTGACCAACGATCTTTATGCTTTCCCTATTTTGTACCATTTATTAAAATTAACAAAGGAGATGAGAGAGCTGCTTCTTACCTCTACATATGGAGAAGCTTTTTCCCACTTCTGAAAGAATGGAAGGATAGGGGACAGTTTCTTCTTACTTCTATGAGAATAGTTGTAGAGGTATTTTTTTTAAAAAAAATTAAAGGAGACATTGCCTCCATTTAATTAAAAAAACGCTCATTTGTGGCAGATGAATACCTTTAAAACAATAGACCAAACTTTCACAAAACTAAAATCACCAAAGAACCAAGAAAAACTAAAAAACATTTCTACTTAATATCATTTATAGTAAATTTTCTACTCAAGATTTATGAACATAGACCTTAATATTAAAGGATAGTTTGGTTTGGATAGTGAGTTGAAATGAAAGTTGAATAAAAATATTATAAAGTTAAAATATTATTAGAATATTATTTGTTAATCTTATTTTTGTTTTGGAATTTGAAAAGGTTGAATTGTTTATTATATTTTATTTGAAAATTTGAGAAAATTGTAATAATTAGATGAAATGAGATTATTTGAGATGATTTCTAAAAACTAACGAGGCCAATTTTTATGCTTTCCCTGTTTTGTACCACTTAGGAGATGCTTCTAGGATAACTTTCCCCATGTTTGATGCATGTTGGATTGTTAGAAGGGGAACTAACATGCGCTGATTTTGCATGTTTTTGAAAAGAATAATGTTAGATATAGTATTAAGATGTGTAAATCATGTACATTTAAAAAAAAAAATTATGAGATACACTATTAAAAAATTATTATTTCTTTATGTAGATCTCAAATTTATTCAATTTTTTAAACTTAAAAAAATACACGAAACTTACCCAAATTAAAAATGCAAAATATCATTTATCTCTTCATCAAATTCAATCTCTTGCTGCTAGAGTCCTAAAAGTCAAGTATTATCCTCACACTGATTTCTTCCAAGCTAAACTTGGTAGCAGGCCTTCTCATATTTAAAGAAGTATTTTTTTTGCAAGACCCCTGCTTGAAGAAGGTATTATATGGAGGATTGGGAATGATGACACAATTAGAATTTGGGTAGATAAATGATTACCTCAATTTACCACATTCAGACCTCAGAGCAGTGTTAAAGTCCTAGGAGCAGAAGTCATAGTTGCATCTCTTATTGACAAAGACTTGAAGCAATTGAACAAAGGTTTGGTTAATGAGATCTTTCTAAAGGATGAAACATACATTATCACTAGAATTCCTATTAGCCAATGTAATAACAAAAATCAGTTAATATGGAGGTGTTCAGTTAGTGGGAGCTTTTCGGTTAAAAATGCCTATCACCTTCAAGGAGAGCTGCAAAGGAAAAATCAAGGTCAAACTTCAGAAACTAGAAAGGACAGTGACAGTTGGCTTAGGCTATGGAAGCTAGCCATCCCAAATGTAGTCAAGGTTTTCTTATGGAGAGCTTGCCATAATGCTATGCCAACCAAGATAAATTTGATGAAGAGGAATATTGTGCAGAGTTCTATTTGTCCAATCTGCAGTACTCAGGAACCATAATCAATAGAACATGTGCTATGGGAATGTGTCTCAGCTAGAGATGTTTGGGGACAATGTTCCAAAAAGACTCATAAAAGCTTACTGATCAATCAGAGCTTTCTAGCAACCTTTCAAGAGTTGGTTGAAAAAGTTAATAAAGAAGAATTGGAAGAAGTGACTGTGGTAGCTTGGAAGCTACAGAGGACGAGGAATGAGCTTGTATTTCGAGATATATTTACCCCTCCTAATACTTTGGTCCATCTATCCCAACAACTGTTCCAAGAACTGAAACAACTGGTGCCTGTCACAACCAGTGTGATTACTAATCTTCTAGCAAGGCAATTAGGTTGGGAGCCTCCTCCACCTAATGTATTCAAAATTTATTGGGATACCTCAATTGATAAAGTTAGTTGTTAGATTGGGATTGGGGTTATAGTTCGTGATTGGGAGGATGCTATACTCGCTACCACGAGGATGAAAAAAGAGTGCTTTCCCGACCCTTAACTAGCAGAAACTATTGTAGCTCTTCAAGCTGTGGTTTTTGGAACAGAGCTGGGATTAAGGAACATAATTTTAGAGGGAGATGCTAGTAAAGTGGTTCAAGTTATTCTTCATTCAGTCACCAGTCACACCACTACAACATGTATTGGGATGCTTATCTAAAAAATTAAGCTGTTTTTGAACTATTTTGAGGAATGGAGGGTAGAACATATTAAGAAAGAACATAATTTACAGCTCATTTTTAGCTAAACATGCTTTGAAGGAAATGAAATAAGAATTTATATAGAAGAGTTTCCAATTGTGTTTGGGTACTGAAAGTACCTCAACATACTATTCTATTATTCATTATTTTATTATTACTTTTCACATACTTTTTACTACTATTTATTACTTTTTACAATAATTTAACATTCTATTATTATTTTTCACCTATCTTTTCACTATTATTCACAATATTTTTCACTATCTAAACCCAAACCCATGAGGTTCGGTTTGGTAACTAAAAATTTTCGTCTCAAACTTAAAATTCTCATCTCATCATTACAACTTTCTTAAATCTCCATATAAAATATAACAAATAATTTAACTTTTTCAAATCCTAAAACAATAATAATATTAATATTTTAATATTTTATTTTAAATTAAAATTTTCATCCCACCTTTCAAGCAAATCTCTTTTTCAGAGCTTCCATCAATACAATTTATATTCTTTGATAAAAAAAAAAAAAAAATAACGGCTCTGCGCTATTTCTTCCCATTGCTGCACGTGTACTCAATCCCCTGTGATCCCATTCACTTTTCACTTCACTTTAATCCGAGCCTATCTTAGATGTTTTTTCGCTTCAAAATTCAAATTCAAAATGACTCGCATTACCAAAATGCCCAAACTTCCCTCCCAATTTCCATTTTCCTACATCACCCAGAAAACTAGGGTTTTACATTTCCTTCGACTCCTCCCCAATCCCCAATAACTGGCTTCGTCTGTCTCAATTCCACTCTCTGAAGATGAACCGAACTCCATTAAAGCCTTCCAATTACCCAAACTCAGCAGACCCATACCAACCCATGCTACAAGAGTCCATCCACTGGTTCATGGCTGAATACCGAAAGGGCGTGACCGATTTCTCAAGTTTCAGCTCCATATTTTCCCGATTAATACAAATTCTACCCGATCCACCACTTGAAATTGTTTGGTTCTATTCGGCACTAACAGTTCACGCGGCCAAGCTCACAGCCCAAGATTATTCCTCAAAACGAGTCACGGTAGTTAAAGAATTGTTCCAGTTACTGGTTTCTTGTTCCTCTCATTGCGGCCACTCCAAAAGAATTGCCATACTCGCTCCGGTTATTTACGAGTTGTACTGCTTGATGCTTGATAAGAATAATTTGGACAGAGAGGTGGAGAATTTACTTGAGGGAGTTGTTAGTTATAGTAGCATTTGTTGCGGCGTGGAGCTTGAAGAAGAGGAAGAGGGACTGCTAGGTTTGAACTCGAGTTTCTCGGATGTGTTACGTGTGTGGATGGTTGATAGAACTGAGGTTGGGAATGGGCTGAAAGTTTTTTTCCCCCTTGTAAGTGAGGAAGTCCGTAAGGGGATTGGGATGGGATGTGGGTTTGGCTACTTAGCTGGGGTCGTGATGTGTGAAGCTTTATTGTTGAGGTTGTGCTTGAAGTTTTGTTCGGGTAATTCAAGAGTAGAGTTGGAGAAGGATGTGTGCAATTGCACGGTTCAGATGATAACTGGGTTTGGTAGCTTTTGGTTTCTTGGTGAGAGTCAATCTTGCTTGAAACCTTCGATTCGTTTGTTATTTCTTTTGTCAAGTATATTTCCGTATTGTTTGTATTTTTTTGTAAGTCGGCATGGTGTTATGTTCACTTTTCCTGTTATAACTGGAGAGTTCAAGTTCTGATTGCATATTGATGATTCACAGTCGGTATTGATAGCCTTGTACTCACTTCACTGGATGTGTTAGGGACTTACTAACTGGTTGAAACCCATTGGTTGGGTCACTAATTTTTCAAAGTTTTATTTCCTGTTCGGCTGAAATACCGTAGCCACGATTAAGTTGGTGAATTGTCTGTCTCTCGGAGGAGTTAAATGGGCACTTCTTGAAGTGTCTCTTTTTTCCGGTTGCCCCATCTCTAAATAATGAAGTTTCTTTAGAGTCGGAACGAAATGATTTTTTTTCCATTCCATTTTTCGTTAGTGATCTACATATCTCCTTATTCGTTTTTGGTGCATATCAGATACCATTCTCAAGACGCTGTTAGAGCCAAATTTGCTTTTCACCTCCTTGCTGGTCAGTATGTTTACATCTTGCTTTAATTTACTGTCTTCGTACCCTAGTATTACAATGCATTATGTTTAGGCAAACTTTTTTCTCCTCTCATTAAGTCAGATGGGAATTCCATCACTTAATCTAAATTGATGTATATTTTTCTCCTTCAAGATTAAATTTTAGAACTATAAAGGAAGTAACAGGTTTGAAGGGTGGGAGTAAATATGGGGAGATAAGATTGGGTACCTATGACAAACTTCTGGTCCTCTCTCGATGTGTGATACACAATTGCACAACATTAAAATCTAAGAATGACACAGATTTGGGTTTCTAATTAGTACTGGTGTAAAAAAAAATGCATCAGTAAGCCTTTTTTTTTTTAATTTTTTCCAATTAAAGCATGACTAAAAATTAAATGTCAAGATGTGTCTCATGTGCTGGTCAAGTAACCAATGCCTTGATGCATTCTTGTCAGCCTTAATTTTTGTCAAGCCCTAAGCCTCACAAACCTTGCTAGACCATTATTAATTAATTGTAAAAACTTCCTAGTCCTAAGTATATTCACTGGCTCACATTGGTCCCATATAATCCTATGTTTTTGTTCATTTTTTCCCATTTTTCCACACTATGCCATACCAAATAAGGATTTATGTAGCCAAACCCAGGAGTGGCAATTCGTGTTTGCGGGTTATGTCAAGTCTTAGACATTTGATTATATGGGTCAACCCAAAACCGAGCCGTTAAGCTAAACGAGTCAAAAGGTACCCTAACCTGACCATTTAAATAATGGTCGTGTTTTGTCACCTATTTTGACTTGTTTAATAATTAATTAGAAATAGGTCAACATCACACGACATTTTCAACTCGTTTCTTGTAAATAGATTGAACTAATACGCATAATCCATTTGACCTAATTATATAATTTTGCATAAAAGCTAAAATCTATATTTAATAGTAGCCACGATATCTTAAAAAAAAATAAGACTAACCACTAACAAAAAATATTAATACTTTTCAAATTTTAATCTATAATAAAATAAATATTATAAACCCTACAATAACAAATATAAGCATGGGTCTAGAATTACGATTTCAGCAATAAAAAAAAAAAAAGCATATTGAGAAATACTAATATTACAATTCAACAATAATAAAATTGTAATTTTGAAATAAAATTTAAACAGGAATTGCAGGTTGATCCATTATCGACCCGTTTATTAATCATGTCTTAACTGGTCAATTCGTTTTGACCTGAATCCATTTATACCAAATTCAAATCTGGTAATTTTGTGTTTGGTTAATGAGTCGTGTCACATATTGCCATCCCTAGCCAAACAGCCCCAAGTGATTGGAGTGGAGATTTCTACTGGATTTTTGCTATATCAGGATTATTAGCTCACATGATTTGGGACCCTTGTTGTAATGGCCTAAACAAACATACAAAAAGCCTTCTTTTAAAATTTGTCAGTTGATCGTTATCCTTTTTAAATACTCGGGAGAATCCATAGTTAGTATCTTTCTTTTCCTTGGTACAGTTACCTATTTACTTGTAGTGTTGTAGAGTTTATTGCCATTGACATTCATTTTTAATCCTTCTTAGAAAAATGTCAGTTTTATCATTATTCTGAATACAAAATCTGTATGTTTGTCAGAGTTCTAAAGATGATGCTCTTTTACAAGAAGTTCTGTATGATGTTGTTATAAGGTTGGGGAAATCATTCCTTGAACCTCCCAGGGTGATTCAGCTGGCTGGCAAACATTTGAAAAATCTTATTCTGACATGGACGTTCACTACTGAAACTGCCATACGGTCTGTTAGGTAAGATTACATGACAGTTGCATCTATGAAGCAACAGTTGCTTTTAAATATATTTCATCTGATAAATCTTGTGTTCTGATTTGCCCCAGGGAAAGAGGTAACCAGGCCAAGGCCTTATCTTATATTAATGCCTTCTCTGAATCTTGCTTACCCTCTCAATTGATCAAGTGGGTCACTAATCAGACTGCCACTAAGGGAAAAATAAGCAAACCAAATGCTTGTACTCCTGTAGCTCTTCTTGGTAAGTTGCCTTGGTATCTATATGCTCTACAATTTATTTAACTTTTTGTTTTAGGTTCAGCACCTCTGCAATGTTTATCTGGTTATTATTCTGGATTTTCCATGTTAAAATATGGCAACACTGCTAGCGTAAAATGGTAAAAGTGGAGCATAAAAGTTGCTAGACTGCCCATCTCCTTTGCGGAGTATGGTGGTGCTGTGTGTTATGCAGTGAACAATTTCACTGTCATTGTTAACTGGATAAAAGTTGGAGAGAGCTAATTAGATACGAGCTTCCTGGTTTGTTTTCTGGTTTTTAGATATTTATGATGGTACATAAATATGAGTCTAATCAGAAAGTTACGCAACCTCTAGGCTGGCTACTAATTGTTGAAGATCAAGGGGTCAAAGTATTTGATTGTGAAATCTCCAAGCTTCAGGCCAAAGCAGTAATTTGCAAGTCAAGATTAGAGTATGTTGTCTCAGAATTAAAACCTGAAGGCAAGAACCTAGATGAAAATCTCCTGTTTTGTTCTACCAAGGTTGAAGTAGAACCTAAATTTGATTGCGACCTGGAGATGGCTGATGCTGTGGAATCCACATTTTTGTGGGATGATGGTATGATGAAGGCAACAGCAGCTGATGGGACAAGAAAACGCAAAGAAGGAATAAAGGATGATATGGAACTACAGGTTAAATTTGGCAAATATCACTTTCATGAGAATTCAGTGAGAGAAAAGTGTTTGCCCATGGGTACAAATGATGGTTTAACTAGTGAGAGTGAGGTGGATAATCCAGTTCCAATGAAGATACAGAAGATTTAAGTTAAATAATTTTGTATAATGAAGCAATATACTGACTCTGCAGGATTAGCCCTTGTTGGTGATGTATCAATGAGAATACATAGTTCATAGTTGTCAGTAGCAGCCTGTTTCCTTGCCTTTGGGTTGTGCCATCTTCACTAATTGCAGAACCAAACATTTCTGCGATCGATCTTTTGTTTTACTTCATGGAGGGATGTTCCTTGAAGAGTTGTTGATAAAATGTAATGCCGGCCGAATGTCATATTGAGATTGATTTCTATGTACTTTTACTCAATATATACAAGTTAAGTGGTCATGGCAGAGAAGCCAGTCTTTTGAACTATCTTACCTTTGTACTACAGATGTTTAAGTTCTATGATAGTACTCTATACAAGTGTAACATTATGGCCTATTGATTGACATTTTAGATGCAAGTTTATTTTCCCTGTTCAGCAAAATCTCATTTCAGAGGAAAGCATGGTTTTTTTTTCCTCAATTTTATTGAAGGCATTCTCATTGGCTGTGTGATAAGGGATGCTTGCCTTCTTTTAATTTTTCTAACGTGACATTATGACTTAGGTTCCGTTTGGAAGTTAGACTCTATTCAGTTCAGTCTAATTTTAAGTTGAATCTAACATTTAAATTTTCAATTCTTAAATCATTAAATTCATTTCAACTCAACACTTTTTTATACGCAGGATTTATAACTCTTTTCAACTTTCTATAAATTTATCTTAGATAGATCTTACAAAATTTATTACTATTTATAAAGAATTCAACTCAATTCAACTTCTAAACGGTGTCAGATTTATGCACCTGCATTGTTGACACATTTTCTTATTTAAATTAGTTAAACAAATGAGTACCACTTCAATATTTTCTGAATTATAGAGGTGGGTTTTTTTTTTTTTTTTAAAGAAAAAGTATTATCTGTAAAAGTTGTAACGTCATCTCAGTTTCTGTTCTTTTTCTTTTATTCACTTTTCACGCTAAAAACAAAATGCAGAATTATTGCTTTATAAATATAAAGAAAATAGGGGGAAAAAAAAAGTATATGCACAAAACAGACCATGGACTGCGCACTCACTTGTAACACAAGCAACGTTGATGCAAACCTTTAGTCAGCCTGAGGTGTGGGGGGCAATTATTGAAAGTGATGGTCAATTCATAAGGTGAGCTACACTTTGCATAAACAAACATGTTCACATGGTTCGTCACCAATTTTTTTTTTTCCTTCTATTAACCAATGATTTATTTATTCAAAAATATCATCATTTTTTAATTATTATTTTATGATGCGATATTAAATAATTAATAAATAAATCAAAAATATATTTATTTTGAATCATTCTTCATTTCTTCTTTTCATTTTTTGTTATGAAACCTTAAATTAGTTTAAGAGAAATATATTTTAGTTATAAAGAGATTTCAGAAGTAAATTGAAAAATTGAAGCGATTTGATGTGATATATCATATTGTAAAGTTACTTTTATTATAAAGTAGATCTAACGTATCACATAAAATTTCATCAATTTGTAAAATTATTTCTGTGAAATCTCTTTGTAACTAACTAGTTGCAGCATTTCTTTAAACTTGAAGGTTTAGAGAAACCATCAAGCCAACTATTCTTGTGGCACAATTGGCAATATTTCAAGTTAAATATGTAAATATATACACTTGATATCAATGTATATGTTATTGGATATTCTTTAAGAGAAATGATTTGTACAAATTTCAAATAGACAAATCTCATACAAGTTCTGGTAAAAAAGTAGCTCACACCTAAATAAAATGTAAAAAAATTATTCTTTATTAGTGAAATTAACATTTTTACAAATGACTTATATGAAATTTGTATCTAATATTACTCGTTATTTAAATAGCAAGATTCTCCTAATAAAAGGGGGAGTTATAAAAACATGTTTTTGGGACACATAATTTATATACCCTACAAATGTGCCCCAAGCTTCCTGGTTTATCATTTATGCGTTGGCTCTTATTACATTCTCAAAGAGCAAACGTGCCTGAAATGGAAACCCAAGATTGTCGGTAGATAGGATTTGATTTGGTCAGCTCAGGTTGTGTCGGTTCAACAGCTGTTTTCAATTTTTTTAAAGATATTTTTAAATATTTTATTTCTAAATATTAATTAAATGTAAAATATTTTTTAATTTTAAAATTTCAAAATTTTATCTAATTATTATAACTTTTTAAAACTCTAATATATATATATATATATATAATTTTCAAATTAAAAAATATATATATATTGAAATAATTTATTTAAATTTATAATATTTTTATTTAAGATTTTCTCTCTCATTTCTTAAAATCCAATAAAACATTTTCACTCAAACTATTTTACTATCATTTACATATATATTGCAATATTCTAAGTATTCATATGGGGCTAAAGCTTGTATTTTTTTTTTTTTTAACTTCTCTATATAATGTAAAAGTTATAGTAGGCTGTTTTGGTTTTTTGATTATGGAAGTGTTTTTCTTCTTCATAGTTTTATTTCCAATCAAATTTATTGACTATAAGATGGAGGGGCGTCCACGTGGGCAAACCTCTATCATGCTGTAATGGACCACAACACGTAATTAAGCCATGCGTTACATGCTTCTGGGCCACTTTTATTACAGTGAATAAAAGCTAGCCTTAAAGTCCAATCGTATGAGATACACATGGACCTTTCTAAGATGATTCTTGGTTATTTCAAAAAGCATAGAAACTCTCTTTTTATTCTCTTCTGAAAATTTATTTAGGTTATGGATTAGTTGAGTGTTACTTAGTTTATTCTATGTAGTACACTTCACCATTCATAGAAGACGTTTGAGGTTTGCTGGATTATTTGTTTAGGCTGGATAGACTTGTGGAGCAATTCAATAAGTTGTGCTTGAAGAATTCCACTATATTTTCTAACATTAACATTACACATTTTAAAGACCTGTCAATTTAAATAGTGATATGAAATTATTTAAATGCACCATATGAGTAGATGCAAATGAAAATGATAAAATAAAAAACAAAGCTAATATTTCTTACTTGATCATGGAAAGAAAAAGAGAACATTGCTTGCAGGAAAAAAAAACTAGGATAGTAAAATTATTGGAGTCTTGACTGTTTTGAAGAGCAAAGAAACGTAAGTAGGTGGGGCTAATGAAACAATTCTTCAAACGAACATGATTTGTATAGATTTAGGATATGTAAGTTTTGAGTAGTCATTTTGAAAATAGTAGAGCATACTTGAGATTCAAATGAAAAAATTCACATTTTTATGGCAGATTCTAATTTTTTTCCAAAGAAATTGTGTGAAATTTGCACATTCTGGATTTGTATCGAGCATAGTTTATAAATATGAAATTATTCATTCCAACTAATCTTCAAATTCTTCCATCTAGCATTCTCATTGGAATAGTCAAAATCAAACTCAGGTTTTATCTAATATGAGATAAATTTGGTTTTGACTAATCCATTCACATCAAATTCTCACATCTGATTATCTATTTGTTCATTATATAATAATAAAATAATATGAGATGAATTTAATTTTAGTTATTTCATTCACATCAAATCCCCACATTCACATCAAGAGGGGAGAGAATGTCACAAAGAAATAATAAAATAAACATTTACTCCATCTAAGGTTACAAGCAAATTTGACGCCTAATCCAACGAGAGTGCTCTCACATTTACCATATAATTATTGAGTCACGTTTCATAAATAATGTACAAATTTTTTTTGTGAAATCGGAGTTCTAACTCTTTAATCAAAACTATGCGAGATGTTTATGAAAGCTGAACTTGTCACTTAGATTTTTTTTGAAGAATTAGAATTGATTGATTATTGCGGAAAAAGGAAGAACACAAAAAGAAATATAGATGTGATGGAGAAACTAATGGTAGTTTAATTATGCTGTGTTTTTTTTTTTTTTTTTAATAATTGTGTCGAATGTTGTTCAAAACTCATTTTCTGAGACTCCAAATAACTTTTCACGCCAAGCACACGACAGGAACGTGCTTGTTACTGTCTGGTGAATGCTAAAGACATATACCAACTTAGAAGGAAAGTGATATATATAATATGATAATTGCTTAATTTACAAATAAATATTATAAAAAATAAACTTATAAACTGATGTGATTTTATACTATACGTAAAATTAGTTAGATAGAGTGTGCAATCTCACGCACTTCTTTTTATAAGAGTTCATATTTTTTTATTTATTTATTTAAATAAAATATACGTAACTTAAATACTTTAAAATTACAAATATAATTAAAAAAAAAGAAGTATATTGACATTTGACATCTAGCCACGTTAAATTTATTTTTCTAAAATATAGTTACAAATGTAGCACTTTGTTTGAGTAATTCATGCGATGGACCCACTCATTGGTTTTTGTATAAAGCCAATGGACCCCATCTTGACCAAAGAACACAATGTCTCAACCACAAAAACCAGTGGCCGAAAGCCAGTTCGCATCTTTTGAAAGGTGTTTGCAAGAATGCAAATAGATAAAATATATATTGCAGAGAACATGCATATATCATTGATCACGTTGAAAGACAGCAGATTAAAGTGGAAAACAAGGACGGACAAAAGAGAGACACATAATTTTAAAGAAAGAATTAATTAAGGATTTCATTCATTTTCATGATTATAATTTAAACTAGATTTTTCCTCATTTATTATTATTACTTTATAGAAAAGTTCTCTATTTTCATTATGTAACTCATTCCCAAAAGAGATTGGAGGACCAAACCAAACTGTAGTAATTTTTCTTTTCGGTTTAGTTAGTTAGATACATCAATCCCTTTGGTTAGACGAAGGGGTTGAACCGGAACCGAGCGTTAGCCCAACTTTGATTGGAGACTATATGTATCGTTTTTGAAAAAAGAGCACATAAAATCAATGCTTAAAATTCATGATTTAACCAACTTTGAAAAAATAGCTAGAATCATATTAGAGTAGGAAAATGATATCTCTATACATTTTTTCTTAAATTTTTATGTAAGAGTTCTGCTATATATAATTATTTATATATATATTTTACATATTCTATTGATGTGATTAATTAAAATAATTATTTTATATTAAAAAAAGATGAAAAAATCTAATTGCAAGCACAACTGTACATTAATATGTGCACCAATCTAATGTGATTGGTCAAAAAATAAATTTTTATTAAAAATAATGTTAATTTAAATTTTAAATATGAAAGAATTAATATTGATATGCAGATTAATACGTGACTTTATTTATACATAATAAAATTCAAAAGAGATATAGTCTATTACTTTAATACTATTCTTGATATTATTTACTACTATTCTTGATATTATTTATAAATAATCTTAAATAATTTTGGTATAGAAACGGATTGATTGATTACGCGGGGTTAGAAAATAGAAATTAACACCCCCAATCATTTCGTCAAACATAGGATACTAATATCTTATCTTTGTCAAAAGTCAACCGTACAACTTAACATGGCATTATTTTCGAGGCAAGGAAAAAATGGCAAAACAAAACAAACAGGAAAGGAAAAAAGAGGGGGCAAAACCTTGATTAATGGAAACAGTAATACGCGGCGTTGTTGTGTCGTCCGGGGCCACGGGGGGCAATTTAGTATTTCAACTACAACTGTCGGCCTCTATTAACTCTGGTTCAATGTCTTAACCAGAGGCCCCAGTTAAAGGATTCGTACCGACCGCTCGCGTCGTGTCTCTCTCTGTCTCGTTCGAGCGTCGGTGACTCGGGCGCGACTCGGTCCGAGTTAGGCACGAGTTTGTTTTCAACTAGACAGTAGAGAGAACTCTCTCTCTCTCTCTCTCTCTCTCTCTCTATATATATATATATGTACGTACGTGGAGGCCTAAGCCAACCGCCTCTGCAAATTTGAGAGAGAGAGAGAATGGGGTATTCGAGCGATTCAGTGTCAGTGGATATGGAGGGGATCTCTTTAGGCGGAAAGGTTACTTCCACTTAACTTCTCTGGTGTTAACGCATTCCATGCATCTCTTTTTGATGTGCATAAATGCTTTGTTTGATTGCTTCGAAAATGTAGGAAAATTGCGAATAAAACGACTTGTCTCTCTATTCAACTAAGCATACTGCTAACGGCTGACCAAGTGGAGGTTCTTTTGAAACAGTTTTAGATTTTCCCGTTCTTTTAGGCATTGATGAAGAGGCTCCTAGTTTCCGGGTTTTATCAATTTTTTTTTTATAACGTTTACCACGTTTGTTATATCTATCTTTTTTCTCTATCGTTGAGTTGTTTTCTGTGTATTTTAGCTGAATCCTCTTGAATTTATTGGGAATAGTTTGATTAATATTAGAAAGTTGCTCTTCTGGTTGTTGACTGTACATGTTGCGTTGGGTTAAGCTTTTCTGAAATGCCAACGATTCGTTACCTTACTTAGTCTTTGATTCTAAAGTTTGGGCATTCAAAATAGGATTGCATGGAAGGGGATTGGGTAGTATTACATGTGAGCGTGTGTGTGTATACTTTTTCAGGAATGAGTGTTGGGGAAGTTTATTTATTTTGACATTTTAATTTTCTCTGTTTCTTTCTAAAGTTATTCTTTGCCTTTCGACATATGTCTTGCAGGAGCATCGAATACAAACTTGCCATGGTTCTGTGTCTGTTGCAGTGTATGGATACCCGGACAAGCCAGCTCTTGTCACTTATCCAGATTTAGCTCTAAATTGTACGTAAAAACTTAACTGTACATTTTCCTAGAAGGTTTTTCCCCTTTCCAGTTTCCCCGTCGATTCAAATTTTAGATTGTCGCGCATGCAGCATGTCCAACTGTATTATATACTGTCGAAGCCAATTAATTAGCACATCAGTTGACTTACTTCTTAATCTGCATCATTATGTGGTGAGCTCTTTTTTAGTACAATTAGCATGGAGATCCTTGTCAAATTTTGGCAGGAGTTTTTTTTAATTGAAAGCTATTGCCAAATTACTTTATCTTTGAAGTTGTGTGGTTCAGGTGGTCTTGGAAAATTATTTTTTCCAAAGAAATGTCCGAAAGACTCTCACATTCCATCAAATCTCATCAAATAATTGCATTCTTGATGTTAATTGTTCATATTTGAATCCAAACTCTGTATTTTGTAGGATATGAAAATGAAAATATGCATTGTATATATATCCTTGATTTGTTGCATTCGGAGATTAAGATAAGAAATCAAATGATACTATAAAACTATTCCACCATTTTACAAGCTCTAACTTAGCTTTGTCGATATGTGATTGACCAGATGTGTCCTGTTTTCAAGGATTATTCACTTGTCCAGAAGCATATTCCTTACTGCTCCACAATTTTTGTATATATCATATTAGTCCTCCGGGGCATGAGGTTTGTAACTTACTTTTTTGCATATCATGGTCCTGCTTGATTTTCATATCTGCATTGCTCTGTCTCTTTCATTTAATCTAATAATTAACATCATTTCTTTCTTCAAGAGCTGTTGCAGTTGGGAGCTGCTGAAATTAGCCCAGATGAGTCTGTGCTTTCTGTTGATGATTTAGCAGATCAGATTGCCGAGGTTCTCGACTTCTTTGGGTATTTTTTTTTTTTGAACTTTTTCACTTATATTTATCTATTTTCTTTTTAGCAGCAGCCAGTCAGGAGTTCGCTTTAGGTTCTCTCTTTTGCTTCAAATAGTTTGTATGTTTTTTTCACAACTTCTGTTGGCTAGCAATGCTTCTGGTAGTTATCTGGAAAAAGGTGTAAAAAGACATTTGAAAGATTTTTTTTTAAGGCCTTAAATATGTTTTGTTCATTCCTCACCATAGCATTTACTTTGGATATATCGAAGTGAAGCAACTGATGCTCTCTCTCTCTCTCTCTCAGACTTGGTGCTGTGATGTGTTTGGGGGTTTTATCTGGAGCATATGTTCTTACCCTATTTGCTGTAAGTTGTCTAAATGGGAACAGCATACATGTTTTGGTGTCAAGTGACTTTTAGGTTCTGCTTTGGACACTCTTGAGTGTTAACCAATCTTACTATTACTCTTGATTACAGATGAAATACAGACAACGTGTTCTTGGACTGATACTTGTCTCTCCTCTATGCAAAGAACCTTCTTGGACAGAATGGTTGTATAATAAGGTTCTTTTTCTGAACCTTGCTAGTTATTTGGGTTTGAGGACCATATTCTTATGTGAGATCTAATATCATCTACAGGTGCTATCAAATTTACTCTACTTCTATGGCATGTGTGGAGTGGTAAAGGAGTTATTGATTAGGCGGTACTTCAGCAAGGTATGGCTGTGCGTCAATTTTCCTCTATTGATCTTCGTGTTTCGAGAAATTGGTTTGGTTTCTCTATTTGTTTCTTCACTTGTCAAAAAAGGAATTTGGTTGGTTGAGTGATTGGATTTTAAATAATGGTGGCAGGAGGTTCATAGCCTTGCTCAAGTATCAGGGTCAGATATAGTTCAGGGATGTAGAAGAGTCAGTACTCCAACTTTTCCCATATTTCCTTTCTTATTTTCATTTATTCACGAATTGGAACTGAAAAATTATAGTTGAAGGCTTCGCAATTTGTCGGTTTCCATGACATTTTCTTTTGACAGTCTTTGGAAGAGAGGCAGAGCTTAAATGTATGGCGGTTTCTTGAAGCAATCAATGGGTAAACCCCATTGCTAAGATGGTTTTGTTTTACTTTCCATATGAAGGGTAAAATCCATATGATTTGATACGTAGAGCATGAATGTGTAATTTGAAATCCTTCCATGGTGGAAAGCAGCTCAGGAGTGCTTCCCTAAATATTAATTAACAGACTTTCTGCATTTTCTAACCCATAAAATTTTTCTTAAGTCATGTTACATCACACGATTATAAAGCTACGTTTTGATGTTATTAAGGCTAAATTTGAATGTTGAGATGAGTTAACTTGTGAATAATAATATTTTGTAAATTTTATTAACATCAGTTCTACGTTTTTATAAAAAGTTAAAAAAATAATGAGTCTTATTAATAATTAATTAATTTGAAATAAATTAAATTTATTTCAACAATCAAATCAAACAGAACGAAAGTTTTCACTGATCAATTTGACAATTGCCAGAGTCTGTACGGTCCAATTGTTTTAATGCTTTATAGAAGACTATCTAACACAGCGTAATAAGCTATGTCCTTGTGGTTTCGTGATGCGCACGCATGCTTGATGCTAGTGCTTTGAGATTTGGATTAACTTTATTTTTAACATCTAGCAGGAGACCTGACCTTACCAACGGATTAAGAAAACTACAATGTCGTTCGCTCATCTTTGTCGGGGATAACTCTCCATTTCATTCTGAGGCTCTCCACGTGACTTCCAATCTAGATAGACGATACAGTGCTTTGGTTGAGGTATGTAACAGGTCTATCCTATGATTTATGCATTTATATTAAGCTGGCATGAGAAGCTAGCTTTATTTACTGGAGGGTGCTGGGAAACCACAGGTTCAGGCTTGCGGGTCAATGGTGACAGAAGAGCAGCCCCATGCCATGTTGATACCATTGGAGTACTTCCTAATGGGATATGGCTTGTACAGGCCATCTCAAGTAAGTGTCAGCCCAAGGAGCCCCTTGAGTCCCTCTTGCATAGCCCCGGAGCTTCTTTCACCTGAAAGTATGGGCTTGAAGTTAAAACCAATTAAAACTCGAATTTCTCTGCAAGTCTGAATGAAAGATGAAAATGTGTGTAGAAAAATGGCTTCTTGTAATCTATTTTATCATAAGTGAGAGGGTTAATATGTGTTGTTGTGTAGATAGAAGAAAAATATAGAAAGAAAGAGAGCATATATTTTCATTCATTAATTTGTAGTAATCACTCTGTTGAGGTGGGCTGAACAAAGTAGTCTGTAAATCCTCAAATAATCCTTCATCAACGACAAACGAAGGATAATAATAAGAAGAATAAGCCTTGGATTGTGGCTATGCTTTTCTCAGGTTTTGAATTATAGTTTGTTCTTATGGCCAATTTATGGATTTTATCCTTCAACCAACCACACACACCACCGCCCCCCCCCCCTCTTCGGGATTAAGGATGTAGGGCTTTATGGTTGCACTTTTAAGGCTCATTTGTGTAATAGTGTTATTACACAAATGAGATGAGATAAAAATTAAAAATTAAATAAAATACTATTTGAATATAATTTTTATTTTAAAATTTAAAAAAATTGAATTATTTATTATATTTTGTCTGGGAATAAACTTGTAGTAACTTCAATGAATTCGCAATTAAGAGCCTCCCTCTTTTTCCATGAAGACAAAATCACTATTGGAGTTCTGGCATTTATAAGCAGGTGTGCATACACACTACCTACTATGTCTCATTACAGTTACCAAAAAGAAAAAAGAAAAAAGAAAAAAAAATTCAAAGCATGAATAATTTGAAATCGAAGGCTTTCAAAAGTAAAGATCTTTTCAACTGTAGAAAGATGGGTATTCACAAGATACTCATGCTCAGAAGCATGCAAGTAGGCGAATTCTAATTCTTTTAACACTCCCCACCCCCTAAATTTATGGAAAATTATTAAGTATCGGATCATGTCATGTAATTCAAATTGCTAATGGAAACACTAACTTTAATTGACAAAGCATGTTGTGATCGGAAGGGAGCACCATGTGTTGGAAGTATCTATTATTACTACAACTTTATAGAGCACCATCCACAGTTACTTGTAAACATGATCTGGATGTGGTTTGTTTCTTATAGAATGACAAGAAAGTTGTTCATCCAATTTTTCTGTTTACCTTTCTTCTTCAGCTTCAACTCCAACTTGCATTAAATCTATGGTGACTGATACTTATATGGCTTCTGTGATTGCTTTAGGTTCATCCCTCATCCCATCGCCCCTTTCTTTTATTCATCTCCGCATACATTTCTTCAATCATTGGTTTCCACAGACGAACCCGAGCATTTATAAACCAATTGGATACCTGATCATATATCAAAATACAGACAAGAAAATAAATTGAGTCTATTCTATTTTTCTATCCTTTTTAATTCTTAAAAAGATGCAATTCTTGGCTAATAATACCGCAAAGCATTCTATATACTTCGATCCACAATGATGGAGGGAAGTACCTGGCTTCTAGTCAATCCACTTTTTACTGCAAGTAAATGCTTCTCTGTGTCTTTAGGATACCTGACATTTATCATGTGCAAGAGGTTCTTGTATATCATATACCATGTACAAATGTGAATTTCACCAAATAATTCTATCTGATAATTGAGTTAAAAAACAATATTAGCCTTAATATATTAATCTTACCACACAAATGTTAAGATACTCTATGGTAAGAGAGCTTACGGATGAAGAAAGTTCTGAAACATCCATGCCCGTAAAACTGAGACAGATCTTTCAGGCAAGCCTCGTTGGGGTCTCCATATATGATGATCTTTAGTTTTTAGTTGCTGGAGAGCCCATTGCTTTTGGATGAAAGAAGTTTCAAAAGATCTGTCCTTCTCTTTCTTGCATGTGCTGTTAAAATGTGCTCCCATTGCAAGGATGTGGTTGCTAATCCTCTCTCTCAAGTTTTCGTAAAAGAAAGAGATTGTTTGCAGAGCAAACCGAGCATCTATCTGAGGGTCCAACTCAGTAGCAGCATGAAATGCAGATATCACAGTATGGATCTCATCCATACATTGGTTGCAGCGGTCATCAACCTGGGCACAAAAAAGTATGATATTCAAGGCTAAGAGTAAAACTATAGGAAAAAAAAAAAGTCCAACAGTCATCTGAGAAAGAGAGAGTGAGAGATGGGTAGATTGCAAGACAGCTTGGTCAACAAAAGCTTTAATATTGAAAATTTTAGGAACAGTTGAATGCAATTTAATTTTTTGAAGAAATCCATTCTCTTTTGATCCACTGCAGTAAGTTTCAGCATGTCTCTACCCATAATTACCAATATGCATGACAAAGTGAGCACTAACGGACTACAATTGATACCAAAAATCCAATCAGGTAACTGTTGACATAATTAGTAGCATAAACTAAGCCTACATACCACTTGTAGCAGAGTCAGCAGATGGGTTTTCTTTGCTTCAACTGTCCATCTTCGCAATGTGGAATCCATTTGAAGCTCAAATCCACCATCCGCATCAGGAAACATTGACGGCATCCATCTTTCAGCGGGGAAACTTGAAGAGAATGGAGCTCTTGGATAACTCAAATGATCTAGATTTTCTAGAGAATAATTTGCAATCTGTGCAAGTATCTGTTTAATTACATGAAGATATCTTGATCTTAATACCCCTTGAGAGAATTGAGGCGGATTGTAAGAACCAAAATTTAAGGAAATCTCCTTACTGTTGCAAGACATTGGCTGAGATCTTAACCTTTTTTCATTCAAGCAATGGCGAGTTACATCAGACATGCCCATTTCTGAGGGCCGATCGGGGATATTAATCTCCCTGAGAATAGAAGGCTCAGATGTAGCAAGAGTTAGAGAGAGCTCATTATTAAAACTGGATGGACTGTACGGATGATTTGCAGTCACATGCCCTCGACTTGATGACATCCATCCATCTGGAACCAAATTTACTGCGGATGGATAGGGCTGAAGCTTTGCTCTAACAGGGGATTTCCCATCAAGTTCCAATGGAGAGGGGTACATGGTATCCCACTTGGTGTTCATACTACCAAGTACATTATCACATCCGCATTTCACAGGAGTTGCAAACAAAGCATTAGAATCGCCATTTGAATCATAAGTTGGTAAAACTTCCAAAGGACAGAATGAAGTTGCTGAAAATGCTAAATTGTTCAAATTTTCTTGAAGACCACTTCTTGCAGGTAGAAATGTAGCATGTGAAGCAGTAGAAATAATCGTTCCTCCAGCTGCTTGGTCTGGAAACCCAGAGTTATCAGTGAGGCGTGGACTGCAAGGTGTGGCATCCCTCACAACGTGTCGTCCTAGCAATGTAATCAATGCATTTGATTCAGCATCGCACACACCATTTGAAATGTGAAGATTAGCATGGAGACCATTAATAGGTTCACCTTGCAATGCTGAAGGCACTAGGAAACCAGCCATGACATGGTTTTGGTTATTAAGCTCAAATGACTCAGATTGCGGAAGTGCATTTGTTGTTGTAATCGGTGGAAATCCATCTATGACAACAGAACTTTGGCTGCCCATACCCATTGGAACTCTACCCAAATTATTCTCCATCGTATGAGATACCAAAAATTGCATGGCATCAGGTATAAACAATGACTAAGTGCTGCATAACTAGGTTCTTGTGCTTCAAATGAATGCTAGGCCAGCTTTATTTCAAGAGCACCATTCTGACTCTCCCAGGAATTCCTCTTTCTAAAAATCAGAGGAGATCAGAACATATTAATGCCGATTGTCTTCATGCTTTCGACGTTTTCTGCGAAGCAATATTAACCTGGACGAATGCAAAAGTGGAAGCAGTAAATGAAGTTCACAATAGCGCACACATACCACAACAGTACTGAGAAAACAACTCTTCTGAGTTGTTACTAAGATGAAGGAAATCACTTAGAGCTATCACATCAAGACCTAGTTGGTATGCAATTCCAACTTTCATTCTTTCCTTTATATTCTCAGCAAACACACAAGGCAATAGGCAATGCAAGGCATGTAAGATATTTGTTGTTATTAAACACTTCAGGCATAATTCTTTTTATTGGCCCCGGCAAATCCCGAGGGTGCACAAGTCCTCGGCAAGTAGTTTCTTGGAAGTGCACCTCGGGTAATTCAAGGGGAAAATCCCCCAGTCCGATGACCCTAGAGATTATTTGCACCTAGTAGGATTTGAACTTTGGACCTTGGAGGGAGCATACCACCAAGACCAAGGCCTTTTACCACTTGAGCCAACCCTTAGGGGTTACTTCAGGCATAATTTAATCATACAAATGAAAGGTGAAGATTATGTTTGACAGGTTTCAACACCTCAGGCACAATGGAAGAGATATTGACTAGTAACTATGAGATGCACAAAGGAATTAATTATGAATATCCCTAAACAGCCACATGTAGCCTTAATTGCGAACAAGTGAAACTGCATCCAAGCAATAACATAACTGGAGCAAATGTAAGACATTTATACAAGAGCGTGCTCATATCATTCACTGAAAAGCCAATGCATAGGTAAGGTAATAGGGAAACTCAATTGTTCTTTTAAGCTCTTTGAGCCTAATGTTTAATCTTGGAAAGGCATTAACATGCATTCATTTTCTTAGAATAGCTCTTTGAGCTCTTTACATCCTGGGACACACTGAGAATTAAATGGTGGCACAACTTAAGATAGAAGTAATACTAAGTCAGACCTAAACCATGTTACTCTATTACCACAAAATAGAAGCTAGAAAAACAAAATGAACGTAAAAGTCTGAGTATACCATATCACAGAAAATTTACAGCTTCAAATTCAAATTATAGCAGTTGACATAGAAGGTGGAGGCATAGGTCATTGAGCAAAAGGAAACATGAAAGAACAACCAACCTTCCATTCATATGCAGAGGAACTAGCACGCACAACAAAACGCTCACGAAGACTACAGCTTTCTCCACCAAGCCTCCCAGAAAGCAAAACACTGGTTACAATAGTTTTCATGCAGGTTCATAGGATTTCCCCAACGTAGATCACAGAGATCTTCCAAATCTCAAAGATAAAGTTGTATATGAAACTGTTTGCTGCTGTGTGCAGTTTTCCTTATGAAACCAAAACAAACTACGGCAGCGCAAGGTTCACACGACACCGCTGGTTGCTCTTTTACTTTTTCCTTAACCAGAAAGCAGTGGTTAATAAAAAATATCTCTTTCTTAATCAAGAGAAGAAGTGGAAACGCTAACAAGAAATAGACATTGTCCCACCTTCTCAAACCACAAGATCTTCATGAGTCAATACAAAAAGTGGGTTACTTTCTTTGCATGAACAAACATAGTAGAACTTCGTTCAAGAACCCAAAACCCAAGAACCTAAAATTTAGACTCTGAGCAACTCGGACCCCATCATGACCCTCGATCTTTCTCTTTTTCTATTTCTGTGCACAATATTTAAAGCTAAAAACACAAATGCGTCTGGAAAATAAAGAATACCAATTTCACAGAATCCACCAAGAGGAAGAGTTAGAGAGTGCGCCAACAAGCCAAAAAAGGCTTCTGCAGAGAGCTAGGTGGAGACGAATAAACATGGTGTGCAGAGTGAACGAATATAGCCACTCTAGCAAAAACAAAGAGAGAGAGAGAGAGAGAGAGAGGAACGCATTAATCTTTGGTGCAGCAGTGCCACTGATTTCTGCTGAAGTCTTTAGAGGGCCCATCCCTTCGGACCCTTCCCCGCGTCTCTGATCTCCTTTGTCCTCACCCCGTCCCATTATCTGCTGGTCTGCAATAATCTCAACTAAAGTATTTGGATTCTCTCTGTTCAAACTTCTGTTCATGCCAGGTCCCCTCGGCATCATTTTTCAAAGAAACAAAAAAGTCTTTCTTTTCACCTATTTTTAGACAAGAAGCTAATGTGATTAGAGAAAAGAGTGATTAGATTCAGAGGGTCTCTCACTCTCTTATAATCTTACACGACTCCAGGGCGAAGGCAATGGAGCTGTTGATAGAGCGAAAAGAGTACTGTTTTATAGTATTGTACTTTCTCTCTGAGAGAGAGAGAGAGAGGGAGAGAGAGAGACAGTCAGACAGATGTCTGAACTCTGAAATGACGATGCAAGCAACAGAGGGTGATAGGGGAGATCTTGCGGGATTGGGAAAATCTTTGACAAATTTATTGTAACCATTACAAGCCCATCTACGTCTCTAGGCTGGCTTTGTGAAAGATCGTCAGAGCATTCGCATTTGATTCGTCAAGCTATCTTTAAAATTTGAAAAAAAAAAAACATATTTTTCATAAATTTAAAATCTCCTTAATCATAACTTTACATTGCATTAGTAATTAAATTTATCAAAATAATAATATAATATTATTTTTTAATAATATTATTCTTAATTTATTTTTTTATATTTTATAATTATATTAATCATACGCCAATGAATAATTTTTAACTAAAAACTACAAATACATTTAAACATCCCCACGTTGAATTATGTAAATGCTAAACTAGCTAAGTTCTTAACTTCATCTCATGTAAAATGAGTATTTTATTCTTATATTCTTTAATCACTATAATTTTATAATTTTCATTTCTTATTTATCTCCCATGTGTGATTAGGTTATAGCTAATGATTAAAGCCCTGATGCAATGCAGTAAAGAACTACAGATGGACCATATAAGATTAATTACTCCCAAATGAAAATTTAAGAAATGCTAGAAAAATAAAATGTAAAAAAATAAAAATTTATGATTTTGGAAATTTTTTTAATTTACTTGTTTGAATAATGAGTTGAGATAAAATATAATAAATAATTTAACTTTTTTCAAATTCTAGAACAGAAGTAGTATTAAAAAATTATATTCTAATAATATTTTATTCAACTTTCAACTTTTATATTTTCTCAACTCAACTCGACTTAACTCGCTGTCCAAAACCTTTCAAAAAATTTTGTCGTTATATGTGCAATCTAGTTGCCTATCTTAGGAAAATGCTCTTAAAAATTGTAATTGTACTTTGAGTTTGCAGAACAAGGAGAAGGAGATTTATATCATCCTAAAAAAATAAACCAAAATCAACTATAGAACATATTCTTGTGTGTTTGCTGCACATAAAAGTCGTCCTTGTTTGATTCATCTTGGTTAGATATAACATAGTGACATTTCAAAAATTGTAATGGACCTAAATAAAAACCATCATTATTTAAAAATTACCATTAAAACAAAAGACTTAAATAAAAAAAAAAAAGTTTAGATGAAATAATAAATATGACTGTTGGATTTCAAAATATGACCTTCATATATTTTAAATAAGAAAATAACAAAAGATTATTAACAAAAACAATTTGAAAAGTTTGGCAAATTTATACGTAATCCAATGTGTGATATATAAGAAATATGAAAAATGATATTTAGAGTTGTAGAGTAAGCAGCCGCACAATCTTTTTTTTTTAAATAAGTAAATATGATACCCACATAAAAAACTAAATTTTTAATAATGGACCCTACTCTTTTTTAAAATGATTACGCAGCGTTTACGCACTTCACAACTATATATAGTATTACTCAAGAAATATATTACCTAAACTACCCAAGATGACATTTCTAGCTCAATTTTAACTATACATTTAGAGAACCCAATGCTAATGCTCAATAATGTCTAAAAAGTATTCTATATTGACTTAGCCAATGATCAATCGTGATGGACTTTTGCTAAGTTGTTCAACAAATATGTAAGGAATTATAACTTTAGGCAAGACATTTTTAATTATTATTTACTTGTTTTCTCCCGGTGGTCATTTGGGTTGAGAGAATAATATAAGAATAACTTAGCCAACCTTATACCTAACTCAATGTGGGATGAAATTGATTGAAGTTAGTTAAAATCACATGGATGTCTTTTTTAACTTAAATTTGGCTATAATTATGCACAAGTCAATAATAATGCTCTTAAACAACTTATGTTTTCTGTTTTAAGGAAAGTAACAAAATATGCAAATGATATTTGAATATGCTAAAACTTAAATCTCAACT
This sequence comes from Carya cathayensis, assembly GCA_011037825.1. Classification (NCBI taxonomy): domain Eukaryota; kingdom Viridiplantae; phylum Streptophyta; class Magnoliopsida; order Fagales; family Juglandaceae; genus Carya; species Carya cathayensis. Next base: position 981,233 of record QGSO01000191.1, read on the forward strand.
ATAAGGCTTTAAGTGATAGAGAAATAGATGTATAAAACCAGTATTGCAATATTTATTGAACATTTAATGTTATCAAAGATATTCATTCAGATGGTCATAAATGTCATGTCATTTGTTTTATATGTCTATTTTTCTCACATTCTAAATCCTGAAGTTTGAACAAAAATTCTATAAAGTTTAAATTCATGCACATGCATGGGATGATTTTAAATTTTCCTAAATATAATCTACATAATAGCACAATCAAGTCATTTTCCCCCATATAAAGAAACCCAAATAGTTCAATGTATAATATAATCCTTCCTTCTTAAAAAAAAACACACACACACACACACTTGGTCATCGATTATGTTATTTGTGATATAACCAACAAATTATAAAAATTATACCTTAACCTCTCTTTGTAATTAAAACATAAATTGTAATATATTCATTATTAAAATATGACTACTATGCAAAAATATGTGACTTGTCGTATGTAAAGCTCCTATGAGAAGGCAATGATATAGGATATGGATGGAAATACACGACATGTCATGATCCCACGCATGAAATAATTTGAATTGGATTTAATATAAATGAGATTGAGTCCCGATGAGTTGACCCGATAAGATATAATAATTAATAAACAGGTTAATTGTAGAAAAATTTACGAAACTTGCAATCAACTTGGATAATATGAATAAATTCTTTTTTTTAGATTCTATAAATAGTTAGTTTTATATGGCGTTTTCTGTTGTTAGGATGTAATATTAATATATTTGCCTACTTAATATCTCAGATTATAAAACTTTTTTTGTCAATGTAATTTTCTTCTATGGAAATATTAGTTTTTTATGTTATTGATTTGGATATTAATTATAAAATATTTTATTATGAATCTAATTATAATTGTAAATGATTTATATAGTTCTGCTTCTATTATATATGAAATTATATTGATCGGGTAAAAAAATATATATGGGGAAGCCCAAGCAATTTATATGAAATGATTTAAATAGGTTAAGATGAGTTAAACGGGTGGTATCCAAGTCAACTCAATTAAAGTTAATTGTTATACGTGTTATGTGAGTTGTTTCATATCACCCGTTATTAATATGGGTCATATTAGGATTTTGGAGTCTAACTTGTTTGATTAAATAGATCGTATTCAAATTAATCTATATAGTCTAATACTCAACCTTGATATGACATAAATACAACCTGCAAATACAAATTGACACCCCTAATTTGGAAGCCTAATGCCAATACTAATTAAGATAATGAAATTTTCGATTTACATGACAATATAGAGTATACAATTCCCAACGTATCTAACATGACAAGAGTGAGTTTTTTTTTTTTTTTTTGCATATAAGATTCAAATTTTTAAACTTTAAAATTCTTAAGGTGTTGATTAATAAATTCTATCATAAAAACCACAGCCCTTTTTGTACCCAACTATGGCCCCTTTTCAGATAACGTAAGAATAACAACTTAATAAGACGTATTAGGGCATTGGGAAGAATGACTCCTCTTTCATAGAGGCTATCTCTTTTCCATGTATAGGTGGTTCAATTTCTAGCTTTCCATTCGATTTTCTCAGGGACTCTAGATAGTATCTTGATCCCTTATGAAGATAGAGGAAGGGCTAAAAGATCTGTATAAACGATTATCACTCTCTAAAAAGGAAAAGGGGGAAGTCCTAGTGGAAACTAAGATACTGGAAGAGGCCATCACAAGGGGGAAGAAATGCCTAAGTATCTCCCTTCCCATGGACCGTCATTACAATAAGGAAGCACTGAAGCAAACAATGTAAAAGATTTTGCAACCGGTCAGGATTATTAGAAACTTGGGGCCAACAATGATTCTTGTGGAGTTTGAGGATTGCAAAGATAGAGATGGAATTCGCTCGGAAGGTCCTTGGTCTTTCAATAAGAATCTAGTTTTGATGAAGGAGCTAGAGGGCAAATTATAGATAAACCAGATAAAACTAAATGAAGCCTTCCTCTGTATTTGTCTGTATGATTTATCTCTATATGCAATGAATAAGAGAGTTGGAAGATTGATAGATAAAGCCATCCAAGAAGTGGAAGAGGTCAATGCAAAGGAGGGTGAAGCGGCATGAGAGGAATATCTCAGAATCAAGGTTAAAATTGATATCACTAAACCATTGCTGTATGGAAAAAAAGATTAATATGGGGAATCTTGGTATAAGATGGGTTCGAGTTGTATATGAAAGAATTCTGAATTTATGTTATGTGTGTGGAATGATAGGGCACAACCATAAAGACTACGCCTTGTGAAAGATGAAAGAAGAACACTTTGAAAAAAAAAAGGCCTGCCTTTTGGACAGTAGATGCGAGTTGGAGAAAAATTGGAAAGATGGGGGGAGAAAAATTGGAAAGATGGGGGGAGAACTGGGATCAGAAACAAAGAGAAGCTTGGAATTCACCACCGGTGACAGAGCATAGAGCAGCATTGAAGGCGATGGTGGAGGGTGCACATACGATGGCAAGAAAAAATGGGGGTGATGGAAATCTTGCTGATAAGTTCATTATCCAAGATGCGATGGCAGAGGCTGTGACAGGTACGTTTCCAAAAATTAAAGATCGAGTCAACTATGTTAAATCGAAAGACACTCTGACAGAGTCCTAAAACGTTATAAAAGAGGTCAAGGATAGAAACTTATCTATTGGGATTGTCGGACCAGCATAAAAGTTGTCAAAGGAACGAGGAGGCTCAATTACACTAAAGGGGGAAGGAGTAACAAGTCAGCGGGATATGGTAGATTTAGGAGATAGGGCCTTGGTGGAGTGCCCCATAGCCCAATACCCTCCACAACTCAACACAAAAGACCAGAAGAGAAGAGTGGTACGAGGGGAAGAAGATCCCTCTAATCCTAACAAAAAACTAATAAGAGAATGAAAGTTGAGAGTAATGGTAAGGGAGCAACGAAGGATATACTGACGAAGGTTGGTCCCCAGCCCCGCCGAGGGCAATGAAGTTGATAAGTTAGAACTCCTGGGGGCTTGAGAGCCCTAGGGAGTCAAAGCACATCGTGATTTTATTAGAAAGGAAGGTCTCGATCTTGGGTTTCTACAAGAGACAAAACTGTTAGGAAGGAAAATGCAAGCACTGGAATTTAAATTGGCGTTTGATTGTTGTCTAGCAGTGGAGAATGAAGGAAGTAGTGGAAGACTTGTCATGCTGTGGCAAAATGATCTCAAACTAACAGTTAAGAGCTACTCAAAACATCATATTAGTGCCTATGTAACAAAAGAGGAGAGTATAAACCAGTGGGTTTTAACTGAGATGTATGGACACCCTCACACATCAAAAAGAAAAGAGACATGAAGCCTATTGAGATCTCAAAAAGAAGAAGAAAATAAGGTCTGGTTGGTGTTGGAGGATTTTAATGAAATACTAAGTAGCACTGAGAAAAGAGGTGGGGGAGAGAGACCTGAAAGACATATGGCTACATTTAGCATTGCTGTATGAATGCCATTTAAAGGACCTGAGTTATGAAGGTTTCCCTTATACTTGGTGTAATAAAAGAGGACCCCAAGATGGTACAAGTGAGCGATTAGACCGATACCTAGCCAATTGGGTATGGTGTAATCTCTTCTCATATGCCATTGTCATCCATGGGACAACAGCTCATTTTGACCACATCCTCATTATCCTGCACCTGAATGGTGGAAGCCATAAAAGGAAGAGAAAAAAGCACTTTAGGTTTGAGGCCATGTGGGTGGAGACTGAGGACTGTGAGAAAATTATAGCAGAATCCTGGAAGGAAGATACAATGAATGCTGAACTAGTGACATTAATGGACAAAATAAACTGATGTAGTAAAAGTTTGACAACATGGAACCAACAAGTTTTTGGAAGAATCCACACAAATATAAATCATGCCAGAAACAAACTTGAGCAACTGTAAACAAGTGACCCGAATTGTATAAGAATTGGTGAACAACAAGCAGCTTGAGCTAACTTACAATGTTGGTTGGAGAGGGAAGAAATTATATGGAGACAAATATCCAAATCCCTATGGTTTAGAGAAGGGGATCAAAATACTAAATATTTCCACCATAAAGCATATAAGAGGAAAAGAAAGAACACCATTGTGGGTGTTTTGGATGAGGCATGAGTATGGCAAGTAGAGGACAAAAGAGACAAAGTGGTTCTTGAGTATTATCAGGATCTCTACATAGCATCCAACCAGCTGGGTGAAATGGAGGTCTTGGAAGGACTAGAAGGTAAGTTAGTGAGGAAATGAACCAAATGTTAGACCAGGATTTCACTGAGGAAGAAGTCTGTAGAGCTTTGCACCAGATGAACCCCATAAAAGCTCCTGGCCCCAATGGAATGTCACCTATTTTCTACCAGACATACTAGAAGATTGTTGGCAAGATAGTAACTTTTGCAATCTTGAAAACTTTGAACATTGGTATGTTTCCTAGCTCCCTAAACCATACTTATGTCACTTTAATTCCAAAGAAGAAAAGGCCTGAGAAGGTTGCAAATTATCGACCAATTAGCCTCTGCAATGTGGCTTACAAACTGATGGCAAAGGTGCTGACCAACAGACTTAAGTTAGTTCTCCCAGAAATTATATCTAGCTCTTAGAGTGCTTTTATTCCATAAAGACTAATCATAGATAATATCTTAGTAGCTGTGACGCCCCCAAATTTCGCTTGGGATTGAACGGACATTTGAAGCGTCGAGACATGCAACACAAGGTTACCTGCCCCCGTTCATGACATATAAGATGCAATGTTCCTAACATGCATATAGCATTATGCAATATTCACAGCGGATAATTTTTTTCTTTAGCAATACTATGCACCAAACTAAAAATATCCCAAATACTTGAAACATATTTCATACATAAAAACATACTAAAAAGCCGTGATCACCACACTAGTCCAAAATGGTTGTAATCAAAAGAATACTTGAGATACAACTCCAAAAGTACAAGTATTAACCTAAGTTAAATACTATACCATCATCAACATCGCACCGTGGCCTAGATGACCGTATTCAGTTGGTCAGATTCCAATTCTCCTTTGGGTCCTGTAACAAGATCTACCATTCGGGGGGAATGGTAGTTGGGACTACCACAGTGAGATTTGATTACAAATCTCAGTAAGTTAACATAAAACTNCTTAGTGAAGCCTACATATCTCTCTCTCCTCTCAGAGTCCCAGATTTATGCTTTGATTGCTTGTATCCATTTGAATTACTATGGACGCAAGTCTCTAGGAATGTGAACGGTGGAAACCCCACCGGTGGCACCTCGAATTCATTCTCCATTCTTCTTATTCAGAATGAAAAGGCTTTTAAAAGAGCCATAGAAAAAATCAATTGTTTTTGGATTTGGAAATAAAAGATGAACGAGAATAGTGAAAGATTTTCAGAAGTCTGAAGATATATTACGAACAAGAGAAAATATAAACGAGAAAATGGGGCTTTGGTGGGGTGTGCACGCGCCCTGGGGGGGTGGGAAGAGGGAGAGGGAGAAAGAGAGATTCAAAATGGAAAAGAAAATGGATTGCTAAATTCGAAACACAGCCTGAGAGCATTGGCATTGGCTACGTCAAAAGTTAAGCCAAATGCATAAAATGATGTATATGTAGAAATCAAAATTGCATTGAATTAGTCAAACGAAAAATGGAAAGTTTTGAGTTACAGTAAATCTATAGTTTCCTTCAAATTTGAAGGATTACTTTACACTCATCAATCAATTATTTTACTACATTTTAATTCCTAACTGCTGTACTTTATTTTCCCTCTCTCATTTTTTTCCCCTGCAACCCTAGTTTCATTTTAATTTTGGATTTATAGTCAGCCCCAAGCATAAAATTAAATTATTAATGTACATATAGTTAGTTTCATTGCTAAAAATGAAAAAATAATATTATTATTAAAAAAATAATATTATATTATTATTTTGATGAATCCAATAGCTAATTCAATGTGATATTATGGATAGGAATGTTTTAGATTTAAGGAAAACTTATACTTTTCATCAAATTTTAAAGATGGTTTTGATGAAGTCAATGTGAATACTCTGATAGAGACTAGAAATAAAGGGTGCTAGCGGGCTGTCTAGCACTTACCCATGGACGTACTGCTAGGACAAATATAAAGATGATTTTTTTTTCTCATTTTTTTGTGACTATTTTTTTTTACATCCTTAATCATTAAGATAAAAATTTTAAAAAATACACAATTTCACTAATAATTACTTTCTAGTAAAATAAATAAATTAAAAATAAAATAAAATGCTTGTAAGATTGAACAGTAAGTTGGAGGGACTTCTCAAGCGTTTTCTATTTCTATAAAATCTGACGAGTTAGAGGTGTAGGCTGCTATGAAGTATAACTCTTTTTCTATACCTTTGCACGCTGCACAGGTTCTTTCCAAGTCGGAATTGCAGTTTCTCGCTCTGCTTCCCTCGCCGCAGCCCAAAGTCAGGGTCATTGCTGAATGCGGTAACTGCTCAAATTATCCAAAAGTCTCTGTTTTTGCATGTACAGAAGTACCATTTCTATCTGTTCTGTTTTTGTTACCACCTTCCCTACCGCACTTAAAGCCCAATCTATGCACAGGAGAAAGTTTATGTGGAAGCCACTCAGAGAGGTTGTGGGACTAACTGAGATAAGGAAGTATGACAACACAAAAACCCACGCAGAGAATGTTAGCACATATTCTGTGTCCGGCTTTGCTCTGATCGTCCTCTCAGCTTAACGCATCTATAATGCACGGCAGGTGGGACAAAAGGTCGAGAAGATTTTAATGGAGGACAGGAAACATGCCAGAGCCCTTGCAAATTAACCAAGTACTATGTTCTTCTTGAACTGATGTAGTATAAAGTAAAGAATATATTTCAATCCAAGATGAATCAACTAGTAGCTTCACCCTCATGACACATTTTGACCATGCAATCAAAGCCCCAATTATGTGATGATGAACAGATTCAACTCATGAAACATAATATGCGGGAATAGGATAAATGAACACGTACAAATTATGTATGAACACGTCCATGCCTAAGACCCCCAATTGGAAGGGAAGTCATGAAAAGTCGCCTCACCAACCAGATTTTAAAGGCAACACTAGAGCTTTAAACAGGCCTAAAGATCTCTCTTGAGATACACTACAATCTATAAAGCAACCTATTTTCTCAAGTTAGTTTGAGAATGTACATGGTATAATTTTTTCCCAAACACACAAAATGATACTGGAGTAGTATAGACAGATTATATACAGACACTTCTGATCCTTTCCTGAAAGGTTCTTGAAATCCCATTAACTCCGGATGGTATAGACAGTTGCCGTTGGCACGTGTTTGGCCCATCTACTCTACAATCTAGAAAGTGAGAAGGTCAATATCCTTTAATCTAATCCACCAGTTATTCTTTTGCTTTGGAAACTGAAAAATAAATTAAAAGACATATTCGGGAAAAAAATTACCTTTGCGAGTCAGCTAGATTTTCCTCTTGCCACGTCTCCCAGTGTCTAAATCCACCAGCCGCGATGATGATGGAGCAGGAGTAGGCGCAGAGAGACCAACAGACTCTGGAATGTCAAGATTGACACTCATGGAAGGGCCAGCGCTCGCACGCTTGATGTCAAGTTCATGAAATTGCTGAACTCCAAGTCTGTCTTTGTCAATCTGCTCATTAAACATATGAGAAATATAAGAAGTGCATGCCTGCATTGATTACACATGAAGGCAATACTTAGAAGATCCAAAGCACAAAAGTAAGACAATTTCCCTTACTAGTTCAATATGATGAATGGATGAATGTGCATCAGCAAGTCTCTTTTGTAGCTCATCTACCTTTTTCCTGTGATATTCAACATTTTCCATTTCATTTCCCCTCTCATCTAACTCCTGATATAAGGCTGCAAGAATAGTATACAGAAACATGAGAATGGATAATCAAATGAAGTAAAAGTTCCAATCCAAAGATTTATGATCAACGGAATAGGGTAACAGGCTAAAAATATGCAAAATCCTTTCAGATGCAGAGTGATGAGTTAGAGTGATGATATAACTCTGATTAGTATACACATTTTTGGCCCATTCCACCATATAACTGTTCCAATCACAGTGGCATATCACTAAGGAGGATGGAGAGGAAATGGGACAGCAAATTTTAAAATATTTTTTTGATAAGTCAAGGAAAGAATAAAATTGCCTTTTTAAAATATTCACAAACATGCAGAATTGTGGTGATCTACCAGGTAGTTTGCTACAGGTGGAACACATAGAAAAACATCATATAGTAGAGATACCAGTCATATGGCCATCAATGACCAGTCCCAACCTCTGCATATTCCAAGATGGCCGAATCTTGTAACACTTTGAAAATAACTAGCTTTCAGGTTTTAAATAATGTGAGAGGTTGTCAGGAATGGGATATACCTGTCAAAACAGAAAGCACCCAAATTTGAGTTGGGATATCATAAAGTTTCTTTGCCAACGTAAGGGATGATCTCAATATCTCTCTAGACTGTATAGTGTCATGCAGGACAAGCGCCAAACTCCCTAGGATTGTCAAATACTGAGATACAAGTTGAAGATTCCCCAAATGATTATGTGTCATCTGCAGTCCTTTGGCCAGTCGATTTCTGCATCACAGTTGTTGATCTTATTGTAGAGAAAGAGAGATTGTGGTTGGCAGAGTTAATTACTGAATTGATTGATGTAAAGAGCTACAAATGTGAGATTAAAATTTGGGACCATGTCAAATTTGTGCATACATTAAATAGATATCAGGTAAGAAGCACATGATAAGATCGTAAGGAAATGAATTTGACTCATTTCAAATACCATGGAAAACAAAATACATTGAATTATTTCTGTATGAAAGGCAAAAGATGTTCTAAATTTAAAGCATTTAGTAACCACTCTATGCTGGAAGATGTTAATTAATGGTAAAAACATCTACCTTGCTTCCTGTAGATCCTGCTGTTTCATCAGTAAAAGGCCATAAGCAAAAAGCACACCAGTTTTCTCTCTAACTCCAACAAAAGAATCCATCATTCTATAAACCGGTCCTATCAAATCAAGTGCCTGCTCATACGAGTCATACCATTCAGTGCTTAAAGGTGATCCACCACAAATATTTATGCAACAATTAAACTTCCAGTTACCAATCAAACTAACATCACTGCAAGTACAGGAAATATTTTACCTGGGAAGATGATTCAGCATCGCCAATGCAGATGCAAGAGACAGCTGCATATATTTGGCACATAGCTTGCATCGATTTACTCTCTGTGAGCTGAATAAACAACACAAAATATTTAGTTTGGATTTCTAATTACAATAAGCATAAGCTTGAATAAAACCATAAAACTTCATTTAAAGTTTACCTTTGCTGCTTCAAAATAATGAAAAGCTGCTTCACTATAGCAGCCTACATAATGAGAATATTGCCCCCTCAGCATCTGAATGATGCTTTCACAAGCTTGTAAGATAGTTGGAAAGCGTATGTACCAATTTTTCATTTGCACCAAAGCCTGCAAGCAGAGAGGACATGTCATAGTGGTTGTGTTTCAGAACTGAAAACACAGTTCAGGCTAGATTAAAGATTGGTAGCAACCCAAATTTCTAAATTTACTAGTATGACAAACAACTACAGATAACAGTTTTTTATTTTTTATTTATATATATATATAAGTAACAGAAAATTTATTAAATCAAGTAATAAGGCATAGCCCAAGTACAACAATCTAGAAAACAGTAATCTAGATAACAGTTAAATATACATTGTCAATCCAAACAATTGCCCACCAGCGATTATCGATCTAAGAGTTGTTTGGGGACTCCACAAAGTTGGTGAGACAGACTACAGTATGAGACAAAAGAAATCAATTCAAATTTGTGCCACGGATCAATAATGAGCACTCCTCTTTGAATGGCCTTAAAAATATTTCGAAGGTTTAAAAAGGGTAAGCAATAAAATATTCTTTAAGGACATGACATGGTAATGGGAATTGCACTGAGCAATTCAATGGGGATTTCCCCATAGCGTGTGGCATAAACCATGGCTATAGTGTTAAACAAAACTAGCCGTAATTTTTTTTATAAGTAAAATAAAATCTTATTGAAACAAGTAAATAGGCATAGCCCAAGTACATAGGAAGTACACATATAACTAGCAATAATTAGGCTTATTGAAGACAGCATTAAGTACCAGGGCAGAAACTTTGTGCTACTAAAGTACATTAATTCAACCAAATGATGTGATTATAGAGTTTCATATATTGCTATAAAGAATGTAAATCTCAAACTCAAAGCATGCCAGCTAGAGGCATGTCTACATTTGAACTAGGGGTGGGCGGCAGGGCCCCGCCAGGGTCTACCCGCGCCCCCACTTGGGTGGCCAGGCACCCCCAGTCATTAGATGCCAGGGTGTGGGCCCCCAGCCCGCACCAGAGCACACAAGTGAGGATGGTGCCCAAGCCCGCCTGCATTAGGCCCCATTCATTCGTAGTTATATATATATATATATATTAAAAAAAGGGGGGGTATGGGGGAGGAGAAGAAATTCCATCTGGTGAGATGGAAGACGGTTTGTGATCCAATCACACAGGGGGGGTTGGGAGTGTGTGACTTGAGAACGTTCAATAAAGCTCTGTTGGGGAAATGGTTATGGAGATACCAATCGGAGGGGAATGCTTTGTGGAAGGAAATCATTGTCGCTCGCCATGGAGATACATGGGGCGGTTGGTGTTCCAACGAAGGGAGAGGGGGGTATGGTGTGGGTTTATGGAGGTTCATAAGGAGGGGGTGGTCATTTTCGAGAAACATATTCGTTTCGTTGTGGGAGAAGGTAATAGAATCAGCTTCTGGCGGGATGTATGGTGTGGAGATCATGCTTTGGAAACTGTTTTTCCGAACCTTTTTCGTATTGCTACTTATAGAGAGGCTTCGGTTGCGGACATGAGGTCCCTCTATAATGGCACTATTCAGTGGGATGTTATTTTCAACAGAGACTTTCATGATTGGGAATTATCTTCTGTTTCAGATCTCTTCAGTTTGCTATATTCGAAGGGGACTTCTATGGCACAGGGTGACCGTGTGAAGTGGAGGTATAATAATCAGAAGAAATTTACGGTCAAGATGTACTACAAAATTTTGACTACAAAAAATCACCCTCCGTTCCCTTGGAAGAATATTTGGCGGTCGCGTGTACCCTCCAAAGTAGCTTTCTTCGTTTGGAACGCAGCTCTTGGGAAGATCTTGACCACGGATAATTTGAGGAAGAGGAGGTGCGTAGTGATGGATTGGTGTTATATGTGCAAAAAAAATGGAGAATCTGTGGATCACCTCCTATTACACTGTGAATATACAAGGGAGATATGGGATGAGATTTTCCAAAGGGTCAACATTGCTTGGGTTATGCCTTTGAGGGTAGTGGACCTGTTGGGGTGTTGGAGAAAGATTCAAGGTTGTCAGCAAGTGGCGGCAGTGTGGAAGATGATCCCACTATGTATCATGTGGTGTATCTGGATGGAAAGAAACGCGCGCTGTTTTGAAGACAAGGAACGGACCATGGAGGAGCTAAAGGCGTTTTTTTTTCAAACTTTATTGCTTTGGTTCTCTGCTATTGTACTAAATGGGGACAATGTCCATTATTTCTTGTCTCTATTTCCTAGCTCGTAGAATGTTTTAGTTACCTGATGTATACTTCCTGTATACACGGGCCTGTACTGCTTTATCCTGATTAATAAAATTATCTTTTACTTATCAAAAAAAAAAAAAGTCCATTCAAAAGCAAAAATTTGCTAAATTAAATATTACATTGAAGCAACCAACACTAGTTAACAAGGAAATTCTGAGATTAAGCCTTTTCCCATAGGCTCAACCAATACCACACAATTCATCATTATAAGACAATACAACTAGTTTAGAATTTGGATGTTGCAATCCATTGGCTTAAATGATTCAATCACCAGGAAGAAGCATGAAGCAAGTACTGATGGGGGGCTGTTTTATATATATTGGAATCATGGAAGAATATCCTATTCAGTGTAAACCTTTCCCTTTCTTTTAGTGCCGAGACGAATCAAGAAAATGAAATCCTCACTTTTTCATACCACCCTTACTAATGCATAGAACAAAGCAAATGAAATTAACATCCTTTTAAGGTAATCACTATCAAACTTTTTGATGATTTAAATCCATGCATTAATGAGCCTCAAACTCTTCTTTTCCAAACCTAAAGAAATTTAAAGTTAAAATGGAATGAATATAGATGAGTGTCTTAGTGAAAGCACGAATTCCAACAGAAGAAGAATTGGGAAGCAAAACCAACCCAGGCTACAAGCAAGCAGAAGGCAACTGATGCCAATTGATACAGTTCATTGGTCTGCACAGATAAAAATAAAATTATAGAACAGATAACAGTCAGTCAGGTTTTTATCTCTGACATTTTGTAAAAAACAAATAATCACACCTGTGATGATAGGCTTATCATGAGTTTAAGTAACCAGGGAACACAAGTACGGGATAATACTGATAGAACAGCCAAAAATGTAATTAACATCACCAGCCTGGAAAAGAGAAGAAATAAGATGTTATAACATATGGTACTCGGCAGGGACAAAGATGAACAAAATGATGAAGTAAACTTCTGAAAAGAAACAATCTATCATCACCGTACTAACCCCCCCCCCCCCCCGGCAGTGTCAGTTCATCAAAGTCAGATTTTCCTGGGCCATTTACTCTTCATATCTACATATATTATCATCATCTCAAGCAGAAATACCTCTTTCTTTCAGCTTTGCTCACTTGTAAAGAATCAAAACATGTTATCCAGTTCAATGGAAATAATATAAAAGTATTAGTTCCATTTCAGTTGTATATAATCTATCAAATATGTAAGCTTCACATTACTTGGTATGCAGTACTAAATAGTCCTATTTGGCCTCTTCAAAATAAGATACACTTTCTTCTTTTTCTTTATGTACTGTTACAGCATAAAGTGCCGGTGATGCGCTTCAACTTCTTTTGCTATACGCTAAATAGCAGAAACACATCTTCTCTAGAAACATTTCATATCAGACACATCGACACTTCTGAGACAGAGAAAGAAGGTTGAAAACGTGGAGAGTTTCACAAGTTCATTACTTACACTTTAGTCATTGACATCACTCCTTGAAGGACACCAGAAGTCCCTCCCAGAACAGGTAGCAAAGCAAACAGTAAACCCACGGCACAGTCCTGGAGGGAAAAGAGTTTTTAAGACTCAGAGTATTTGAGAGACAAAATTTAGTGATCACATCAATTGTTTAGTAGTAGAAGGAAAACACACTAACAAATGAATTGGAGTTCATGGAAAGAAGATTGGTAAAGAAAAAAATTAATTAAAGAAAATAAAATAAAAAGCAGCTAAATACCTGCAAAATAAGGGTGCCGATGGTTACTTGGCCATGAAGCACATTAATAGAGTTTTTTTCCATCAGAAACTTCAATACCTGTGTCCCAAAGAATAAAACCTCATCATTATGGGCATTATCCATTATCCAACCAGTAGATAGTTGTAGAAGTGAAAGCACATGCATTCAAAAGTCAGATTCACATAGAGCTTTACCACTGCCGTTGAAGACATTGAAAGCAATACGCCAACAAATACCCCCTCGGAAGCTTTACCACCAGACAACTGCAAAAAGATAAGTGCAGCTTTGAAAGTCAGAAACATCATATAACAGTCTGTTTTCAAGAAAGATATTTGGAACTTAACAACACTGGCATCAAACATCCATTTGAGCTGCGCAAGCACCATTCAGTAAACGTTTCCCCCTTTTTGGTCACAAAACCTAATAACCACCCTAAAAACACCCTACTGCTTTTACACTTGAGCCAAGCCAAGGGGCTCCACACTGTAACTGTTCTGATTGCTTTGAAAAGTGTAACTCTTCAAGTATTTGCAGTATTCCCAATTTAATTAAACCCTTTTTTTTATAGTTAATAAGAATTTTATTACCAGGCATAGGCACGGCCCAAGTACATAGGAAGAATACAAAGGAAATACTAATTTAATTAAACTCTTACAAGGGAGATCCAGTGCAAGCAGCTTTTACAAGTAGAAAAGTACAGACTTTCATGAAAATTCTGTTAGAATCTGTAGGCATACCGAGGCTGTAATACCACACAGGCACATAAACAGGAAAATTTGTAGCAGCCCCCCCAGAACAGCAACAGCTCGAACAACTCGAAGCTACAATCGCACAGTAATAAACTTTCAACCACAATTTCACTAAAATCCAAGGAAAGCAGAGCGGGCTAAAGAACAAAATTTGACCTTCGTTGTGGAGAACTCTAGGCCCAGCGCAAAAAGAAGGAAAACTACACCAAACTGAGCCACTGTTTCAACCTATGTGCATGCAGTAGTGCAAAAAGTAAGTGACATGTAAAAATATTTGATAGAAGGATAAAGCATTGATGAATATGAAATCTTCACCAGAGAGGAGAAAGTATTGGTGCATTCTCTTGTATACTTCATGTGTAATTGAGCTATGCCAATTTTTGTATCAATCAAATTTTTTTTACTTATCAAAAAACATATTTTAACAACAATGTCAACAAAATGCATGATCTCTAGTAAATTTCTAATGCAGGCAAATTGAAATGGGTTCTAGAAACCTAAATAAATGCAAACAACCAATCCAGAATAAGTGATAGCCTAGGCTTTAACTAGGTTTAAAAGGAATCAATACCATGATGATCAAAATGATTGTTAGATAGGTCAGTTAGATCACTTCCATCATTACATATCATTCTTCCATCATTACATATCATTCATTATCCATGGCAAATGAGAGGATTACTAGACCGAAACAGTACAGTATGACATTGACTTGTTGAGCAAACAAACCATCTTCCATATTTTTTGAGGAGGGAAAAAGAGAAAACAGGGCCAATAGCTTTCAAAGGAAAAAGCAACATACTTGAACCATTTCGCTGACAAAGTTAAACCCTCCAGGTCCAATCAAAGATCCTGCAAGCAAATATCCAGTGATAACCTGAGAAACATACAGCACGATCAACAATAATATCAGATAATTGGTGCAATATAACACATGAAACAGATCCTAACACTGCACTTTGCCATGTATAAAGCATATATCAAATATAATCAGACCGGCTGTCCAGCACAAGCAAAGGCAATGCCACCACAAGTTGCTGAGACGATAACAACTACCAGATCCGATATCAATCTACAAGGAAATAAGTAGAAAATCTTAGATAAGCTTAAAATGTACATGCAGAAATATAACTTGCCAAACTATTACAAATTCACAAGCTTACCTTATGTCTAGCTGCAGAACTGGATATTTTGATTTAAAATTAGATATGATAAAGACATTGTCCTGGAAAAAAAGCACATAGATTATTCATCTATAACTAAAATGATTGACTTGAAAAGGGAAAAGGAGTTCCTTTTTTAAGTTGTTTATCAAAAAGGCCATATTTTTTCAATAGGCAATCAAGAAATTTTATTCATTAGAAAATAGGCATAGTGCCAAGTACACAGAACGTATACATGAGAAAAAGGACATAATTTTTTTTTTATGAAGCAATCTTACCTTTCGATCTATTAATGTTGGCGTATCTTCAGCTCTATTATCAGTATCAAGATTAAAAACATGATGTAGTTGAAATGACCTAAAAGTTGGAAGCAACAACGGAAAGTGAGGAATGCAAAAAATGCTCATCTTACAAGTGATGAATTCTAGTGAGAAACTAGACATGAATCCTCAAACATTTGTTTTATAAGTAACATGAATCCTCAGATTAAAAACAGAAAGACATACTTTTCCTCCTTTGTGTCATTTTTCTTTGGCTTAACTCTGGCTACAGTTTCCAGAACTGCCTGATTAACACAAAAAGATAAAGAAAAATCAATTCAGCAAAAGTTTCATGGTAAGTAATAAGACTTCATTCGAAGACACAAAAGAACACAAGCGATTTTCTGGCAACGATAACAAATAGCATGCCAACTAATTAAGAGGCTAAAATGTACCAAAAAAAAAAAAAATTTCGCATTTGAGAACAAGGAAAGAATCTACCATAAGAACGCAAGTGATATAAGCTATATAATTGCCAGCAAATCTAATCGCAATAAACTTTCATGAAATTGGAGCTGTGATAATTTAGATCTTATAGAATCTTTAATGAGATCGATATTTTGAAATGAAAAACCAAATCATTTATCACTCGATTTGATTTCTCTTTTCGGTGAAGAGAAATGCATCTTAATAGAATATTTGGAGTTCTTTCAAAGATTTTCTCAGTAAAATTCTTAAAGAAAATGGTGACACCGACCTGCCGTTCAGCAACACTGTTGTTGAAGCCTCCAGCATCAGCCGCTGCCAAAATAGTCATACAAATAAAGTGAATCAAGAATAAAAAAACAGTAGCTATTCTAAGCAAAAGAATTGCACATTTCTTTTGCATTTCATGCTGGTTCTTCAGAAACCAAACAAACAGTAATGCAAACCCTAACGAAAATGATAAGAAGAGAGAGTGACTAAACAGCTTGGATCTGCGAACCTTCTGGCTGATCGTTCTCAGGGAATTCGTTGGCGAGAGCTTGATCAATCATTTGGGCGAAGCTGCCTTCTTTGGGCTTAGAAAGAGAGACATTAGACTGGGTGGAGTTAATGGGGTCGAGCCGATCTGATTCGGCGAGTGAGGATGAAGGAAGTAGTAACAGAGCGGTGCAGAGAAGGAGCAACGCAGGTGCTGCCAACAATAAGAGATTGATCTCCGAGGACGGATATTTCTTCGACATTGCAGAGAGAAGCTTTAAGCCTGTGGTTTGTGTTCGCATTTGTGTCCGCCCCGAGAAAGAGAGCGAGAGAGAGAGAGAGAGACACAGGGGTCTTGGACCCTTGGTTGGTCGGAGTTCACAGAAATATAATAAGAGTGAGCGAGGGAGAGAGAGAGAGAGAGTGGCAGTGGAAAATTGGAAATAGAAAATGGATAGATCCGTAATTTTGTGCTTAAACAGTCGTCCACACACGTACATTATATATATATTTTTAACTTTATTCTTTTTAAATTAATTAAATTCTTTTAGGTATTAAATATTTAATAAAAAATTAAAAAAATAATAAAGTGATATGCAGTGTGTGGACGACTGTTTAAGATTTTTCTTTAGGATATATCATTTGATTTAAATATAATTTTGGGTTGGATTTTATATTTAAGGTGTTTAAATATGTTTTCTAATGTTATGCAATGTATTATATATATTTAATATTTATTTTATTATTTCCTTAATTCGAATTATGAAATTGAAATTTCAAAATTTTTACTATTTCCATAATATATATCCAAAAAACACAACATTTTGTAATTATTTTATTTTATTTTATTTTTGCGAATTCCTTTTAGATACTACAACTTTAATGAAGTGCTATATTTTCTCGAACAAAATATGAAAATTTGGTTTAGAAAAAAAAAATAGAAAATATTTCAAAAGACTTCGATCTTTCGAAGTGGTATCATTTAAAATTATTATCCAAGCAAGGATCCGGATGCTTGATTATATCTGAATTCGGACCAGAGTGTGTAATACGATTCGGGTCGAGAAAAAAACCCGATTCATTTTTATTTTTTTATTTTTAATTTTTAAATCCAGCTGGTATCATTTTACCATGATGACATTTCAATCTAAAATTTCTCAATTTCAATGGAGTATAAAAGAATTATCTGTTTGTTTCTTATATAAAATAATTATATGTTTGCTTATACAGATGAGTTGAGATTAGTCAAGATGTTGAATAAAAATATTATAAAGTTAAATTATTATTATAATATAATTTATTAATATTATTTTTATTATAAGATTTGAAAAAGTTTAATTATTTTTAATGTTTTATTTGAAAGCTTGATAAAATTGTAATGATTATTAAATGTTTAGATAAAAAAATTAAAAATTAAAAATTTAAAAATACTTATTAAAATGATTTAACCAGACGAAAGAATTTACAAACAATTATAGGTCAAATATATGTATATGTGTGTGCATGGGCATTAGGACTCTTTACATGTGGCCTTGCAAGCTGCAATTTGCCATTTTCTCATTTTTAATATCGATGGTGAAAGTATCTCATTTCATTTCATCGTACATCATAATTATAATTTTTTTAAATTTTTATATAAAATATAATAAATAATTTAATTTTTTAAATATCAAAATAAAAAAAATATTAAAAAATAAGATTTTATTCAATTTTTAAAAATCATCTCATTATTCAAACCGCACTTTAGAGGATCAATGTAAACTTTTTTTTTTTTAATTTTTGAGAAGAAAAAAAGAAAAGAAAAAGAGCTTTGAAAACACAGCTGAAATAAAAAAATTCCACAAGAAAAACTTGACAATGAAGAACATGTTTAATAAGAGCATCTAGTTTCCATCGAAAAAAAAAAACAAAAAATAAGAGCATCTAGCATAATGGTTGCAGAAAGGGATACTCTCTTGATGGTTGCTTGACGTGACCAGACACCTAAAATTCTCTTTTATGGTTCTTTTTTCTTGTGTTCCGAATCTTAACATCACAATTATTCTGTAAATTTTAATTTATAATAAAAATAATTTTATATAGTATGTTAAATTTATTTTATAATAAAAATAATTTTATATGGTATGTTAGATTTATTTTATAATAAAAATAATTTTATAAATTGATAAATCACATCAAATTATATTAATTTGTATGATTATTTTTCTATAATTTCTTTATTTATTTTTTATGAAATTATTTTATAGATCAAAGGTTTATCTTTGAGAAGTAAACTTTGAAGATATAATTTGACATGAAAGTTTCGAATTTACTACTTATGGTGAATCTATTTAATAGATGACTTCTTATGAATAAATAATGTTACATATAGTCGTAGATTATATAAGTATCGTGAAATCGTTTTGAAAAATAATAGAATCTACTATTAAAAAATTAATTTTTTTATTGTTTATGTATTTATTTATTTTTTTCAAAATAATTACGTGGCGCTTGCAAATTGACGACTATAACTATCATTTTTCAATTGAAATAGATGATGAAAAAACTTTATTCATTAGAAGGAAACTAATTCACAATCATGGGAATTAACCAACTATACCATGATTGTGATAGATAAAACGTGTGCAATCACCATGTTAATATGTACATCAACATTAGGTCATTAATATATTTTTCTTTCAATAGACGAAACCTTCTAACACGATGAGATTCACTTAAAGAAAATATTCATTATTTATGAGAAGTTTTTTTTAAAAACAATTTGAACTATTTTATAGAAATATTTTAATTATAAAAAAATTTCATAAAAATAAATTAATAAATTGAGATAATTTGATATAATAAATTATATTATAAATTTATTTTATTATTATATAATATAAAATTACGTATATTTATAAAAAATTTATAATTTTATAATTTATTTCATCTTAGTTTTAATATAAAAAATAATATTTATAATTATGTAAGTTCTGTATAATTATTTGAAAAAAAATAAAGAAAAAGAAATTTTATATAAAAAAATTAATTTTTATGATAACCAGTGCACGACATTTCTAGTCTTTCTATATTGAGTTTTGCTAGCTATAAATAGATTTTGTACATTAATTCGTGTATTGATATTTTTTTTATATAAAAAAATTATAAAATATCTTTTGAGAGGAGAAAAAAAATTTTTATTTTATAAAAAAATTTTTTATTTTTAATTTATATTATTTTATTAAATATATATCTTACGAATTAATATCGCCAATTGATATGGAATGTAAGAAAGAATATATTACATCAGCCCATAGAAACTAGTTTCGGAATTGAAAAGGGAAGGAGACGTAGGTAAAGTTGATGGGAAGAGCAAAGCTGAAGTGATGATTCCGATCACTTTTCGGTAGTTCGACAACAGCAAGCTTTGAAAATATTAAGGAAATTTGAGGGAACTTTTCTCTGTATTTTGTGCACTGTATTCTCTGAATCGAATCCCACGCTTGCCAGGCGACGAGCATCTCTCTTCTTTTAGCTGTCTCTAAACGCAGACGAAGAAGAAGATAGAAAGGGAAATGGCGGATAAGCCAAGCCGAGCACTGGTGTTGTACGGAGATGGGTTAGCCCGTTTCATCCACCCACCACACAATCATCTCCACTCTCTCGCATCCAAAGCTGCCTGTGGATTCTTGACCCTCCCCAATGCCCCTCCCTCTGGTTTTTACTCCCTCTCTCTCTCCTTTTCTTATCTTTTCTTGTGCCCTCTAATTTTGTTTGAATCGATATATCAATCTCGTTCAACCATAAATGAGTAGACATAGGTGATTCATAGATCTGCAATTTACAATTTAAGGCTGTTCTATTAATCACGTATAAAAAACGTTGCTAGTCTATAGTCTTCCAAAAGTGAAACTTTGCGATTTCCTTATGATCGGAAACCTTTCGTTTTGATAAAAATCTCCGTTTTTCTAAAATTCACTTTTAATGCTTCTTTGTAATTCAATTGCATTGAATGCGTGAAAGAAATATGTCGATTTGATGCTTTCCCTGCATTTGATATGTGTTTAAAGCCTTCGATTTTGATGAACTCCATGCAATCTAGAGGGCCAGAACTTAATAGTACTTGCAAACTTTGGTATGTTAGAAAACTTAAAAGCCTTCAGTTTTGATGAACTCCTTACATTTGAGACGGCTAGAATGCTGTTAACTTGAAAGCACTCGCAAGGTTTGGTCCATAATAGGAAGCTTATTTTGGACTCCATGTGTGCAATCCAATCATATGAAGCTCATTTTATTGGAACTCCAAGGGGTGGCTTGTAGTCATGAGGCGAACAGTATAAACCAAAGGTCCTGAGTTTGAAACTTCGCATTTACACTCTTGGGGTGATCGGAATGAAGGAATTTTTCCTTGAATTATTTGAAGTGCATTGGTAAAAAATTCCTTGGAGAGAGCCTATGCACTCCCAGGATTAGTCGGGATTTTTTCCCAACAGCTGGTGCCCATCAAAGAAAAGAAAAGGAGCTCGTTTTTTTAGGCAGGCCGGTTTGCCATATTTTCCAATAGGCAGTCAGTTTATTTAACCTGTTACAGATAGAAAGTCGACTGGTGCCGATAGTGCTCTTGGGGGTTGTAAGTTTTACGTAGTTTACTTATAAAAAAGAATTTACTTGTTTGCAATATTGCATTGCATATGATCCAATTTAATTCACCTTAGTTGCTTCCATTCATGTTTGTTTGCATTCACTTCCTCAATTTTCTACTAAAAGTTGTTAAATCTATGCTTGTTGAGATTGACTTGAATTTAGATTGCAGAAAGTGGGGATGAGAGAGTAGTTAGGGAGTTTGCAGTACTGCTGGATGCTTCTGTAGCTTACCTTGACAAGGTGAGGTCCCCATCCTAGACACTTGTGGCACTTCGGTTTCATGATGAAGTATCATACATAAAATCTTCCCTTTTTTTCCAGCTTGGCAATGCCACTAAACTGCCAGCCATATCAGAGAGGTAGTCTTTCTTCCGGGTTTTCTGTAGTTGTTGTTCGTATATGTTGTAATGTAAGTAGAAAGTTTCAATCAACACACTTTTGAACTTCAGGTTCATGGGAATGAAAGCTGCTCTAATCACAAACAATCAAAGTTTGCAATTTTTTGGTGCCAAACTTGGCTTAACTGTGTTGAAATCTGATGACCTAGTCAAAAACCCATGTCTCATTGCGGAACCACCAGCTGATGTTGTGGCATTGGAGTGTCTAAATTTGCTTGGATTTAAAGAAGGGAAGACACTGGAGACGAGTGAGTATGACTTAGTTTTTGTGCATGTTGGGGATGGAGAAAGGGTAAATGATGAGAAAAATGAGGCTGTTACCAATGACATGGAGTATGTCAATGCTTTGGTGGGTGGTATAATGCAGAGAGCCCAACCTGGATCCGAAATTGGTTCCCGTCTGCATTTTTCTCTTGTAATGAGCTACAGTGATGTTGCAGCCGACGATGAAGCGAACTTGTCAGTTTTGATAACTAAAGATAAGGACTCTTCTCTTTCAATTCTCTTCCCTTGTCAAAGTTACACTATGAGAGGAGAGAATCCACGGAAAGATGTCAGGTGAGTAAAAATTTGATGGTTTCTAGCACTTCTTAGATCATTTCACACAGCTCCAGCTAACTTTTGGGATGAACAGGCATCACTGCCCAATGTTGATTGCACAGTTACAGGATGGCGTAACCCGCAAAGATATGGCAGAGGCATTCTCCTTTAAAGAATTTCATGAGGTAACTGATTAAAGTAATTAAACCTAATTTATTCTCATCTGCTAGTAAATGTTTTATGGATACATTGTAGTAAGAATTTTCACACTTGACAATATATATAATATAGGAAAAATCTAGTTGCAAGAATAATTGTGTACTAATATGTGCACCAATATAATATGATCGGTCAAAAAGTATTGGTACGCAGATTAGTACGCAACTTTGCTTGTATAGAGCAGAACTCTATAATATATTCCAAGCAGATGCTCTCTTACATGTTCTTCAACATAGTGGAGATGTGATATGTTATAAGATGTAGTTCAAATAAAAGGTCTTGTACTTGTCAGCCTTGTTTATTTTGTTTACTATCATGACATGGAACCAGCTGGATGAATTGAGAAATTTATTGAACCGAGTGATACCGTGAGCCCACATGCTCTAGCTAGATTTATACCCCAAAATTCTACTGCTTTTGAAGGTCACATTGTAAAAATGTTATTAGGATACACGCTATTTGAGGTTATGCATATAGCTTTATCTGTACATTCATTCGTGGTTGCCATAAATTCTGTCTTAGCCTCCTTGAGGTAGTATTAAAAAGACTTCCATGCTGACGCAACTCTGGGAGACTCAAACTTAATCTTCAGTTCTAATTGGAGATTGGCTAAAATATATGTTATATGGTGGCTAAATGCTTTGCTATGTTGTATATACGTAATAACTGCTTGTTCTCTGTTTTTCTTGTTCATGCACAGCATGGTGGAAATCTTGCAATACCGGCCGATAGGTTTCTGCATGAGGTTGCCTTTAAGCTTTGGAAGGCCCCCAAGTATGGAGCATGAGATATATTTATCAACAATCCAATTACGTGATTCAATACTCAAGTCCTAAAATATAGATCAGAATAACAGCTTCCTGTCCTGATTCTATATGCATTATAATCTGCCGATTTCTATTTTTTATTTTGGTACAACCAGACACTGCTTGATGGGACATGTTTTTACGTGCTCATTTCTCATTTTGCTTCCTGTTGCCAACTAATGCAAGTGCTAGTCATTTTGATTACCTGACTGATTTGTCAATTTTCATTTAAAGTCCCAGATGTGAGCTTGGCTTAGAAAGCTATTCTGATGTTTGTGCAGTTGTGCTTCCATTTTCATCGGCCAAACATGGAAGAATTTTTGCCTCCAATCCAAATGGTAACATATAGATATCAAATATTTCAATTGAAGTAAAGCCTATTATGTTGCAATTCATAGAATATCCAACTGGGTCTGGGTGGTAAGAAGTTAAGAACTGAAGAGACTTTGAGGAAATAATCATTGTGGAATCGATGTTTACAAGAAAATTTGTACGTAAAATGGGTGAAAATAATCATGGGACAGACCTATCCATCTGCCTTAGTTGTTTCGTGACATCAACCATAGTTGGCCTCATCTTTGGATCCACACCAACGCACATGAGAGCCAGCTGCAGCACTGCTTGCAGTTGCTCCATGCCTGTTCCTCCTGCTTCTGTCATGATTGCAGCATCCAATATCTCATTTACCTGACGATTTCTCATGTACTCTTCCACATGGTAGTGAGTATCTTCTTCATCGATTGTTGCCAAATGGAGGAGATCGATTGCATCTCTTCCCGTTAAAAGAACTAACAGAAGCATACCAAAACTATAGACATCAGTTTTCTCAGTTACATAGGAGGTATGAAAATAGTCTGGGCATAGGTATCCCAAAGCCCCAGAATATGGAACTCTTACGCAGGTTTCGCCCTCGGGGATTGTTATGCAGTCAAAAAAGTTCGACAATTTGGGAACATCGTGTTGGTCAAAGACTATAGCATGCACGGATATTCGCCTGTGGATTATTGGTCGAGTGAAGGCAGTGTGGAGATAAGAAATTGCATGAGCAATGTCTCTTGGAACCTTTAATCTTCTTCGCCATGGCATAGGCTGACGTTGTTGTCGTGGAACTTCATTATCAAAGTCATGAATTCGATCGGCAAGAGTCTCGCTTGCAATAGACTCATGCACCAAAATGGGAAACTGGGTCTCGAGACAACACCCAATTAGCTTTAGGATATTCTTGTGAGCTCTCATCTTTGCAGAAATGGCTATGTCGGTGAAGACATACTCGAGCGAGCTTAGATATCTGTTGTACTTCTTGATGGAGATGGTTCTTCCTTCAAGAGAACCCTTGAACCATTTACAATAGCCTTCGGCACACAGAACAATTTGAGGATCACAGTTATTTGTTGCAGATCTAAGCTCTGCATAAGAGAAACTACGTATGGGAACAGGCCTGCCATCACAGGCAGCAACCAGCTTCTCCAAAAGCTTGCTTCCATTCTCTAGAAAGGCTTTCTTTTTCCCACTTTTTCCATACATTCTTAAAACAAAAATGATTTCTTTCCTTCTCCACAATCTGCCGTGCTGAGCTTTTTGATCCCCCTTCCTTCCCCCGATCGTCCACGAAAGTAGATGGAAATTTCATGGCAAGTGAACGGATCAGCTTTCCACATAAATGCTCTGTTACAGTTCCTTTTGTTATTCTTGGTAGGTGCCTACCGACCCATGGAAAAGGGGTTATTTTGAGACGCGTGTTTCATGGATTGGAAATTTGAATACCAAAAGCTTTATTTATAGTTACTTTTGTGTACCATTACCTATTTTATTAATGTGATTGGTTACATCATTTTTTTTAATTTAAATTTATTATTTTAGTCAATCACATCAATAGAGTACGTAATGAATATACAAAAATGACTAACTCAATCGTTTTGCAAAAGTTTTGTTTTGATTATTGTAATAGTTGTTTTTTTATGTTTTTTTTTTCCATTGCTTAAATTTAGAGAAGTGATTGGACGAAAAAGTTAAAAATAATAAATTTTTTGAGATGATTTTTGATTTTAAGTTGAATATTTTTGAAAAACATCGCCAATGTCTTTTGTTTAATTGTCAACTACACAATAATTTCAACATTGAACAGTTTTTACAATAAGAAAAAGCGAAAAAGCACCCAATCCTTTTTTTTTTTTTTTAGTATTGTTATAACCACAAAAAGATTATAAAAAAATAATTCCACAATTTGATATGGTTTTATGTAATCCGTTAGATCTACTTTACAATAAAAATAACTTTACAATTTGATGAACCTTATTATATCATATCAGTTTGTAGGATTATTTTTATATAATTTATTTACGACTAAAATATGTCCCTATTTTTTTACATTAGCTTCTCCTAAAATATTACACTTGATACAGCCCCCATCCAGGAGTTGCCACATTCAGTTTGATTTTTACAGTAATTACACGGGGCCACATGGAGAGATGGG
The DNA here is from genome assembly GCA_011037825.1 of Carya cathayensis. Classification (NCBI taxonomy): domain Eukaryota; kingdom Viridiplantae; phylum Streptophyta; class Magnoliopsida; order Fagales; family Juglandaceae; genus Carya; species Carya cathayensis. The sequence continues at coordinate 1,006,828 of QGSO01000191.1, forward strand.
ACGAGCAAGCGTGCAATATGGGAACTGAACATATGCCCAGCAATTTCTCTATTTCAGAGTCAAGTTCTTTACTCAAATTTCTGAGCAACCAATCTACCCAAGTTTAACAAGATGGCACAAAAATGAATGGAGAATTTACATTCTAACCGTGGCACTAAGCAATCGATTGCCCACATAAGCCCAACCCCAGATACATCCTCACAATGGCAAGAGTCACCGCCCTTGAAATAGGGCAAATAATTAGGTTATATGCCCCAGTTTTGGGCCCCGCGGAGCTGAGCCAGGCCATGGGGAGGCCGATGAAGAGTGCAAGTGAATGTCACTGGAGGCCCTTGAGAATGTATAGGAGGTGGAGAGGGTCTGGTGGAACAGAGCACTCTGTTTCTCGCGGGGTGTTGAAAATTGAGCTTTGATGATTGTGGAGGCAGTGGTAGTGGAGAAGATTGAGGTTTGGGATTGAGAGGATGGGTGAGAGGAAGTTGGACGTGGAGTGAATGAAGAGGGTCAGTTGCTTCATCCAAGTGAAGATTTTGTCTTTAATTACTTGTTTAGCTGAGTGCGTGTTCAAAAGAGGAGAGAGTTCAATATGCATAGAGTGACAACCAAATCAGCTGATGAGTTCAAAAGGAGAGAGATTGGAGGTAATTTGGAGTGAGAAACACTCTCATCTCATCGTTATAATTTTCTCAAATTCTCACACAAAATATAATAAACAATTCAAAACTTTTTCAAATTTCAAAACAAGAATAATATTATAAAAATATTTTATTTAACTTTTAACTTTTATCTAAAACTATCTCATCTCATCTCACTATCCAAACAACCTCCCACAGATGCACTCGAGAAGAAATTAGGAAAAGTATAAATTACAATGTGCAAATTTATAATAATGAGATTGTAGATCAAACATGACAAATTCAAAAACAAAACATGCAAGACGGTTATTCGGACCTTATAGCTCCTTAGGTTGGCTTTGCCAAGATGGGTGATGATTCACAAGAAGAAAATGAAACACATCTCAAGTAAAAAAATTCCTTTTTTTTTTTTCCTCCTTTCTGGATTTTGGTCTTTCTTTTTCACAACATTTTGCAGAGATCAAATGTATACAATTCTACAGACATGATCTCAACTTGAACATATTATTTTCCTTTCTTTTTTTTTTCCCCCTCTTCTTTTTTCTGTGGGACTTTCTTACATGTAGAATGATACTAACTACTTACACTACTAAAATTCAATGGTATCCTCCACTGCACTTTTGCAGCTATTCAGTTAGGAGGACAGCCAAAATGTTCTGAATGGGTTGTGTTCAGCCCCCACTTTGATTGAGCCAACACTTCCCAATCCAGCGACTTTCACTTCACATAAAAAGCTGCTCTGGCTCTTCGAGCAGAAAATCTACAATTAAAATGGAACTGATCAGGTCACTGTTGATTCATTTGTTGAAACAACTAGACGTTGAAGATACCGGAGACGAGAGATAAGTTGCGAGAAGGATGGCCGTAATTGTGGGTCCCTACAAAAAAAAAAAAGGGTTTAAATATGATATGCAGGATGAATAAATGACTGCAACAACTAATCCAAAAAAAACCTGCAACCAAGAATTCCATCACAAAGCACGTTAATGAAATCTTTTGTCTCTATAATTGATACTATTAGAAGAAGATGGTAAAAGTTTTCCATTAACCTGCTCTCTCAATACATTAAAACAAATATTTAGCACAACATTTTCTTTCACTACTTAATTAGGATGTAACTAGATGTTTAAATTGAAATTAATATAATTGCTCATTGGCTATAAGGATTAACAAGTGACACATCACGCCAAGTGTCAATAAGAATAGCAAGGTCTAGAACATACGTTTGCCAGCAATCATGTATTATCTGGGCAACCTCTGGATCAACTTCTTCTGGAATTTCGAGTCGCTTGTTCTGGAATCCGACAGCTCCAACAACCTGCATTGGGTTCAATCCTTTCCAAGGGATACGCAAAGTACATAACTCCCATAATATCACCCCAAAGCTATACACATCACACCTGAAAACAAGACAACCTGATTAAGTTCAAAACCCAGCGGCTAAAAATTTTCCAATATACACCTGCCAGCCTCCAGACATTAAGCAGAAAAGAATCCCACAGATATTAACTTACTTCTCATTTGCTCGTTCATTCCTTAGAACTTCTGGTGCCATCCATTCAGGCTGCAGTACATAAGCAGCTTTCATTATTAGATCTTTTTATCAAACAGCAAGGTGAATGACTGAAGTATAACGTGGAAAGGAGCTACAAAAAGAAGATTATAAAGTTTTCACACATAAGAAGTATTACAGTTCCTGCAGTAGACTTGGAAGACAGAAAAGTGTGGTGCTTCATGCGCGACAAACCAAAATCAGAAACCTGCAGAGAGAAACAAAATATTGGAGAAGATAAATTGATTTCCTGCATCAAACAGTGTGACAGTCCCTCTGTTTAATAAACAATGAGCATAATCAGGGAAGAACTCCCAGAACTTGGTTCGAACCTTAACAACCCAGTTTTTATCAACAAGGAGATTTGGAGACTTTAAATCTCGATGCACAATGGGAGGATGGCTTGTGTGCAAGTAATTCATTCCCATGGCCTGTAAATATCAGGAAAATTTTCTCAAGAAAACAGAACTAAATTGAATAGAGGAAGCCAAAAGAAAATGAGAGAATCCAAATTATACCACATCAAGTGCCATCCACATTCGCCTCTTTTCATTGATTGGAGGAATGGGACCATGCAGTAATCTATACAAACTCCCCCTACATACCACAGACAGTTAGAGCGTAAAGATGATATAGTAGACAGAACTAGTAATTGAGTTTTGTGACAATCCTATTTCAGTGGAATTTTTTCTTGCAAAGACTAACAACGAACATGAGCTCAGAAATATCTCTGATAGCACACTTTAGATCATTTTTGTAAGGAAAAATATACATCAGCAGAAGGACCTTTTCATTTGCACATACAGCACACCACAATTTGCAATCCGAATCACATGTTCACTTTATAATTGCATTCATGCTAGAGATAGTCGTATGGGCTTCAGGGATTAATTTCCAGTTGGGGCAATTTGGCATACACTGACATCCATGCACTTTCAATTAATGAAAACAAATGTACACGCTCATGCATATGTGCAAAAACTTGCACATGATGCACTGATATTTTCTTTGATTTACCATTTAAAATGAAAGAAAACCAAGATAATATCAACAAATAACAATAACAACCCTCTCAATAGGAGCAGAAATAAAAGAAGCAGCTCTTTGAGGAAAATATTGGCATTCAAGGCAACAGGGTAAATTGGAAATATGTACCATATAGTTAGTTGGGTTGGTAAAAATATTGTACCATTTACCACCAATTTGAAAATAAAAAATGGAGTATATGAAAGAATGAACCTAGGCAGGAACTCTGTAAGTATAGAGAAATGTGGGGGTCGAGTAACCGCTCCCATGAAAAGGACAACATTAGGATGTCTCAGCCTTAACATGATCTCAACCTGCATGAGGCAACAAGAGGGATTTCATCAGTAATACAGAGCAAGATAGATAAATGAAATATATAGCTCGTTGTAAGACAATAGTAAATTATGTAAGGTATGTCTCCTGCTTACTTCACATTTAACCTGAACCAATGCATCACCAGATAAATCTTGGTCTAGAAACTTCTTGACAGCAACTTCCTGAGATCATTCACATAACATCAAGAAGGACAAATAAATAGAGGGAGGTATCATAAATTTTGAAAGTACAATGATAAAACCATGCCTATTAACGGAGGGATTCAAGAAGCCAAGGGGACAATGTCCCCGCCACAAC
>QGSO01000191.1:1010695-1243916 GCA_011037825.1 Carya cathayensis
AAAAAAAAACAAAACAAAAAAAACTACTTCCTAAACTGACAAAGGATAAGATAAAGCCACTCGTGCTTAAAATATAACTCACAGTGCCATTCAATTCTGCAAGATAGACCTCACCATATGAACCTGCCAATACATCATGTAAGACTAATATCAAATAAAAAATCATACTATCATGCAGATATTCAGGTTAAGGGGGAGATGAAAGTCTCGATCAGACAATCTTTCACAATGGGAAGCAGATTCGTACCATTAGACCAAAGGGTTGGTGGCATTAAAGCAAACAGGCTTCCCAAACTTTTTTCCCTTTGTTTTGATTACCAAAGTTGGGGTATGAACATGAAATTTTATTGTCAGTGTTTTAATCGATTTCCCCAATTACTTTTCTCATTGTATGGCTTGGATCATGAAAACACAGTTCAAGCTCAACCTTTCTAACACTTCACTGAGCCCAGCTGAGATTTAAAGGGATGCTTGGAGAATGAAATAAGATGAGAAATTTGTGAATAGTAAAGAAATAGTTTGTGAATAGTAGTGAAATGGTTTTATGATGTTTTATGGGGTTTTGGGAAAGGAGGGAGAAAAAGTTGAATAAAAATATTATAAAGTTAAAATCTAATTTTTTAATATAATTTTTGTCTTGAGATTTGAAAAGATTGAATTATTTTTTGTGTTTTATTTGGAAGTTTGGGAAGGTTGTAATGATTAGGTAATGATTAAATGAAAAATTTGAAAATTTGAAATTGAAAAGTATTTTAGTTTGAATGATGATGAGGAAGGAGATGAGATGAGATGAGATGGGATGAGATGAAACCATCCCATCTTCCAAACAACCCTAAGTAAATTAACTTATACTGGTTTGAATTCAGAGAAGAGATGAGATGGTTTTAGATGAAAGATAAAAGTTGAATAAAATATTGTTATTATTGTTTTGAGATTTGAAAAGGTTGAATTGTTTATTATATTTTGTGTGGGAATTTGGGAAAGTTGTAGTCATGAGATGAGATGAGATGAGATGAAACGCCTTCCGAATCCAAACGACAAGCCTGAATTTGAAATCAAGTCACAATAAATAAGGTTGCTAAAAACCTCTATAAGTCTTTTAGAGGGAGAATCGGACTAAACCAACTAGAAATTGATAGCAAATTGCTCATAACTAATTGACAATATGATTATCATAAAACTATTAAATGTATGCCATAGTACAAGTACAATCAAATTTGAATACGGCTCAAACATAGATGGGTATTAGATCAAAACCAATCAATTTAAACTAACTTGTAGGTTTCTTCCAAGTTGTATAAAGCATACGCACATCTACATTTGTCTAGGGCAGGGATCTTAACATTCTCTTAGAGAGGTAAAAAAAGCTCATCCATCAGAACAAAAGAGAAATTTGCAACAGTTCTCACAATCATATCCAGTGTCTCCATATGGACTTCCCTTAGCCTACTGGAAAAGACATTTGGTATGAGTCTCATTATTAATCAGATATTAGATTTAAACTATATAAATCTGTCTTTTTATTTGCAATCAGAATTTGGCTCAAGTGATTGGGGGTGGGTCTTGATCCGAATCCTGACAAAAATGAAAAGTCTGCCCTTTCATTCTAAATTGGGCCTCTAAGATAAAGTTTGACAATAGATAATTTCAATTATTCAACAAAAAAATTAAAAAAAAAAAAAAACAGCCAAAGAATCAATACATTCAGTATACTACATCCCTGTGAAATGGGGTAACATCATCTTTTCTTTTATTAAATTTATCTCTAGCATATAAATATATATATATATATATATAATTATATGTATGTATTTAAACATGCATTCAATAAACTTCAGCACCAACTTTGTTTTTTCTAAGTAATAAACTTCAGTACCATTAAAATGAAAAGAACATATATAAGCTCAAACATTACCAATGTCAGACACGTAATGTTAACATATCTTTATGGTAAAAGTTAGAACTAAAAAACCCTTGAGGTCTAGCATGATAATACATCGTCTAAACTATTACACCCGTTTTCTCCTATGAAACTGAAAAAAACCAGATGAAATATAATCTTACCAATACCAATACGATCACCAATCCGTAGATCCTCCCATGGAATTTCCCATTCTACAACTGGGTTAATGCCCTCGCGGTCAGCATCAGAAGCAACACACACACTACTGTTTACAGCGGATTCTTTGCCCCATTCAGTGTCACTAAAACATCTTCCAATCATTTCAGGGTGATTAAGAGTAACCATATTTACACCCATAGCATCAGTCCGGAACGAGTCGTTAGTTTCATTACCAACAATTGTAGGTTCAATGGACAAAAACATACCGGATCTAATGGAATTTGTCTCCAATTCTTTATTTTGTTTGGATAAACTCTCTGCAGACAGTTTTTGTTCCCAAACAAAATTAGCATTGTTCAAAGGCTCCACCATAGCATAGGGAAAAAGGGACTGCTCATGATTTGACAAAAACTTATCAGGACCACATTGAGTCGCATCATCTACACTTCCATATACCATATCATTTTGTTGAAGCACTTTCTGCCGACCCAAGTCGTATGGATTTATGTCCGAAAACAAATCTGGAGGAGGCGATGCACCACTCTCTAACAGAACAGCATGTAGTTTCTGAGCAAACTCCGGGTTCTTTGCGGCACTGATAACATATTTTGAAACATCCTTAACTTTCTTTTTCCGTACAGATGATGCTTTTCCATATGGGCCTGATGGGCTTTCACATTCGAATCTTTCAGTTTGATTCTCTTTTGTTTGGATGCCTACAACTGAAACTTTGGCTGACTTTGAACTGCCAACCTCAAAAACTCTATCAAGATCAGGTGGTAATGCAAGCATTCTGGTTCCTTCATCATCCACCAAACACGAATTGTTGGGTGTTCCTACAACATCTGCAAAGCTCCTAACATCAAAGCCAGGATTTGCGAGCTGACTGCTTGATACTTCAGCAGGAATTAGGGCTCCAGGAGCACCCATGAGATCAATAATATATTCACTGCATGAAAATCAATAAACCAATAACATCATGATAAATTCTTAGCAAAGGGCCTGTGCACCCCCGGGATTAGTTGGGATGCTGTTCCTGGACACCCGGTGCCAAATTAAAAAAACATCATGATAAATTATTCCATAAACTTTTCATGCTTGTATTTTCTACAGCACATATGCATTAAATGGTAGAGCAGAATGAAAATACAGAGCATACGACCTTTGAAATCAAGTCTCCTTAACTACAAAGGAAAATTCAAAGCCAACAACTTGAGTTAATATTGTGAAAACAAATTACAGCAGTAAATATATCCCACTGATAGATGGATTTACATACACCATATATATATAATTATTCGTGCGTGTAAATTGTAATGTAAGAGAACTGCTGCTAGTGGAATGTCGCAAATAATTGATGTCCACTAGTTACTTATTTTCAGGAGTGCATCTGAACAGGTATGAAGCTACTAATTTTGTAAATAAATGCATGTCCTGCTTCATTAACCCCTTTCTTCTTTTTTGGCCCTAAAATAACAATTGACTAAAAAGTAGGGAATATGCCTCAAACCCCCAAAACCCCATTGTAATCCCCACCCAATGAATATTCCATTGTGGGCCCTGGTACAGCCCCATAGGGCGTTTATCATCACTTTTTGCAGTCCCACGTGATCAAGTTTGATAGTCTGGGGATTAACTTGACAAAAAAAACCCTAACAATCAGCAAAATGCATAACACCAATTAAAGTGCCAAAATCACAAAATTGACTTAATATAATTTTCAGAAGATTCTATATCTGAAGCATTGAAAAACAACAGCTGTAGCTTTTCACCTTCCATCATCAATTTTGATAAAGTTCACAGCTCCATCATCAGTGCCTGTGTAGTAGCTTCCTTTCACCAGCATACAAGGAAGATTAATCCTATCAGCTAGTACCTAGTACCAGAAGCATCAAGTCAATAACTTCTTACCACTTTGTTCCCGCAAGATGAGAAACATCGTACAACAAGACAAAATTTAACAAAAACAGGGAATATGTTCACAATAAAAGAAGGTGATGGCAATTAAGCAATGGAGAGATGCCTGAGGAGAGTTAAAAGGTGCATAATTTCTTCATAATTCAGTTTATATAAGGTAAGTCAAAAGATAATTAACCTTAAATAGCAAGGCCCTGTGGCGCGAAAGTCCAATGTCAAGACATCCAAGGGGAAGAATAATAGTGTTTAGAGAATTCCGTAACTCGTAACTCCTCATGGTCCACCTTCTCAACATTTCATCAGCATCAACTACCACACCACCCATTCTATCAACAACAAGATCGGCAATTTTTTGAATTAGGCCACTTAAAAGCAGATCATGTCCAGAAACTTGACACTCTATGGATATGGTATATGCTCTTCTCTCAAGCTTTTGAAGTTCAAGATCATCCAAGCGATTTACCAAAATAACTTCATAATCAACATTATCTATACTCGATATTGCTTGAAGATCCACCAGCAAAGGCAACTTCCCATGTGTGTCCAACTTTGAGGTGATGCCATATACATCATAAAATCCATCGATCACTTTTTCATGGTAATTTACAACATTATAGTTCTGCAGAAAGAGAAATGGAAACTTATTAGAAACCTCCCTCCCTAGACAGTAAACAATAATAAGAATCTGCATGTAGAGAACTTGGAAATTAGCTATAGATCATTAAAAAAATAAAACTAAAAAATATTATCCATCTAACATAGGAAAGTGCACAAGACATCGATATTTTGAAACTGAGATTGCCATGATCCAAGTTCCAAGAAATCAAGGCCTCTGTTAAAATACATGCAATATCTAGACACTACAACAGTATGGAGTTAGAATATTGCTTATTTAATTTTCCTCAATCTCTCAACCAAATTCAGGGTTTAGAAAAAGTGAAGATTGCCTTATGTGGTGTGTTTGACTTGAGAGGAACTGCCGTAGTTTTGAAGTTAGAGAATGCTCGATAAGAAAGATTAGAGATTTTTTTCTTCCATACTTTATTACTTTGGGCATCTGATATTGTATTTGATGGGCCCTGTTTTCATGATTTCATTGTTTTTTTTTTCTAGTTCCTAGCTTGTAATTAGGTGTTCTCTCTTGTATACTCTCTGTGTACTTGAGCTATGATGCCTAAATACTCGGTTTAATAAATTTCCTTTTTCATATAAAAAAAATACTGGAGAAACTAGATCCAGATAAAGCATAGTACATAAGACAACCAGAACACGGGAATAACCTAATAAACAAAAGAATAACTAGTGGTAAAAAGTAAATAAACATCTCCATAAGCAACACCAAGAAAAAAAATTTATGGTTAATATGAAATCAACCAATTAATATGAGACTCCAAACACCATAATGCGCAAAACAATTTTTATTGTCAATTGAAATGAATCATTACCATAGCTTGAATGTAGCAACACAATTCAAACAAATCAAACTGCCCCTCCTGATGACAACACTAACTCCCCTCACCTCCACAACTAGTTGTATTAACATAGACAATTAGCAAATGATGTGGCCCAGTAGTTATTCTTCCTAAGACTATACATTTGCAAGAGCAAGGGCACCCCGTGTGGGAGAGGGGGAGGGGGAAGAAAATCGATCAGTAAGGAACAATACAAAATGAAAAAATACTAGACAACTGCTGTAGAATATCATATCCTAATACCATTCACCATCATTATTCAACCAACGATTTAGAGTATCAATCCAAAATGAAAAAAATAATAATAATAATAATAGATAACCGGTGTTCAATTCATATCGAAATACCATTTATCAACATAAACACAGGAAATAAGAAATAAAAATTATCTATTAACATCAAACAAATCATCCGGAACTCTCAAACTATCAGTTCAACACTAATGCACCAAAGGAATATACCTAAAAGGCGTTTTGACAAATGCCGAGGATATAAACGCGAATTGATGTCACCCAAAACGAGAAGAACAAGATCCAAAAAATCCAAAAACAGGTATAATTTGCTCAAATTCACACACAAAACAACATGAACGACGAAACCGAGGAATTTTGAAAATCGGAATTCAAAGCCTACCCAATACCGAAGCGATAGGAACTTGACGAGTGTTTGGCTGTCGGCGACAGGAGCGGAGCATCCGAGGCTAATCCGCTTGGCGGCATCGATCTGAGCAGTCTCTGGGTCCTCACGCCCATCGGGATCCGACGCGCTAATTGCGAGGGCCAACTGCATCTGAAACTCCTCCTCCAAGAGATAGAAATCCCCGTACCCATCGCCGCCGCCGCCATCCTCAACCATCCGATCGACCACCGACTCATCGGCCCCGATTCTCCCCATTGTGACGGACCCAGAGGCCGAAGAAGACGGAGCAAGCGTGTTCGGACTGGGACCCAGACTGGGAATCAGGTTCGTTGAGGGTCGGGTCTCGCCCAATCTGTGGTGCTCATTGAGTCCACCACCGATGTGGAGCTTTCTCAGCAGATGTTTCATTTTCGACATCGATCATCGAAGGAAAACCCAAATTCTCTCTCTCTCGCTCTCTCAGTCTTTCTCCCCGTCTACTGAATTAACCTGCGCCCACAACGAAGAAAGCAGCTTCGCTTAACCTGCGCACCCTTCTTCGTCAAGCTACCTCCAGTCGAAAGACTTAAATTAACCGCTCACCAATTCCCTCCATCGTTCTGTCCCAAAAACAAAATTTTCAACTACGGATATGCCATGAGATAATTTTTATAAATATATATATATATATTCTTTTAATGTAACCTTGGTCCTATGAAGTTTTAGCCATATCCATCCCAACATTATACTGAATTGAGATAAAATTTTAATTTTTATTTACTATTTAAAAAAGTTGAATTATTTATTATATTTTATGTAAAAATTTTAAAAAATTGTAATGATAAGATGAGATGAAGTACTTTCATTATCCAAACAGAACCTTCTATTTTAAAAAGTTTCATGAGTTTGCTCATAAGAGTTACCACTAGTGCAAATTGTACTTTTTGTTTTTTCTCTTTCTTTTAAATAATTTTTAAATATTTTTTAAGTTGAAAAAATACATCACTTCACTAATAGTCACTTCTTTAATAATAAAATAATAAAAAATTAAATTAAATACCCGAGCGATATCTTTAAAGGAACAAACCCATGAGACCAAATATCATTTTCCATTAAAAAAACTTAAAAGTATTTAGATTTTATTTGGTTTAAACCTCAATCTCAATCGTTAATATAAAAGATATATTCATTTAAACGAAAAATGGAATTATTGGTGTGTATTTACTATTTCTAACATGGATGGAGATGATGGAGGGTGGATTGTTGTTGTTGTTTTTTTTTTTTTTCAATAAATAGTATTTTATTGATAATAAAAATAGGCAAGAGATTGGTAGGTTTGGTAGCTAGAATTTCATTTTATCATTAAGATTTTTTAAAATTTGTACATAAAATATAATAAACAATTCTAAATTCTTAAATTTTAAAAAAATAATAATATTAAAAAATAATATTTTACTTAATTTTTAACTTTTATCTAAAATAAAAAATTTTCATCTTACCATTCGAACCTTTCCTAAATTATACAGGACGTATACAAGCAAGCCTAAGCATATTAGTTTAATGATACAAAGCTCTATTCGAGGTCCATGTCCCAACAATCCATGCTTTTATTTTTATTTTTTTAAGATCAATAACAGTCCATAGACGAGGGTAAGAATTTTATTTTTCAATACTTTGCTTCTTTGGTAGATTGTAATTGATTTTCATGATATAACTTTTTATGAATTTTTTGTATCATTAAACTAATATGCTTAGGCTTGCTTGTATACGTCCTGTATAATTTAGGAAAGGTTCGAATGGTAAGATGAAAATTTTTTATTTTAGATAAAAGTTAAAAATTAAGTAAAATATTATTTTTTAATATTATTATTTTTTTAAAATTTAAGAATTTAGAATTGTTTATTATATTTTATGTACAAATTTTAAAAAATCTTAATGATAAAATGAAATTCTAGCTACCAAACCTACCAATCTCTTGCCTATTTTTATTATCAATAAAATACTATTTATTGAAAAAAAAAAAAAACAACAACAACAATCCACCCTCCATCATCTCCATCCATGTTAGAAATAGTAAATACACACCAATAATTCCATTTTTCGTTTAAATGAATANTACATTAATTAAACATTTTTTCTAGCTCTATTCGAGGTTCATGTCCCAACAATCCAAAAATAAAAAATAAAATACAATAAATAATACTTATACTACATATAATCATGAAATGTATAAGTATCGTATAATCATTTTAAAAAAAGTAAAATTTATTATTAAAAAATTATTATTATTTTTATATAAATCTTATATTTATTTATTTATTTTAAATAATTATATAATATTTACATGCTCACTATTAAAATATCATTCGTCAAATAAAATAGGAGAACCTTTTGGGAATGGAAAAATAATAGATTTACGATGGGTGTAGGCAATGGGGAAGAAGAGACCCTTGTGAGCTGTCCAATTGACTTTATCTTTTAATTCTTTCACCCACTTTCTTTTCGGTTTTATCACGCAGCAACTGGCACTTGTTTATACACCATGAGGGTCGGGTTGACAACATAATTATTTTAAAGAATTTTTATGTTTATTTTTAAGAATATTATTAAAATATAAAATATTGTAAATTTTAAATTTGTTATCTAATCATTATTTAATAATTACAACTTTTTTTAATTCTCAAACAAATAACAAAAAATAATAATACTTTTTTAAATTTATAATATTTTTAATTAATTTTTCTTCCACATTTTTTAAAACTTAATAAAATTTCTTATCTCGTATTATTTTATTATTATTTATAAATACTCTAGATAATATAAATATGTATACTAAACCTAAAATGTACCTAACTATTAATAAAAGAAATTGTAAACAGAGTGGTGGGGCCCAATCACTGTAGTCTACGACCGGTGACAGTACAATTACGGATAAATATTAAAATAATTTTAGAATTTATAACATTTTAAAAAGAAAAAGGAAAATTAATTATATATTTATTAATCTTGGTCATAATTATCAATAACCTCGTAGATTTGGATGAAAGGAACTTGTTAATAATGGTGGTCAAACTTGAAGGGGGTAATTAATAAGATTGGGAAAAGATCTAGCTGCAAGTATAATTACGTATTAATATGTGTATTAATCGAATGTGATTAGTTAAAAAATTGATTTGATTGAAAACAATGTTAATTTAAATTTTAAATATGAAGGATTCAATATTGATGCGTAAATTAGTACGCGAGTTTGCTTATATGTACCAAAACTCTAAGATTGAAAATTAATATAATTTTTGGGTGTGCAAGTTATGCACACTCACTTTCAAAAATAAAAATTTTATGTGCAGTCATTTTTGCGTATTCTTTACGCACTCCACTAATGTAATTGACTGCCTCACTTTTTTTAATATAAAATAATTATTTTTGTTAATAAAATCAGTAGAGTGTATAAAAAGTATGCAAATATTGACTATATGTGACAGAACTAGAAAATAAATCCATCTTTCAAAACTAATTATTTTAATGTAAATCTTAGATTTATTTAATTTTTTTAAAATGAATGCATAAAACTTATACATTATGAAACCGTACAAATCATTTCTTCCTAAACGACGGAAAATAAAAAGACAAAATCTGCAATGTGCAAACAAATTAACTAAAATGGAAGGCGGGATTACGTGAAGAGCAAGAGAAAATAACTATAGAACACAAAATACGTACAGATCTCAAACAGCTAGCCAAGATTGCCTTTTTCCTGGATACAACAAACATGGCAACCTGGAGCTTTCTGCATGGTCTACCAAGCTTGGGTTGGAAATTTCCATGTTTTCTGCCTACCATGATCTGTTTCTGACTGTCACTTTACTCTGGATCCATAGTAGTTTCTTACCTTTCCCAGTTGGAGTATTACAGGACAACTAGTGGCATGCACACATTTTATTCATCAAGTCAAATAATTCTTTTACTTGCAAGTACACATAATTATATATATATATATATATACACACTTTAAGCACAAAGAAATTAAAAAAAAAATAAACCCACAAATTAATGTGATTTAATGTAGTACATCAAATTATAAAGTTATTTTATAGTAAAGTAGATCTGACAAATTACATGAAGTTACGTCAATTTGTGTGTTTACTTTTATATAATATCTTTGTGTATGTAGTAGTTTTATATATATATATATATATATTCTTTACACAATTAATATAATATAATTTGATTTTTAATAGAAAAGCTTCTTCGATAAGGATTGAAGCAGCTTATAAACACCTTAATTCTCATTCTCTAATCAAGGACTTTAGAAGTAGTGCTATTATTTCCATCGATCACTTCTAACCCATGATCAGTTCTTTGTCAGATTGTCAAGGTAATATTGCAATATTAGCCAATCCCAATTTTTCCCACTTTAAGATTAATTGTATGAAAAGTTAGGTTTGGCTTGTCCTTACAGGGAATCTTTCACCAGATTGGTGTTTTCTTTGTATATCATTGATAAATTAGTCCTTGCGTGCATACATAATTATCTGGCTTAAGAAAACTAACTGGCAGCACTATTTCCATATTTGGTGGTGTACAAGGAAGAAACAAAAATGGTATGAAGATATCGTTTACCAAAATTTTGTGCTCTAGTGGTAATTTCCACCATTCATTCCCGTTTTTGGACAGGCTATATACTTGGTGTGTGCTTGAAAATGTAGTTTTCATATCATAGGGCTGAAAATTTAATTTTCTCACCCTACAGATGGTTGAGTTTTGACCATTGTTAATCTAATTTGGTTTAGGGTTGATATGTTCCCCTCCTGGAGCTCATGCATCAAAACTGTTATGTTTGTACGTTGATAAACATAGGAGCATTTGGCATTGAGCTGGCACTAAACTTGAAAAATTCATACCATTGCCTGATGCATCTTCTGCCTTCCAATGAAATATGGATGACCTGTAAATTTTTTAATTAATTATTGGAGGCTTTTGCTTATTACATTTGCTTGACATTTATAACTTGACAATGTGGTATTGCCATACAATATTTCTCCAAATTTAAGATTTTGTATAAATTATCCAGGGTAAAGGAAAACGTGCATTAATGTAGGATATGGTTCGACTTATAGTGAAACAACATTATCCTGTAGTAGAGGTAATTGTTGCAAACAACCAACTAGTTGACCTTGTAACATTTTAAGACCAAATTTAGCCACTTATGATAATTATTTGGGAGATGTGTGTCTATTATTGATTCTTGGGGCTGTAATACAATAGATTTTGATCATCATTCCAGCTTTCATTAAGATGCAGTGAATGGGTATAGATGTGGTAATGCAGACACCCATACTAAGCGAGTGTTAGGATATCCAGCCAACTTCAACAACTTATGAAACCCATTTTGTGAATTACTATATTCTTATTCAAATGCATGAATTAGGGATTGCAACTTCTTCAAATTATTTTTTGGCCATTGTTACATGTTAATGTTTGTTTGTTTGTTTGTACATGCAATGACTTGCATAAGTTTAGTTTTTGTTTGAATCTTTGTAATTTGCAGGTAGACATCAATAATTACTTCAAGTACATCAATAATTGTTTGAATCTCTGTATTTGGCATGTAAACATAAGCTCTCAAATGTTGATATCGGCCAAGTGTAATTTTTTGATGCACCAATGAACCTGCTGGATGCTACATATATACTTCACTCCCAAGTTTAAATGAATAGCCATGTTGACAATTTCAATGAGTAGCACATATTTATGTGTTTAGTGGCATTAGACGTTTTTAGGAATTTAAGCAATTGCATGATAATTAGATACCTGCTATAATGTATGATATGAAAGTAAATGAAATGTTCGCATTCAAGCTTTATATGAAAACTAGATGACAATGTACATGAAAATAGAGGTGAAATATATGGTGTTTGATTTTATATATTAAATCTAAAACAAAAAGCCTTCAAATACAGGCTTGGTAGGGTACAAAAATGAGAGGAATCTCAAAGATATATTAATTTGCTATTGGTAAAGAAGCAGAATTTTTTATGATTGGTCAATTGACATTAGATTTAAACATTTATTTTATTATTGGCGACATCATCAATATTCCAAGATGATATACGTACAAGGGGATTGCGATAGCTTTCAACATATATGATAAACACTTATTTCAATTTGCATATGTAAAAAGATTTGCAAACGTACCTGGGTTCAAAATAGCTTTCAAATAACTTTGCTACATTCCAAAAACCCATAAATTTGCTATTGTTTGAAGCCAGCCTTCTGAAAACCTATAGATCTAATTCTGCGAGTGGGTAAAGTCATTTATTCACCGCATATCCAACCCAGCTATAAATTTTAGCAAGCGGTGGTTTTGACATTTTCTGCACCAACATGCTCACTGCATGATGAACAAGGTATGAAATTGCAGTGCCTACGATTTCACCACATGTAGAATCTCTGAAATTGTGGCATCTACGAATTCACAATATGTAGAATATTTGAAATTGCGGCATCTACTAATTCACCACAATTGGGAACAAAATTTCTTACCGCTAGCTCCAAAATCGCCGTAAATGACCCAAATATGCAATGTCTCCTCATCGTAATTGTCCCCAATCTCAACTTGGCTAGGTGATTTTGCTGCAAGTTTTGTCAGCCGAGTTAGCTGCAGCAATTGCGGCCGCCCATGATTTCTCATGAAACTCCTCTGAGTATACGTTTTACTTTCGACCAATTAGCGATAATGAAAGTCACAGTTTTTGAAATTTTGTTGTGAGAAAATAGGGAAATTGCATGGATCTTACTCCCTGTGAGAAGCAAATTTCCAATAGTGAATTAACATTTGATGGCTTGCCTCGGTGGGTGTAACATACAAATCTAAGCCAAAGCAAAATACAAAGATAATAAGTAAATTATAATAAATAAAAAAAATTGAAATTTTGATTGTAAAAGGGACTGATGACTGATCATAACCTCAAAGCCATGAATGAAAATTGTCTGCCCCATTATTGACAAAGTATATGATGAGTACTTATACAACTAATTAAGGATATTCCATTAATGTTGCATTCTTTAGGATTTAGGGTTTCATTAAACATATGATTTGCACGATAAAATGAGGTTAATTTGTTTTGTTTTCATTTTTAATTTTTTGTTTGAGTTATTCTATGTCTACACATAATATTTATAAAAGTAAATTACGCATGATTAACATATCATTACCTCATCTATTAATTAATAATTCTTTTAATCTATGAGTAAGTATGCTCGACATTCCTGAACACTTTACAAACTCCCGAGCCCAAGTTGATCCCGACACAACACTAAAAACTAGTAGTGCTAAGCAAAGTTTTGAAAATCGTTCCAATAACTGTTTCAATTCATGCACTATAACGAAATATTTCGATACGATATTGTTTCGATGTACCATTTCAGTTAAGGCATAGAAGTACAATTTCGATGTACCACTAAAACAAAATATTTCGGTATTGGTACTGTTTCAGGATAATATATATATATATATATATATATATATATATAACTTAATTATATATGTATATATTATATTTAAAAATAACATCAATGCAAGTCTTAAAAATCTAAAACACATATTTATAAAATTCAATAATAATTCTAAGTTTTCAATCTAACTATTAAATAAATCACTCATCTTCATCACAAAAATGAGAGTAGGGATTTGATTTTTAGTCCTCGAGAAAAGGGAATTAAAAAAAGATAAGAAAATAATCTTTAGATGTGAGAATTGGAATGAAAATTACGAAAAAGTAAGGACTTTTACATTAATTACAAAATATATTAATTTCGATCAGTACACCAAAAATTGGCCAATACACTGAAATTTGGTTGGTATTGACCGAAATGCATTGAAATGACTGGTATTTGATTTGGTACAAAACACCTACCTCCCCATACCAGTTACGGTTCCAACACGATAAATTCTGGCCATAGAAGTCGGTAAATGAAATGAAATGAAATGTATGATGTGAAAGTAAATGAAATGTTCGCATTCAAGCTTTGTATGAAAACTAGATGACAATGTACATGAAAATGGAGGTGAAATATATGGTGTTTGATTTTATATATTAAGGTTCGGTTTGAACTATCAAAATTTTCATCTTAAACTCAAAATTCTTATCTCATCATTACAACTTTCTCAAATCTCTATATAAAATATAATAAATAATTCAACTTTTTCTTAATTTTTTTAAATTTCAAAACAATAATAATATTAAATGATAATATTTTAATATTTTATCTTAAAACTCAAAATTTTCATCTTACTACCAAACCATACCTAAATCTAAAACAAAGTCTTCAAATATAGGCTTGGTAGAGTACAAAAATGAGAGGAATCTCAAGGATATATTAATTTGTATTGGTAAAGAAGCAGAATTTTTAATGATTGGTCAATTGACATTAGATTTAAACATTTATTTTATGATTGGCGGCATCATCAATATTCCAAGATGATATACGTACAAGGGGATTGCGATAGCTTTCAACATATATGATAAACATTTATTTCAATTTGCATATGTGTAAAAAGATTTGCAAACGTACCTAGGTTCAAAACAGTTTTCAAATAACTTTGCTGCATTCCAAAAACCCATAAATTTACTATTGTTTGAAGCCAGCCTTCTGAAAACCCGTAGATCTAATTCTACGAGTGGGTAAAGGCATTTATTCACCGCATATCCAATCCAGCTATAAATTTTAGCAAGCGGTGGTTTTGACATTTCTTGCACGATACATGCTCATTGCATGATGAACAAGGTATGAAATTGCGGTAACTACGATTTCACCACATGTAGAATCTCTAAAATTGTGGCATCTACGAATTCACAATATGTAGAATATCTGAAATTGTGGCATCTACTAATTCACCACAATTGGGAACAAAATTTCTTACTGCCATCCCCCAAAATCGCCGTAAATGACCAAAATATGCAATGTCTCCTCACCGTAATTGTCCCAAATCTCAACTTGGCTAGGCGATTTTGCTGTAAGTTTTGTCGGCCGAGTTAACTGCAGCAATTGCAGCTGCCCATGATTTCTCATGAAATTCTTCTGAGTATACGTTTTACTTTCGACCAATTACCGATAAATGAAAATCACAGTTTTTGAAAATTTGTTGCGAGAAAACAGGGAAATTGCAGGGATCTTACTCTCGTGAGAAGCAAATTTCTAGTAGTTAATTAAAATTCAATGGCTTGCCTCGGTGGGTGTAACAAACAGATCTAAGCCCAAGCAAATTACAAAGATGATAAGTAAACTATAATTAAAAAAAAAATTGAAATTTTGATTGCGAAAGGGAGTTATGACTGATCAGAACCTCAAAGCCATGAATGACAATCGTCTGCCCGTGTAATTTACTTTTATAAATATTGTGTGTAGACATAGAATAACTCAAACAAAAAATTAAAAATGAAAACAAAACAAATTAACCTCATTTTATCGTGCAAATCATATGTTTAATGAAATCCTAAAGAATGCAACATTAATGGAATATCCTTAATTAGTTGTATAAGTACTCATCATATACTTTGTCAATAATGGGGCAGACAATTTTCATTCATGGCTTTGAGGTTATGATCAGTCATCAGTCCCTTTTACAATCAAAATTTCAATTTTTTTTATTTATTATAATTTACTTATTATCTTTGTATTTTGCTTTGGCTTAGATTTGTATGTTACACCCACCGAGGCAAGCCATCAAATGTTAATTCACTATTGGAAATTTGCTTCTCACAGGGAGTAAGATCCATGCAATTTCCCTATTTTCTCACAACAAAATTTCAAAAACTGTGACTTTCATTATCGCTAATTGGTCGAAAGTAAAACGTATACTCAGAGGAGTTTCATGAGAAATCATGGGCGGCCGCAATTGCTGCAGCTAACTCGGCTGACAAAACTTGCAGCAAAATCACCTAGCCAAGTTGAGATTGGGGACAATTACGATGAGGAGACATTGCATATTTGGGTCATTTACGGCGATTTTGGAGCTAGCGGTAAGAAATTTTGTTCCCAATTGTGGTGAATTAGTAGATGCCGCAATTTCAAATATTCTACATATTGTGAATTCGTAGATGCCACAATTTCAGAGATTCTACATGTGGTGAAATCGTAGGCACTGCAATTTCATACCTTGTTCATCATGCAGTGAGCATGTTGGTGCAGAAAATGTCAAAACCACCGCTTGCTAAAATTTATAGCTGGGTTGGATATGCGGTGAATAAATGACTTTACCCACTCGCAGAATTAGATCTATAGGTTTTCAGAAGGCTGGCTTCAAACAATAGTAAATTTATGGGTTTTTGGAATGCAGCAAAGTTATTTGAAAACTGTTTTGAACCTAGGTACGTTTGCAAATCTTTTTACAATATGCAAATTGAAATAATGTTTATCATATATGTTGAAAGCTATCGCAATCCCCTTGTACGTATATCATCTTGGAATATTGATGATGCCGCCAATCATAAAATAAATGTTTAAATCTAATGTCAATTGACCAATCATAAAAATTCTGCTTCTTTACCAATAGCAAATTAATATATCCTTGAGATTCCTCTCATTTTTGTACTCTACCAAGCCTATATTTGAAGACTTTGTTTTAGATTTAGGTATGGTTTGGTAGTAAGATGAAAATTTTGAGTTTTAAGATAAAATATTAAAATATTATCATTTAATATTATTATTGTTTTGAAATTTAAAAAAATTAAGAAAAAGTTGAATTATTTATTATATTTTATATAGAGATTTGAGAAAGTTGTAATGATGAGATAAGAATTTTGATTTAAGATGAAAATTTTGATAGTTCAAACCGAACCTTAATATATAAAATCAAACACCATATATTTCACCTCCATTTTCATGTACATTGTCATCTAGTTTTCATACAAAGCTTGAATGCGAACATTTCATTTACTTTCACATCATACATTATAGCAGGTATCTAATTGTCATGTAATTGCTTAAATTCCTAAAAATGTCTAATGCCACTAAACACATAAATATGTGCTACTCATTGAAATTGTCAACATGGCTATTCATTTAAACCTGGGAGTGAAGTATATATGTAGCATCTAGCAGGCTCATTGGTGCATCCAAAAATTACACTTGGCTGATATCAATATTTGAGAGCTTATGTCTACATGCCAAATACACTTGGCTGATATCAATATTTGAGAGCTTATGTCTACATGCCAAATACAGAGATTCAAACAATTATTGATGTACTTGAATTAATTATTGATGTCTACCTACAAATTACAAAGATTCAAACAAAAACTAAATTTATGCAAGTCATTGCATGTACAAACAAAACAAACATTAACCTATAACAATGGGCAAAAAATAATTTGAAGAAGTTGCAATCCCTAATTCATGCATTCAACAAGAATATAGTATTTCACAAATAGGTTTCATAAGTTGTTGAAGTTGGTTGGATATCATAACCCTCACTTAGTGTTATGATATAGTATGATTGTCTGCATTACCACATCTATACCCATTCACTGCATCTTAATGAAAGCTGGAATGATGATCAAAATCTATTGTATCACAGCCCTAAGAATCAAGAATAGACACGCATCTCCCAAATAATTATCATAAGTGGCTAAATTTGGTCTTAAAATGTTACAAGGTCAACTAGTTGGTTGTTTGCAACAATTACCTCTACTACAGGATAATGTTGTTTCACTAAAAGTCGAACCATATCCTACATTAATGAACATTTTCCTTTCCCTTGGATAATTNATGATTAACATATCATTATCTCATCTATTAATTAATAATTATTTTAATCTATGAGTAAGTATGCTCGACATTTCTAAACACTTTACGAACTCCCGAGCCCAAGCTGATCCCGACACAACACTAAAAATTAGTAGTGCTAAGCAAAGTTTTGAAAATCGTTTCAGTAACTGTTTCGGTTCAGGCACTTGAACGAAGTATTTCGATACTGATAATGTTTCAATGTACCATTTCGGTTAAGGCATAGAAGTATCGTTTCAATGTACCACTAAAACAAAATATTTCGATACCGGTATCATTTCAGGAAAATCTATATATATAAATTAATTATATATGTATATATTATATTTAAAAATAATATCAATGCAAGTCTTAAAAATCTAAAATACATATTTATAAAACTCAATAATACTTCTAAATTTTTAATCTAACTATTAAAAAAAATCACTCATCTTCATCACGAAAATAAGAGTAGGGATTTAATTTTCAGTCCTTGAGAAAATGGGATTAAAAAAAGATAAGAAAATAATCTTTAGATGTGAAAATTGGAGTGAAAATTACGAAAAAGTCAGGATTTTTACATTAATTACAAAAATACATTAATTTTGGTCAGTACACCAAAAATTGGCCAATACATTGAAATCCGGTCGGTATTGACTGAAATGCATTGAAATGATCGGTATTTGATCCGGTACAAAACACTAACCTTCCCATACTAGTTACGGTTCCAACACGATAAATTCTAGCCATATAGACCGGTACGGTGTGGTATTCAAAATATTGGTGCTAAGTCAGTGTGTAAATGGCTTTTGTAGCAAGTATGTGTAGACAACATTTTCCTCAGTACTGTTTTCATGGCCACACAAAGTACTATGAATGAATAGAGTTTTGTGCCATGTTGATCAGCGCTAGCTGGACGATTGCATGCTTTTAAATCCAATTAATATTGTTGCAAGAGCCCAAACACCAAAAGATGCTCAATATCATACATCATTTATAAGAGAATATTGTCAGGCCAGTCGGCCATTCAATCAGAATTAATGTCTATTGGTCCTAAATTTTACATGGACCACCCAACTGTACGTACTGAGTTCTTCACATGACCTGGGAATCCCATGGCATATTGCCGGCTTCTTTTTTCAGCAAAAACTCTGAATGAGACGTCTGAAGGTTTACTTGACAGCCCCCTATCTGATTCCTAATATGATGATATCCCCATTCTATGGAGACACCAAATGGCCTCGGCGGCGGGTCTTAGTATGATTAGAGAGGATAAAATTCTGGATCATTCGAAGAACTAAGAATGTAACTTTGAAAAATTCTAGATTTGAACTTTTTATTCTTCTGATTTTGTTGATAACCATTTATATAATAGCAAACAGACATTTTTGGTTCACAAAAGCTTTAGAGGATAATGATCTCTTCATACATGCACGCACATAAGAACAGATTATAATTATAACAAACTTCCTAATAGATGATCAAGAAGAAATTAAGTAATGGAAAAAAAATATAAATTAACTGTGAACAAGGGCGCCACAAGATAGTTCCATTAGCAAGATTGCTGCTTCTGCCTCGTCCTGCGGAAACACTCGTCCAAGAGCTGAACTGTTTCTCAAACTTAGAGCGAAATCCTTGAAAGAAAGCTGCTTCCCCACGCTCATCATCTCACTGTGAGAGGGGCACTTCAACTTGCAGTACTTATTCTTCTTGTATTCATGTGCAGCAAGCAGATTTTTTGTACCCGATTTCTTTTCCTTCTTGTGCAACTTACTGATCTTCTTCTTCTTCGATGAGATATCTGGAGCAATTCCCATGCCATTTGCAGCAGCTGCCGCTGCTGCAGCTTCTGCCATGGCTCGTCTTGCCTTCCTCTGCCGAATGCCACAGGCATTGCAAAGTGACTGCATCAACAAACAGCCTGGATCTTAAGCAAGTAACTCAAATATATATCAACAAACAGGCTACTACTCTTCATCTCAAAGCTTGTCATCCTCAGCCACATATGATGAATGCCATATTTGATATTTCAAGTGGCTTCTTATAAGAATGAGTTTTGTAATTATATCAATCACTTAAATATATAGCTTGCATCCACTTGAAATATGTCAGATGATCACTGTGTGGCTTGAAATGACAAGTATTAGGATGAAGATGATCAAGACCATTCAATACCAGAAGTGCTAGTTTTTAAATTTAAACGGAGGAAATGAAATAACCTTAGGACCTCTAGGGCCACCCCTCCAAAGAGGGGTGGTGGTGGTGTTACAGTCGGCGCAAACCCGAGCGTTGGAAGTACTGTTGCTGCTGCAATTCGGTGAGCTGAGTTGATCTGAATCACCATTCTGCAGATTATTTTGGAACTTCTTGATAATTGATCTCACTGGCTTATTATTTGTAGCTGGGCAATTTGGGTCCATCATTTTTTGCATCCACCTCATCTTTGAGGACATACATGAGTGCTGTACAGGTCCATCATGAGCAGTATTTTTACTTGGATCTCCATATTCCTCCCTTTGATATAATGATAATTTATGGGGATTAATGTTACCATCTTCCTCCACAGACTTCTGAAATGAAGAAAACAAAAATGCTTGATTTTTACGTTATGCAGGCAACAATATGGGCTTATCATCATCCTATGATCAACGAGATCAAAATATAATTTAAGACCAACAAATTGAAGAGGTATTCTTCAGCTGATCATGACCTAGAAATATATTACAAGAAATCAGATCAGAGAATACTAAACTCTATGATCATCTGTAGTAAGATCAAGGTCATGATAACAAAAGATTCAAGAAATTAGATTTAAAGTTAATAGGGAAAACAAACCCAACCCAGATTTTTTTTTGTTTTTTTTTTCCCCGGGGGGGGGGGGGATCATATATCCGTAGGACATAAATTTAGAGCCCGGCCCACAGTAGCATGCATGTAGGTACTATAATTAACTAGCATGCACTGGCGCCTGGACTTTTTGATAAAAGGATAAAATAAATTATTAAGGAATAAGATGAAAAGAAATCAAACTAAGTTAACACGCTTGCCTTTTCATCATGTTCTTGTGACTGATCTTCAAATATACTCCCTATTTCATCTTTGGTCCTGTCAAAGAAAGTAGGACATGATGATGTTGAGAGAGAAGATGAAGCTTGAATAATATGTGTTGAGATCATAGAGAGTTTTATGTCACGTTGATGATCATCTTCTCTTTGATCTACAAGAGGGCATGGAGAAGATGGTGGGTTCAGATAGGCTGGAGTCATAAGGGAGAGAGAGCTGTTGTCCGGTAAAGATGGACAACGTAGGATAGGCTAGCTAAAGATTAACAAAGCTAAAGGGACAGATCAAAGGGTGGTGACGGCCTTATAAAGGAGAGAGGGCAAGAAGAGAGGTCTGAAAGTTATTCACGTGACTTCATGTCACCCAAGCAAAACGAGTTTAGAAAAGACAAATTAACCAAAAGGAGGTGTAGAATGCCACTACTCATGATCACGTTGAGTACTGCTAGGTATATATCATGACAAGGATCCCCTATCACCAGTTTTTCCCCTCTCAAACCTGTTCAAATACATGACATGCATACGGATCATTGTAAATATATATAACCATCAATTCAACATGCATGTATGCTTTTATCTCTCGCTGACATTAATCTATACTGATCAACAAGAAGATGAAATCTTGATCTTTTTCATAACTTTTTTCGTGCTTTATTTATGATCAGCTTGAGTTTTAGTGCTTCAGATTATTGCAGTTTTGTTATAAGTTTTACATTTTTTTTCTAATTCTTTGATCTATATATATATATATAAACAGACATTAATTGTAACTAAGTTCTCAATTAACAAGATCTGATCAGTCTTTTCACGAGTTTCTTGAAGTTATTTGAATTTAATTACCACTTTCTACATGATGCATCAAGCTGATCATCAGGGGACCACCCAACAGATCATGACGATCGATTTGGTTCCAGATTTTTCTGTGTAAGAATTCTCTGGTGCCCATGCATGTCACCGGTACTTTACAGGTTGAATACGATTTTTTCTTTTTTCTTAATTTTATAGGAGCATTATGGGGTGGGATCGATGTGTATGTTTATATATATATATATATATCATGCAGCATGTCGACTTGATTCCTGGATATCTATCTGAGAAATTGATCATCAATATGGCAAACAAATTGTTAGCTACTAAGAAATTACAAACCCTATATATTTTATTATCACGTGTAGTGTTTAGTTAACTGATCGGGATGGTCTCTGCTCTAATACTATATGAAATAATGACCAGGCCACTTATACTAAAAATTTAAGCGGATAGAAAGATGTATATTTAATTATTTATATCATTTTCAACAGTTCATCGATCGGTTTCATATGCATGAACTTAAAAAAGATATATTGCCTGGAGGGCCGGGAAGTTCTGCAGGGTATGATCATCTTCCACCCAAAATAGGCAGGGTTGCCAAAAACCATAAATTCTTACAGGCAGGCTAGCTAGGGACAAAGACAACGTCCTCTTGTCCCCACAACGTCTTTCGACACCTTCGATCCTAATTTAATTTATTCCATGCTTTCATTTCATTTTGTTTTAGTACTTTTGCAGGCCTTAGCTAAAGATCATCAAATTGCCCAGACTTTTCGTTTTCAGCTTGTCAGTCATTTTGATTTCTTCCCATTTGTGCCCTGATCAGAGAAAGCACATATATCAAGAAGAAGGCCGAGATCTCTCTGCATCATGTAAAATATAGCTTTATATATGTATATATGGTTGTTCTTTGCGCGCCTCAGATGTGGAAGAAATTACCTAATAATTGCTCAAGGATTAATTGAAAATTATGGTATTTAGTTATCTTGTTTTCAAAGTAGCTCACATCAAAATCATTATAACAAGTATGGAAGACAATATTTGTTATGATACGGCATGACGAGTTATTTTCAACAAGAATAACTATTTGCGATGAGAATAGATTTATTTTGACAAGAAATAACCGATCATAAATAAACACTTTTCTTATAATGACAGTACTTTCTTAGGGATTTATTGCATTTTCTTCACCCTTTTAACCCGTTATGTTTTTTTTGGAAAATAAAGATAATCTGCAGTAGCCCAAAAAAGCAATTAAACAGATAATATGTGGTTTTATTCAGAGTGCATCAATGATATTCTAATAAAATATTTAAGGCAGAAGAATATTGAGAGATGGAGAAAAATATGAAATTTTTTTTTAGCAATATTAATTTTCATCTTAAATCTTATCATCCTCAATTATATTTGCTGATTTTCGGCATTTTAAGAAGTTCTATATATTTTTTTCCACCTAAACTATCAATAAGAGCATTTAAAATATATATAATATGTCACGACAACAATTGTGAGTATACTTGAGATGATAAAAATTATAAATATGAAGAATGTATTATTTCTAATATAGAGCATGCAAGAAAATTGTTTATTTGCTGTCAGTTATTTCTTACGAAAATGACTATTTTCTATTAAAATAAGTCTATTCTCGTCATAAACAATCATTTTCATCTTAAATAACTCATCATAAATGCTTATTTTTCTTGTATACATACACTATCTATATATTTATAATAATGATGTCTCATTCTAAAACATTTTCAGTCCTAACGCCCTAAACTTCAACCCTAAACTCATCTTTTTACAAAGACTTGCAATGGAATTAGTGAATCTAATTCCTACAAATTAATTCCTAGGAGGCTTTCCAAATGAATCTAATCTTCAACATCAGTAGATTGAACAAGACAGAAAAAATTGGTTATCCCTATATATAGCTATTTGATAGTACTGTGGCGACTTGGAGAAATAAGTGAATCGCAAGGCTCCTCACTTTGGAACCACTGATCACCAGAAGTTTAATGTCCATATCGATATATAATGTTGACAAAAATATTGAAGCATGCTTGATGTAATTTATATGATGAAGAGTGGTGCTACGTATCATGAGTCACTCCAATATTACATGCAAGCAAGAAATTATAAACATTTTAGGGCTTAATTCCTGTGTTTATAATGGCTCTTTTCTATTTGAGGTCGTGATCAAATTAGGCTATATAGGAAGAGAAATGCTTTAGTAACAAATATATCTCACAAAACTAAATCCACAAACTGACGTGCACATGCACCCCGTTACAAGAAAATTACTTTTTGTGTTACCTAAATTCATTGCAAAAGACATAAAATGCATCGCGATTATTTGTTAGCGATATTTTTTTTTTTGCGATGAATTTATGTGAAACAAAAAGTCATTTTTCTTGAAGCGCGATTTTATATAATACGTTAAATTATAAAGTTACTTTTATTGTAAAGTAGATAATCTAACATATATGATATGAAACTATGTTAACTTATGAGTTTACTTTTGTAAAATCTTTTGTAGCTGTATCTAACAGTACTTCTCATAAATTAAAAAAAAAAAAAAATTGTAACAAAACCCATCTGTACGTGGTGACAGATCGAGATTGCATGAGTGGCATTAAGATAGCATTGCAGAAAAAATTTGTGTGATCCGTTCAATGGCAGTGATTTTCAAGATCCATTTTGGTTGTCCAAACAGGAGAATTATATCATCTTGGAAGTAGATGACAATGTTATTAATGCAAATGGGCCATGTTTCTTATAATTGCAATTGACATTTTTCGTCTCTTTTCACAATATCCACATTAATTCTGCAGTTCCATGACTATCAAGACAAACAAAAAAAGTTTTGATATATTTGTACTCATCCAACCAAAAAGACAGAAAATTATTCCACAACTACAGCCAACCCATGCACACTTCCAAAATCACTGTACTATTCACCAACTGTTTCTATTCTCCATCGAAAAAGACTTTTTTTTTTTTTAAATTTATATTTTGCGGTAGTTTTTTTTTTTTTTTTGGTAGAAATGGTCACATCTTTGTTGATAAAATCGATATAATATATATAAGAATTATGCTACATAATCACTTTTACGTACTCTTTACGCACTCTACTGATGTGATTATAATTATTTTATAATAAAAAAAAGTGATACAAGCAATCACATTAATGGAATGCATAAAGAATACGCAAAAGTGACTGCATGTAAAATTTTTATATATTATAACTATGAATAATGTTATTTATAGTCGTACAGTGCACAAGCAATACGCAATCGATTTGAATAAGAGAGGTTTATTATTAAAAAAATTAATTAATTAATTTTTTTCATGTCTATCTAGTATTTACTCACTTTTTTAAAGAAATTGCGCGGCGCTTGTACATTTCACAACTGCAAATATCATTTCTTATATAGTTATATCTGATTGAGATATTTTTTAAATAGCTAACTGAATTAGATGATTCAATTTTAAAAAAGACACGTATACTAGACTCGCATGCCCTATCCTAGATGACGCGTGAAAATCACTAAGAGGCCGTTTGGATTAAGAAACACTCTCAACCCATCTTATCTCATCACATCATTACAACTTTTTCAAATTTTCACATAAAATATAATAAATAATTCAACATTTTCAAATTCTAAAACAATACTAACATAGAAGCTTTGTGTCTTGAATGTGGGTCCCGAATCTTTTTTTTTAACTTAGTGATTAAAGAAGTGTTTTTTAATGATGTTGAGAATTTTTTTTATTTTTAAAAAAAGATTTAAGAATATAAAAAAAATGAATGAAAAAAAAATTGTTTTTGCCTTTCTCGATGGGTTCTTGGGTTTACATCTCTTGGGGAATGTAGCACTACTCATACTAATATTAAAAAATAATATTCTAATAAAATTTTATTCAACTTTTGACTTTCATCTAAAACCATTTCATCAAATTTCACTATCCAAACAATCCGGCCTCTAAATATTATAAAATCTGCATTCATTAGATTTTACCATTCAATATATTCTAATAGAGAATCGGAATTCTTCTAACCGTTAGATTGACAAAAATATATGAAAAATCATTGAGCCGAGCGTGTTAAAAACAAGAGAGTGAACAATATCTATGAAAAAATGATATATAATATCCACATGTTTTTTGGCAAGTGAAATTTTATTCAGACTCAAAAAGTGGTGAAATTCAAGTACACATGGATTATTCAAAAGTTATAGAGTAATGTTACGTACAGTCATGTGATGATATAAATAAGAGCCACACAATCGATTTGAAAAAGAGTATGATCAACTATTAAAAAATTATTATTTTCTTTATGTAGATCCATTATTTACTTACTTTTTTTTAAAAAAATTTGCGCAGCATTTAATTACGTACTCTACGATTGCAAATATCATTTGTCAAAGGTATATCCAAACATTGAGAAAAGACAAAAAGAAAAGAAAAAAGTAGTATCATAGACTGATTGGCCACCTAAAGATAGAGAGTTTTGAGCAAAATTTAACTCTTTTTTTTTTTTAAGCTCAGTTAATGATTTCTCATGGGCTTCAAAACACAAATATTTTCTACTTTTTAGAGAAGTAAGAATAATGTTAGATACAATCTTGAGATATGTAAGTCGTGTACTTCATTTAAAAAATAGTACGTAGTACTCATAATTGAAAAGTGACTTTTTCATGTAAGTCTTAAATTTATCTATTTTTTAAAGAGAGTGTACGAAATTTGTATAACCTACAACGTCCTAGATTGTACAAATCATTTTCCTTTTTCTTTTCATAATTTCAGTTTCCTATCTTGTTGCCTCAACATAAATGTTAGAAGTTAGAATCCCTGTAACTCATAAAAGAATTGTGAAGTGTTGGAGATCTAGAGCATGAGAAATGATTCAGTGATTGTTCAACTTTGAATGTTACATTACGAGGTTTACCAAAATTGGTAATGTTCTTTTCTTTTTCAATTTGAATCCTCAACTCGTTGTTGTCTTAGGCAAATTGGAAATGTATTATAGGATTATATATTCAAGATCCCATCCCTCTAGAACTGATATCATATACTTGTAAGGATCCATTTATCTTACAATATTTTTTTTAAGAAATGATATATGCAGTCTTAAAACGTACAAATTCTGCATACTTCTTTTGAAAAAAGTGAATCAATCTTAAACCCATAAGAAAAATCATTTTTTTAGTTACGATGGGGTTGCACCCTCATATATCTAGTAGCATTACTTTTTTTTTTCTTTCTTGTTGTATTAGTTATAACAGAGGGTTTGTGCACACACTCTCCAAACATGATTAGGAAATTGTAAAATAATTTTTATTGTAAAGTAGATCTAATATACATTACTATAATTAAGCTTCATCACAACACTACTTCGAAGTTTCTAACAAAACACACGACCAGTTGTAGCTAGCCAAAAGTGATAGACACAAAGGTCAACCTAGGTATTAATAGTTTATACATACTCAGATGTTACATTTTTCAAACCAAATCTAGACAAACAATCATGTGTTCTGTGAAGTTTTGTTATCCATCAATCCTGAAGAACTTACTTACCAAACGTGTTAATAAAAAACTGAATGAATTTTGTGATGCATTGCCAAAAAGGAACAATTGCACCAACAATCTAAGCCTAGATTGCCAGTGCAGACATCGATCCAGCCCCAAAGAAGAGCATACAATAAGATGTTAATTGTAGTTTGTAGTTGCATCTCATCCTTTTATTGAGAAAATCAGCAACAATTAGGTCCACCAAAGCCATGTAAATCAAAATTCTAGTAGACATGGAATCCAGGATGCCTTCAGTGATCTGAGCACTGGGGCTGTTCTCGTTGTAAAATGAAGCAATGGAGATCTCGATCCCGATGCCTGCCGGGGTAGTGATGGCGAAAAAACAAGCCATTAGTGTTACAACTAGATTGCTAAAGTGTGCTTGGGAGATGCAACCTCCAAGGGCAAATCCTTCAAAGAATTGACGAAAACATAATGTTGCAATAAAGAGTCTTATGGCACAGGGGCTATCAGAAACTCCTAGTGATAGACCGATGATAACTAAATGTGATACAATCCTAAGTTCCCAAACCTACAGAGAAAAAGGAATATATCATTTGAATGCTTGCATAAAGAATGCTTAGGAACACCCAAACAAAAACTATGCCAAGAAAAAGAGAAAAAAATCACCTGCAAAACGACAACGTGCCGAGCAGCACCATCATCTTCCCCACTACAATATCCATGCCCGTCTCCAGCAGAGTGCCCCTCACATGGACTGTGTCTGTTGTGCGCAGGGTGTGCATGCATCCCAACAATGTGCATCCCGCCACCTCTCTCTTCCCCAAACATCTTCTCGTTCCTCTCCTTCCCCTCCACAGCCCGCATAATCCCCGTCTCCAGTCCCGCATTGAAGGATTCAACCCGGACAATCCCCTCGATAGACTGAATCATCCCTTGTTTGCGCTCGTAATATTGGGTTCCCAAGAAATCGACGAGGATGGTGAGAAGCGCAACCACCATGGTGAAAAAGCTAGCGAAGGGGAACTTGGACCATGGGTAATTGGGCAGGCATTCGCCGCTGAGGGCGTCTGTCAAGAAAAACTCTACTATATATTTCTTTTCAACCACATACAGAGGCACTGCCTCTCAACATGTATATATATACACAAGTAGGATGCGAATATTCTTTACATTTTAAGTTTCAGATAATACAAAAAACGTATAAGGAATGACTGGTTGAGAGGACTATGGAGTGTGCAGTCCTTTTGGTGTTTGTCGTCGAGTGCAGCATGGGTGCAGCAGCTGCACTGCATCGTGGTTGTATTCTTAGTGCTGCATGGCTTGCATGCGGTACGTACAGAAGAGGTGCAGTAGTATCCGTTGTGAGTGGTGGTCCTGGTTCGTCGTCTTCTGTACATGATGCTTGAACAGTTCCCCTCAAGTCAAGCTGCAGTGAATGGAGGCATAGACTTGAGCAAAGAGCTTGGAATCGTGCAGCTGATAGTGGTTTTGTCAACGCATCTGTGAGTTGGTCTTTGCCTGAGATAATGGCCATTGTTAGGGACTTGTTAAGAACACGATTTCTCACAAAGTGGAAGTCTATTTCCACGTGTTTGGTTCTTGCATGAAAGACTGGGTTGGAGGACAAATATGTTGCTCCTAAATTGTCAATAAACAGGGTTGGTGCAGCTGTGAGGTGGATGCCGAGGTCTTTGCAAAGGTTTTGTACCCATATGAATTCAACTGTAGCGTTTGCTACTGATTTGAACTCTTCTTTAGTAGATGATCTCGCTATTGTAGGCTGCTTTTTAGAGGATCAAGATATGAAGTTAGACCCTGAGAATAGACAATAAGCACTTGTTGATTTTCTATAGTTCGGACAGCCGACCCAGTCGGCGTCTGGAAAAGCTATGATGTTCATAGATGAGGACTTAGAGAACTACAGACCAAGATTAGATGTGTGTTTTAAATACCTTAATATCCGTTTAACTGCTTGCCAGTGGGGAACTCTTGGAGCATGCATATATTGGCAGACTTTGCTTACTTCAAAGGCCAAGTCCAGCCTTGTAAATGATAGATATTGAAGGGAACCTACAGTGCTGCGATAGAGAGATGGGTCTTCAAACATATTTCCAGAGTGCAAGCTTAACTTTTCGAAAACTGACATTGGAGTTTTCATAGGCTTGGCTAAGAGCATATTTGTCCTTTCGAGCAAATCGGTGATATACTTCTTCTGAGTTAAGAGAAGTCCACAGCATTGTATGTTGCTTCAATGCCTAAGAAGAAATGGAGTTTGCCGAGATCAGTGATCGGAAAATCTGTTCTTAGAGCATGAAGCAGTGTAGTGATGCAGTTGTGTTAGAACCAGTGATAAGCAGTCATCGACGTACACCAAGACATAAGAGCAGAGGAACCATTAACCTTGACAAAAAGGAGGAATCTCAGTTGAAATTTGAACCCAGTTCCACAAGCTTTTGGCTTAGGCGAGAATACCAGCCCTGGGTGATTGTTTTAAACCAAAATTGCCTTTTTGAGCTTGCATACGTGAGTGGGAAATTGCGTGATGAAGCCAGGAGGTTGCCATGAACAGGTTTCTTGAGAGGACCGTGAAGAAAACATTTTGGACTCATATTGTTGAACCGGCCAACCATTGGTTACGCAAGAGCTAAGAGAAGTCTTATAGTTGTAGCCTTCACAACTGGACTGAACGTTTGATGTAGTCGATGCCGGATTGCTGTAGAAAACTTTTGCTACTAAATGGGCTTTTCTTCTTTCATTGGTACAGTTAGAAAGTTTCTTTGTTCTGAACACCCATTTGCATGATACAATATTCTGGGCTTGTGAAGCTGGAACCAGTGACCATGTTTCATTTGCTAAGAGAGCATTGAATTCTTTTGACATGGCTTCACGCCAATCTGAAAACTTCTGTGCTACTGAAAAACAGGTTGGAGTTTCGGGTATGTTGCTGGAGGTGGTGATTGAATATGGCTTTTGGTGGTGGCCATCGGATGGTACCATCGGTGTACTGTTGTGGGCGGGAGGAGGCGGTTTGTGAGCGAGTTACCATGGACTTTGAGTTTGTGGGTGGTGGTTCTTGAATCAGTGGTAGTTCTTGAGTTTGGTCATTTTGAGTCTGTGTTGATGGAGAGGGAAGTCTCGATGGAGGTGATGGGGGTTGTGTAGGAATTGGGCCAAGTATGGATTGGGTTTGTTGTGTTTGAGTTGGAATGGAGTTAAAAATTGGAAGGAGGGTTCTGTTTTGGTCAGATATTGGGTCAGAGTCGAGTTTGGCTTGTTCTGAAAAAGGGAAGAAGTCCTCATTGTGTTTTATATCTTTGGAGATATAAACTCGTTTTGAAGGGATGTGATAGCATATTGAACCATGGTGAGTTGGACTGATACCGAAATAGACACATTGAAGGGACCGAAAGTCGAATTTGTTTTTATTGTATGCCCATTTGAGTGGCCAACAGGCCAATCCGAATACACTGATGAGTTAAAATCTGGGTTCTTTTTGTGAAGTATGAAGAATGGAGATGAAAAATTAATTGAAGAGGATGGAAGCAGATTAATTAAGCGCACTGCATGTTGGAAGGCATATGGCCAAAAACTAAAGGAAAGAGGCATGTGCAAGTAAGGCTAGGCCGGAGTCAACAATGTGTCTATGCTTTCTTTCAATGATGCCATTTTGAGTGTGAGTGTGAGGGCATGTGATTCGGTGCATGATTCCAGAGGTGGAGAGAAGCTCAGTGAAGGACCTGAACTCCCCTCCCCAATCTGTTTGAATTTGTTTGATTTTGGTTTTGAATTGCAACTCAACGTAAGCTTTAAATTTGATGAAAGTAGGCAAAGCTTGAGATTTAGTTTGTAGAGGAAATAGCCAAGTGTATCTTGAGTAATCGTCTACAAATGAAATATAAAACCGAAAACCATCCTCAGAAACATAAGGAGATGGTCCCATAAGTCACTAAATACAAGCTGGAAAGGAGCAACAGATTTTGTTTTTCTAGTTGGTGCTGGTTTGCTGGTGCTTGGCCATTGCACAGGCATTACAAAAATCAAAGAGACATTTCATCAAAAGGTAAGCCATGTTGAAGAAGACTTGATGCACGACCTTGAGTGAGGGGTGTCCAAGGGTGAGTGCCATGTAGAAATGGAGTTGCATGTACTGGAATATGCTTGAGGGGATGGAGTGGAGAAAGTGTAAAGGCCGTTATTTGTTTTCCCTTGAAGTAGAAGAGTCCCCGTGGTGCAGTCCTTTACATAAAAATGATCAGAGAAAAATTCAAAATAAACGTGATTATCGGTGCAAAATTGCTGGACAGAAATGAGGTTTTTGTTAAAAGTAGGAACACATAGCATTTTTGTTAAAAGAAAAGGAGATGAAGTTGAGGGAAATAGGGCTGAACCAGTTTGTGTATTGGAACAAGAGATCCATCACCAACTGTAGTTGATCTGTTCCTTGGTAATCGGTGGAGTGGAGGTTCAGGTTAGCTAGCTCACTAGTTATGTGTTTGTTGCCGCCGTGTCAGGATACCAGGTACCATCGTGGCATAGGCGAGGCAGAGGCTATGTATGAGCTGAGGCAGGAGATTTGTGGTGTAGGACTAATTGAAGTGGTGGAAGCATGTAAGGGCGTGTGGCCAGCCTGTTGCATACTTGACACACAGGACGAGTGTCAGTAGAAGGTGTAAAGGAACCAGTTTGAGAAGTACCTGAGTAGGCAGAAGAACCATGCCCATGGTTGCTTGTACGTCCCCTTGGTTGTTGCATCCACGACCACGTGAGCCTCGTTTATTAGCAAAAGATTGAGGACTGTGAGCAGAGAAATGTGCTGAAGGATCAGAGAAAATAGTGGTATTTGTGGCATGATGCTGCAGTCGAGCTTCGTGGGCTAAGAGATGTCCAAGAAGGGAATCTGTGGATATCGGATCTATTCTTGTGGTAACAGAGGACACTAGGGGATCGTAGTCAGGACCAAGTCCGCTAAGAGGTAAGGTACAAATTCATTAGAAGGTAATGGACGGCCAGCACAGCCATTGTGTCTGCTAAGGTTTTTGCACGGCAAAAATACACCAAAATGAGTCACTGCCTTTCTTGAGTGAGGCAAGTTGGAGCTGTGTTTGAATTAAGTGTNGCGTCTGGAAAAGCTGTGATGTTCATAGATGAGGACTTAGAGAACTGCAGACCAAGATTAGATGTGTGTTTTAAATACCTTAATATCCGTTTAACTGCTTGCCAGTGGGGAACTCTTGGAGCATGCATATATTGGCAGACTTTGCTTACCTCAAAGGCCAAGTCCGGCCTTGTAAATGATAGATATTGAAGGGAACCTACAGTGCTGCGATAGAGAGATGGGTCTTCAAACATATTTCCAGAGTGCAAGCTTAACTTTTCGAAAACTGACATTGGAGTTTTCAAAGGCTTGGCTAAGAGCATATCTGTCCTTTCGAGCAAATCGGTGATATACTTCTTCTGAGTTAAGAGAAGTCCAACAGCATTGTATGTTTCTTCAATGCCTAAGAAGAAATGGAGTTTGCCGAGATCAGTGATCGGAAAATCTGTTCTTAGAGCATGAAGCAGTGTAGTGATGCAGTTGATGTTAGAACCAGTGATAAGCAAGTCATCGACGTACACCAAGACATATAGAGCAGAGGAACCATTAACCTTGACAAATAAGGAGGAATCTACAGTTGAAATGTTGAACCCGAGTTCCACAAGCTTTTGGCTTAGGCGAGAATACCATGCCCTGGGTGATTGTTTTAAACCACAAATTGCCTTTTTGAGCTTGCATACGTGAGTGGGAAATTGCAGATGAGTGAAGCCAGGAGGCTGTGCCATGAACATGGTTTCCTTGAGAGGACCGTGAAGAAAAGCATTTTGGACATCATATTGTTGAACCGGCCAACCATTGGTTACAGCAAGAGCTAAGACAAGTCTTATAGTTGTAGCCTTCACAACTAGACTAAATGTTTGATTGTAGTCGATGCCGAATTGTTGTAGAAAACCTTTTGCTACTAGACGGGCTTTTCTTCTTTCAATGGTACCATTAGAAAGTTTCTTTGTTCTGAACACCCATTTGCATGATACAATATTCTGGGCTTGTGAAGCTGGAACCAGTGACCATGTTTCATTTGCTAAGAGAGCATTGAATTCTTTTGACATGGCTTCACGCCAATCTGAAAACTTCTGTGCTACTGAAAAACAGGTTGGAGTTTCGGGTATGTTGCTGGAGGTGGTGATTGACATATAGGCTTTTGGTGGTGGCCATCGGATGGTACCATCGGTGTACTGTTGTGGGCGGGAGGAGGCGGTTTGTGAGCGAGTTACCATGGACTTTGAGTTTGTGGGTGGTGGTTCTTGAATCAGTGGTAGTTCTTGAGTTTGGTCATTTTGAGTCTGTGTTGATGGAGAGGGAAGTCTCGATGGAGGTGATGGGGGTTGTGTAGGAATTGGGCCAAGTATGGATTGGGTTTGTTGTGTTTGAGTTGGAATGGAGTTAAAAATTGGAAGGAGGGTTCTATTTTGGTCAGATATTGGGTCAGAGTCGAGTTTGGCTTGTTCTGAAAAAGGGAAGAAGTCCTCATTGTGTTTCATATCTTTGGAGATATAAACTCGTTTTGAAGGGATGTGATAGCATATTGAACCATGGTGAGTTGGACTGATACCGAAATAGACACATTGAAGGGACCGAAAGTCGAATTTGTTTTTATTGTATGCCCATGTGAGTGGCCAACAGGCCGATCCGAATACACTGATGAGCTTAAAATCTGGGTTCTTTTTGTGAAGTATGAAGAATGGAGATGAAAAATTAATTGAAGAGGATGGAAGCAGATTAATTAAGCGCACTGCATGTTGGAAGGCATATGGCCAAAAAACTAAAGGAACAGAGGCATGTGCAAGTAAGGCTAGGCCGGAGTCAACAATGTGTTTATGCTTTCTTTCAATGATGCCATTTTGAGTGTGAGTGTGAGGGCATGTGATTCGGTGCATGATTCCAGAGGTGGAGAGAAGCTCAGTGAAGGACCTGAACTCCTTTCCCCAATCTCTTTGAATTTGTTTATTTTGGTTTTGAATTGCAACTCAACGTAAGCTTTAAATTTGATGAAAGTGGGCAAAGCTTGAGATTTAGTTTGTAGAGGAAATAGCCAAGTGTATCTTGAGTAATCGTCTACAAATGAAATATAAAACCGAAAACCATCCTCAGAAACATAAGGAGATGGTCCCTATAAGTCACTAAATACAAGCTGGAAAGGAGCAACAGATTTTGTTTTTCTAGTTGGTGCTGGTTTGCAATGGTGCTTAGCCATTGCACAGGCATTACAAAAATACAAAAACGACATTTCATCAAAAGGTAAGCCATGTTGAAGAAGAGCTTGATGCACGACCTTGAGTGAGGGGTGTCCAAGGTGTGAGTGCCATGTAGAAATGGAGTTGCTTGTACTGGAATATGCTTGAGGGGATGGAGTGGAGAAAGTGTAAAGGCCGTTATTTGTTTTCCCTTGAAGTAGAAGAGTCCCCGTGGTGCAGTCATTTACACAAAAATGATCAGAGAAAAATTCAAAATAAACATGATTATCGGTGCAAAATTGCTGGATAGAAATGAGGTTTTTGTTAAAAGTAGGAACACATAGCATTTTTGTTAAAAGAAAAGGAGATGAAGTTGAAGGAAATAGGGCTGAACCAGTTTGTGTTATTGGAACAAGAGATCCATCACCAACTTGTAGTTGATCTGTTCCTTGGTAATCGGTGGAGTGGAGGTTCAGGTTAGCTAGCTCACTAGTTATGTGCTTTGTTGCCGCCGTGTCAGGATACCAGGTACCATCTGTGGCATAGGTCGAGGCAGAGGCTATGAAGTGAGCTGAGGCAGGAGTATTTGTGGTGTAGGACTAATTGAAGTGGTGGAAGCATGTAAGGGCTGTGTGGCCAGGCCTGTTGCATACTTGACACACAGGACGAGTGTCAGTAGAAGGTGTAAAGGAACCAGTTTGAGAAGTACCTGAGTAGGCAGAAGAACCATGCCCATGGTTGCTTGTACGTCCCACTTAGTTGTTGCATCCACGACCACGTGAGCCTCGTTTATTAGCAAAAGATTGAGGACTGTGAGTAGAGAAATGTGCTGAAGGATCAGAGAAAATAGTGGTATTTGTGGCATGATGCTGCAGTCGAGCTTCGTGGGCTAAGAGATGTCCAAGAAGGGAATCTGTGGATATCGGATCTATTCTTGTGGTAACANGCAAATATCATTTCTTATATAGTTATATCTGATTGAGATATTTTTTAAATAGCTAACTGAATTAGATGATTCAATTTTAAAAAAGACACGTATACTAGACTCGCATGCCCTATCCTAGATGACGCGTGAAAATCACTAAGAGGCCGTTTGGATTAAGAAACACTCTCAACCCATCTTATCTCATCACATCATTACACTTTTTCAAATTTTCACATAAAATATAATAAACATCATTACAACTTTTTCAAATTCATAAAATATAATAAAAATTCAACATTTTCAAATTCTAAAACAATACTAACATAGAATGCTTTGTGTCTTGAATGTGGGTCCCGAATTTTTTTTTTAACTTAGTGATTAAAGAAGTGTTTTTTAATGATGTTGAGAATTTTTTTTATTTTTAAAAAAAATTTAAGAATATAAAAAAAATGAATGAAAAAAAAATTGTTTTTGCCTTTCTCGATGGGTTCTTGGGTTTACATCTCTTGGGGAATGTAGCACTACTCATACTAATATTAAAAAATAATATTCTAATAAAATTTTATTCAACTTTTGACTTTCATCTAAAACCATTTCATCAAATTTCACTATCCAAACAATCCGGCCTCTAAATATTATAAAATCTGCATTCATTAGATTTTACCATTCAATATATTCTAATAGAGAATCGGAATTCTTCTAACCGTTAGATTGACAAAAATATATGAAAAATCATTGAGCCGAGCGTGTTAAAAACAAGAGAGTGAACAATATCTATGAAAAAATGATATATAATATCCACATGTTTTTTGGCAAGTGAAATTTTATTCAGACTCAAAAAGTGGTGAAATTCAAGTACACATGGATTATTCAAAAGTTATAGAGTAATGTTACGTACAGTCATGTGATGATATAAATAAGAGCCACACAATCGATTTGAAAAAGAGTATGATCAACTATTAAAAAATTATTATTTTCTTTATGTAGATCCATTATTTACTTACTTTTTTTTAAAAAAATTTGCGCGGCATTTAATTACGTACTCTACGATTGCAAATATCATTTGTCAAAGGTATATCCAAACATTGAGAAAAGACAAAAAGAAAAGAAAAAAGTAGTATCATAGACTGATTGGCCACCTAAAGATAGAGAGTTTTGAGCAAAATTTAACTCTTTTTTTTTTTTAAGCTCAGTTAATGATTTCTCATGGGCTTCAAAACACAAATATTTTCTACTTTTTAGAGAAGTAAGAATAATGTTAGATACAATCTTGAGATATGTAAGTCGTGTACTTCATTTAAAAAATAGTACGTAGTACTCATAATTGAAAAGTGACTTTTTCATGTAAGTCTTAAATTTATCTATTTTTTAAAGAGAGTGTACGAAATTTGTATAACCTACAACGTCCTAGATTGTACAAATCATTTTCCTTTTTCTTTTCATAATTTCAGTTTCCTATCTTGTTGCCTCAACATAAATGTTAGAAGTTAGAATCCCTGTAACTCATAAAAGAATTGTGAAGTGTTGGAGATCTAGAGCATGAGAAATGATTCAGTGATTGTTCAACTTTGAATGTTACATTACGAGGTTTACCAAAATTGGTAATGTTCTTTTCTTTTTCAATTTGAATCCTCAACTCGTTGTTGTCTTAGGCAAATTGGAAATGTATTATGGGATTATATATTCAAGATCCCATCCCTCTAGAATTGATATCATATACTTGTAAGGATCCATTTATCTTACAATATTTTTTTTAAGAAATGATATATGCAGTCTTAAAAGTACAAATTCTGCATACTTCTTTTGAAAAAAGTGAATCAATCTTAAACCCATAAGAAAAATCATTTTTTTAGTTAGATGGGGTTGCACCCTCATATATCTAGTAGCATTACTTTTTTTTTTCTTTCTTGTTGTATTAGTTATAACAGAGGGTTTGTGCACACACTCTCCAAACATGATTAGGAAATTGTAAAATAATTTTTATTGTAAAGTAGATCAAATATACATTACTATAATTAAGCTTCATCACAACACTACTTCGAAGTTTCTAACAAAACACACGACCAGTTGTAGCTAGCCAAAAGTGATAGACACAAAGGTCAACCTAGGTATTAATAGTTTATACATACTCAGATGTTACATTTTTCAAACCAAATCTAGACAAACAATCATGTGTTCTGTGAAGTTTTGTTATCCATCAATCCTGAAGAACTTACTTACCAAACGTG
Source organism: Carya cathayensis (assembly GCA_011037825.1). Lineage (NCBI taxonomy): Eukaryota > Viridiplantae > Streptophyta > Magnoliopsida > Fagales > Juglandaceae > Carya > Carya cathayensis. The sequence continues at coordinate 1,048,360 of QGSO01000191.1, forward strand.
TTAATAAAAAACTGAATGAATTTTGTGATGCATTGCCAAAAAGGAACAATTGCACCAACAATCTAAGCCTAGATTGCCAGTGCAGACATCGATCCAGCCCCAAAGAAGAGCATACAATAAGATGTTAATTGTAGTTTGTAGTTGCATCTCATCCTTTTATTGAGAAAATCAGCAACAATTAGGTCCACCAAAGCCATGTAAATCAAAATTCTAGTAGACATGGAATCCAGGATGCCTTCAGTGATCTGAGCACTGGGGCTGTTCTCGTTGTAAAATGAAGCAATGGAGATCTCGATCCCGATGCCTGCCGGGGTAGTGATGGCGAAAAAACAAGCCATTAGTGTTACAACTAGATTGCTAAAGTGTGCTTGGGAGATGCAACCTCCAAGGGCAAATCCTTCAAAGAATTGACGAAAACATAATGTTGCAATAAAGAGTCTTATGGCACAGGGGCTATCAGAAACTCCTAGTGATAGACCGATGATAACTAATGTGATACAATCCTAAGTTCCCAAACCTAAGAGAAAAAGGAATATATCATTTGAATGCTTGCATAAAGAATGCTTAGGAACACCCAAACAAAAACTATGCCAAGAAAAAGAGAAAAAAATCACCTGCAAAACGACAACGTGCCGAGCAGCACCATCATCTTCCCCACTACAATATCCATGCCCGTCTCCAGCAGAGTGCCCCTCACATGGACTGTGTCTGTTGTGCGCAGGGTGTGCATGCATCCCAACAATGTGCATCCCGCCACCTCTCTCTTCCCCAAACATCTTCTCGTTCCTCTCCTTACCCTCCACAGCCTGCATAATCCCCGTCTCCAGTCCCGCATTGAAGGATTCAACCCGGACAATCCCCTCGATAGACTGAATCATCCCTTGTTTGCGCTCGTAATATTGGGTTCCCAAGAAATCGACGAGGATGGTGAGAAGCGCAACCACCATGGTGAAAAAGCTAGCGAAGGGGAACTTGGACCATGGGTAATTGGGCAGGCATTCGCCGCTGAGGGCGTCTGTCAAGAAAAACTCTACTATATATTTCTTTTCAACCACATACAGAGGCACTGCCTCTCAACATGTATATATATACACAAGTAGGATGCGAATATTCTTTACATTTTAAGTTTCAGATAATACAAAAAACGTATAAGGAATGACTGGTTGAGAGGACTATGGAGTGTGCAGTCCTTTTGGTGTTTGTCGTCGAGTGCAGCATGGGTGCAGCAGCTGCACTGCATCGTGGTTGTATTCTTAGTGCTGCATGGCTTGCATGCGGTACGTACAGAAGAGGTGCAGTAGTATCCGTTGTGAGTGGTGGTCCTGGTTCGTCGTCTTCTGTACATGATGCTTGAACAGTTCCCCTCAAGTCAAGCTGCAGTGAACGGAGGCATAGACTTGAGCAAAGAGCTTGGAATCGTGCAGCTGATAGTGGTTTTTTCAACGCATCTGCGAGTTGGTCTTTGCTTGAGATAATGGCCATTGTTAGGGACTCGTTAAGAACATGATTTCTACAAAGTGGAAGTCTATTTCCACGTGTTTGGTTCTTGCATGAAAGACTGGGCTGGAGGACAAATATGTTGCTCCTAAATTGTCACAAAACAGGGTCGGTGCAGCTGTGAGGTGGATGCTGAGGTCTTTGCAAAGGTTTTGTACCCATATGATTTCAGCTGTAGCGTTTGCTACTGATTTGAACTTTCTTTAGTAGATGATCTCGCTATTGTAGGCTACTTTTTAGAGGACCAAGATATGAAGTTAGACCCTAAGAATAGACAATAAGCATTTGTTGATTTTCTATCGTCCGAACAGTCGGCCCAATCGGCGTCTGGAAAAGCTGTGATGTTCATAGATGAGGACTTAGAGAACTGCAGACCAAGATTAGATGTGTGTTTTAAATACCTTAATATCCGTTTAACTGCTTGCCAGTGGGGAACTCTTGGAGCATGCATATATTGGCAGACTTTGCTTACCTCAAAGGCCAAGTCCGGCCTTGTAAATGATAGATATTGAAGGGAACCTACGGTGCTGCGATAGAGAGATGGTCTTCAAACATATTTCCAGAGTGCAAGCTTAACTTTTCGAAACTGACATTGGAGTTTTCAAGGCTTGGCTAAGAGCATATTTGTCCTTTCGAGCAAATGGTGATATACTTCTTCTGAGTTAGGAGAAGTCCACCAGCATTGTATGTTGCTTCAATGCCTAAGAAGAAATGGAGTTGCCAAGATCAGTGATCGAAAAATCTGTTCTTAGAGCATGAAGCAGTGAGTGATGCAGTGGATGTTAGAACCAGTGATAAGCAGGTCATCGACGTACACCAAGACATAAGAGCAGAGGAACCATTAACCTTGACAAAAAGGAGGAATCTCAGTTGAAATTTGAACCCAGTTCCACAAGCTTTTGGCTTAGGCGAGAATACCAGCCCTGGGTGATTGTTTTAAACCATAAATTGCCTTTTGAGCTTGCATACGTGAGTGGGAAACTGCGGGTGATTGAAGCCAGGAGGTTTGCCATGAACACGGTTTCATTGAGAGGACCGTGAAGAAAACATTTTGGACGTCATATTGTTGAACCGGCCAACCATTGTTACGGCAAGAGCTAAGAGAAGTCTTATAGTTGTAGCCTTCACAACTGGACTGAACGTTTGATCGTAGTCGATGCCGGATTGCTGTAGAAAACCTTTTGCTACTAAATGGGCTTTTCTTCTTTCAATGGTACAGTTAGAAGTTTCTTTGTTCTGAACACCCATTTGCATGATACAATATTTTGGGCTTGTGAAGCTGGAACCAGTGACCATGTTTCATTTGCTAAGAGAGCATTGAATTCTTTTGACATGGCTTCACGCCAATCTGAAAACTTCTGTGCTACTGAAAAACAGGTTGGAGTTTCGGGTATGTTGCTGGAGGTGGTGATTGAATATGGCTTTTGGTGGTGGCCATCGGATGGTACCATCGGTGTACTGTGTGGGCGGGAGGAGGCGGTTTGTGAGCGAGTTACCATGGACTTTGAGTTTGTGGGTGGTGGTTCTTGAATCAGTGGTAGTTCTTGAGTTTGGTCATTTTGAGTCTGTGTTGATGGAGAGGGAAGTCTCGATGGAGGTGATGGGGGTTGTGTAGGAATTGGGCCAAGTATGGATTGGGTTTGTTGTGTTTGAGTTGGAATGGAGTTAAAAATTGGAAGGAGGGTTCTTTTTGGTCAGATATTGGGTCAGAGTCGAGTTTGGCTTGTTCTGAAAAAGGGAAGAAGTCCTCATTGTGTTTTATATCTTTGGAGATATAAACTCGTTTTGAAGGGATGTGATAGCATATTGAACCATGGTGAGTTGGACTGATACCGAAATAGACACATTGAAGGGACCGAAAGTCGAATTTGTTTTTATTGTATGCCCATGTGAGTGGCCAACAGGCCAATCCGAATACACTGATGAGCTTAAAATCTGGGTTCTTTTTGTGAAGTATGAAGAATGGAGATGAAAAATTAATTGAAGAGGATGGAAGCAGATTAATTAAGCGCACTGCATGTTGGAAGGCATATGGCCAAAAACCTAAAGGAATAGAGGCATGTGCAAGTAAGGCTAGGCCGGAGTCAACAATGTGTCTATGCTTTCTTTCAATGATGCCATTTTGAGTGTGAGTGTGAGGGCATGTGATTCGGTGCATGATTCCAAAGGTGGAGAGAAGCTCAGTGAAGGACCTGAACTCCCCTCCCCAATCTGTTTGAATTTGTTTGATTTTGGTTTTGAATTGCAACTCAACGTAAGCTTTAAATTTGATGAAAGTAGGCAAAGCTTGAGATTTAGTTTGTAGAGGAAATAGCCAAGTGTATCTTGAGTAATTGTCTACAAATGAAATATAAAACCAAAAACCATCCTCAGAAACATAAGGAGATGGTCCCTATAAGTCACTAAATACAAGCTGGAAAGGAGCAACAGATTTTGTTTTTCTAGTTGGTGTTGGTTTGCGATGGTGCTTGGCCATTGCACAGGCATTACAAAAACACAAAGATGACTTTTCATAAAAAGGTAAGCCATGTTGAAGAAGAACTTGATGCACGACCTTGAGTGAGGGGTGTCCAAGGTGTGAGTGCCATGTAGAAATGGAGTTGCATGTACTGGAATATGCTTGAGAGGATGGAGTGGAGAAAGTGTAAAGGCCGTTATTTGTTTTCCCTTGAAGTAGAAGAGTCCCCGTGGTGCAGTCCTTTACACAAAAATGATCAGAGAAAAATTCAAAATAAACGTGATTATCGGTGCAAAATTGCTGGACAGAAATGAGGTTTTTGTTAAAAGTAGGAACACATAGCATTTTTGTTAAAAGAAAAGGAGATGAAGTTGAGGGAAATAGGGCTGAACCAGTTTGTGTTATTGGAACAAGAGATCCATCACCAACTTGTAGTTGATCTGTTCCTTGGTAATCGGTAGAGTGGAGGTTCAGGTTAGCTAGCTCACTAGTTATGTGATTTGTTGCCGCCGTGTCAGGATACCAGGTACCATCCGTGGCATAGGCTAAGGCAGAGGCTGTGAAGTGAGCTGAGGCAGGAGTATTTGTGGTGTAGGACTAATTGAAGCGGTGGAAGCATGTAAGGGCCGTGTGGCCAGGCCTGTTGCATACTTGACACACAGGACGAGTGTCAGTAGAAGGTGTAAAGGAACCAGTTTGAGAAGCACCTGAGTAGGCAGAAGAACCATGCCCATGGTTGCTTGTACGTCCCACTTGGTTGTTGCATCCACGACCACGTGAGCCTCGTTTATTAGCAAAAGATTGAGGACTATGAGCAGAGAAATGTGCTGAAGGATCAGAGAAAATAGTGGTATTTGTGGCATGATGCTGCAGTAGAGCTTCATGGGCTAAGAGATGTCCAAGAAGGGAATCTGTGGATATCAGATCTATTCTTGTGGTAACAGAGGACACTAGGGGATCGTAGTCAGGACCAAGTCCCGCTAAGAGGTAAGGTACAAATTCATTAGAAGGTAATGGCCGGCCAGCAGCAGCCATTGTGTCTGCTAAGGTTTTTGCACGGCAAAAATACACCAAAATAGAGTCACTGCCTTTCTTGAGTGAGGCAAGTTAGAGCTGTATTTGAATTAAGAGTGCTTGAGATGAAGACGCATAAGAAGATTCTAGTGATAACCAGACATCACGGGCAGTGGCACAATCAACTACTTGGGCAATGATAGATTCAGAGAGTGAGGAGATTAAAGCCGACATAATCAACTGATCTTGCTGAAGCCAGTGTTCATACCCTGGATTGGGCGAAGAGTTGGAAAGAAGAATGGGAGGGGCTGGGCAAGTCCCATCAACATATTTGAATAATCTTTGGCCATGGAGGTAAGGAACAAGTTGCACCTTCCATAAGAGATAGTTTTCTGGATTTAGTTTGACAGATAGTTTAGGTGAAGGAAGGGATGGAAGAGAGGTGGGTGAAGGAGAAGAAATAGTGTCGGAGGAGGTAGACATTATGGACGATTAGTCCTTAGGTATGCTTTGATACCATGTCAAGAAAAACTCTACTATATATTTCTTTTCAACCACACACAGAGGCACTGCCTCTCAACATGTATATATACACAAGTAGGATGCGAATATTCTTTACATTTTAAGTTTTAGATAATACAAAAAACTTATGAGGAATGATTGGTTGAGAGGACTCTGGAGTGTGCAGTCCTTTTGGTGTTTGTCGTCGAGTGCAGCATGGGTGCAGCAGCTGCACTACATCGTGGTTGTACTCTTAGTGCTGCATGGCTTGCATACGGTACGTATAGAAGAGGTGCAGTAGTATCCGTTGTGAGTGGTGGTCCTGGTTCGTCGTCTTCTGTACGTGATGCTTGAACAGCGTCCAATCCGGCCGGGGGCATGTGGACGAACCCTGTGGCAAGGATGATGCTAGCAGCAAATGCCTTAGGGAATACGAAGAGATTGTTGTTAGTTCGGAGTAGGGGTGTAACCGGTCCGGTTTGGTCCAGTTTTGGACAAAATTGAGAACCGAACCGGTATGTACCGATTTTGCATTTTTCAAAACCGATTACGTACCGGTTATCCTCCTAAACCGGTACTCCGGTCCGGTTTTACCAGTTTGAATGTACTATATTATAGTATTATAGTATATAATACTATAATGATAATATATTGTAGTATATTATAATATATATTATGATTGTATTATAGACTATAATGATATATTATAGTATATTATAATATATAGTGATATAGTATTAGTATAACAATTAATATGCACTATATAATATTAGTATAACTATTAATACAATAAGCAAAATGATATAAGATTTTAAAATTTAATGTTATATTAATTAGTAATTTATCATATAATATAAAACTATTTTATATATAATTATATATTATATATAAATATTATATACAATATAAAAAAATTAATATATATATATCGGTCCGGTCCGGTTTTAGAAAAAGAAAAATTGAAACCAGACCGATTTTGACCGGTTTTAAGAAAACTAAAACCGGTACTGGACCGAACCAACCTTGGGACCGGACCGATGCCACCAGTTTGGTCCGGTCCGGTCCGGTTTACCGGTTTATCGGTTTTTTTTTACACCCCTAATTCGGAGGAAGCGGCTGTTCTTTCCCACGATGGGGACGGAGATTCCAATGGATCCAGTGATGAGGATCGACACAATGGAGATGGTTTTGAGGACAAGTGCAACTGGTTCGTCTTGACAGCTCTCTAAATTGGTACCTCTACAGCTAGTACTGGCCATGGTTTTTGACATTGTGGGGAAGTTTGACTCTTTCGTCCATCCAAAAAAAAGAATGCTCGAATTTTAAATACAAACCATTTTTCCATAGAATTAAGGTTGAAATCGTTTGGTTGTAGAGAAAATGCAAAATTAAACAAAAAAGGAATAAAAACATAAAAACGTATGAAAGGATAACTTTCATGTACAAGAACACCAACAAAAATTGAATTTTGTATAGTTTTAGACTAAAATGGTACACAATTGTTGCATGCCACTTGAACTAAATTCGAACATTTGGCCAAATAGAGTTCAATTACCTGAGAAAACTACAACTCTTTTTTTGATACCTTCAAGGCGGAGTAAGGACAAGAAATTCTAAAAAGAAACCCAGAAACCAGAACATCATCATCATCATTAATGGAAAGAAAACAACAAAATCAAAGAGAGAAAAAAAGAAATGGGTCTCAAACAACAAACCTCAATGAAAGTCATCGTAAGAGATGGAGAAACGTAAGAGAGGGTGTTAGAAAACAACTCTCGCATATACGGAAAGGGTCTGGCTTATCCCAATGAACATGAATCTAGGATTTTTCACACGAAAAATTGGAGTTTAGAGATGTGATATTGTGTCTGAGGATAGGTGAAGAATCGTTTCTCCTACCAACTTCAAACCATCATAACCTTAGTTGTTGGAGATTCCGCAACAGACTTGGTTGAATATTGCCGAAGGAGGAAGTTAGAGCACTAGTAATGACTTATCTATCTTCATCTTTATCTTCAAATTTGAATAAACTTCCCTTAAAATCATTTGCATTGGCTTATCTATATCTATAATTATGAATAACTATGAACAATTTTTATTTATCTTTGAAGATGTCATTTTCCTTCTTCAAACATTATTTTTTTTTTATTTTTTTATGAAATTAGACCACAAATAGAGTATGTGTGGTTATGTTGCTAAATATATATATATGGTAGATTGAATTTATTGGACTTGGATATTGAATTTGACTTGAATTTATTGGACTATCCAGATTTTAGGAAAATAATAATAAGAATAATAATTTTTTATTATTTGGTCAAAAAATGCATAATCCAATGTAAGAATTTTTCTTCATATGCAAAATCAATTTTCGAAAGATGTAATTTTGTATATGAAGATGCATAAACCATTGCCAATGCCCTTACAGGAGAGTGAGAATATAGAGAGAGTGTCGACATAGTTTGACCAAAAAGAGGTGGCAACAGCATAGGAAGGTCAAAGAATCCAGTTCAGAGTTTGCGCATGAGAATGAGGGGATTAGTGTCGACACTTTTTCCTACAATCATAACTATTTTTACGACTGTTTTGGAATGTCAATAATTCATGCCCGATTTGGACTCAAGTTTCAAGTGAGATTTCTCTATGCTTTTGCCGTTTGGGGATATGTTTTCTATTTTTAAGCCTCAAAAAGAGAACACGATGTGTTGTTATCTTTGAATATTGACTTCAACGTGAAATGTCATATTTGTTTTACATAAATTAAATAATTTTATTATATAATATAGAGTAATACTATATATAATTTTAAGTTCTATAATATATAAATTTTATTTTTTAAATAGAACCTAACGTAAAAACTAGATATTTTAAAATATTGTTCCGTGTTTGCTAACTTTTTAAAAAATGAGTACACGAGACTTGTTTAAAATTATATAGATAATTTTTTTTATAAAATAGCGTGTAAACTCATTAGGAAAAAAAAGAAATAATATTAGTAATTTTAAAATGTGCAAGTCTCGTGCACTCTATTCGCAGTAGAAAAATGTGGGACTCATATGTAAAAATTATTTTTTTTAACGAAAGATCTTGCTTTTTTTCAAAGAAAGTGCCTAGAGGTTGTACAATTTAAAACTATATCTAGCATCGTTTAAGAAAAAAATTCAAATAATATTTATATATATTGGAAAATGATACACATGCAACCATTTTTAACAACTCTTTACATGACAACCATGTTTTAAATGAGTAGCATTTGTCAAAAATAACATTGTTTTACATAATACTCTTAATTTAAGAGAAATGCTACAAGGAAGCCTTACACTACAATTCCACCTAACCAACATTACCCCTAAGAGGACTATATTGCAATCCCAATGTATGAAATGACCAGATTGTCCCTATTTTTAGGCTTGAATTGACTACATTACCCATCTTTCTTGTATAATCTAAACCCAAAACATTTGAAATTGCAGAAAATTTGTTTTCGCCTTTGCCGCGCCCCCTGACCCAATCTCTACCATCGTCGACCACCCCAACCCAATCTCCTCCACCATCGACGGAGTCACATACTCCATAGTCGACAACCTCCTTGTCCACCATTGACGCAAAGCACAACTTCCATTGAAAGGTGATTCTCCTCTCTATTCTTGTTTTCCTATATGCTACTTGTTTTCTTTCCCCTTTCCTAATATAGTACAACAAGGTTTTAGCTCTCTAGCTCTACCTCACTTGCTTCTCTTTTCTTCCATTTTGGTCATTTGCAGTTCTTGTTTTCTAGGAAACGAGGAGGGAGATCGATATCGAAATCTCAAGAGTTAAACCCAAGGATAGTGGCCATCCTATTGCAAATCATTTGCTTGAGTTTGCTAAGTTCTCCTAGATCACTTGACACAGTTTTAGTTTGGTAGGGAAGGTCTGAATGGCTGCATGCCTTGGTGATGTTTCATGTCGTAGAAAAAAATGTGACTTACATATAATAATTCTAATGGGTTGCTCGGTTGCTTGAACTCGAACTCAAAACTAGTGGGAAGGATTAAATGATTAACAGTCATTGAAAACTCCAGACTCTTTGATTTTGAAATATAAAAAATCCAAATTAATTGCAAAGATGCTGCTTTCCGCTTAAAAATATTATTCAAATACTGTGCTCTATGCTCCAATATTTTGGTCCCAAATTTTTATTCTTCTTCTTTTTTCTCTTTGAGATTATCTCTTGTTTTGCTAGTGAGAAAACAAAACTGTGTCATAAGGAAAGAAAGGCACTTGGGACAATTTTTTATCTTTTAATTAGTAAACTGGTTTGCATATCATATTGCTTGAACCAAATATAGGGAAGCTTATGTTTTTGAATGTTGGGTAAAAAAGTTGTCTTTTCCTTGCCTAACTTGAGTACTTATTTAATTTTTTATTACTTTCATGGTGTCATCAAGATTGTTCTTGATGGAGAAAGGGGAAGAAAGCACATATACTAGGTGATCACTATTTTTTTTTTTAGAAATTAGCAATTATATGAATAGCTCAAATGTGAGAGATGATGAGGAAGTAACTGATGATCATGGTCTAGTGCTGGAGAATGATGATGATGATGTGGTTTTATAGTCAATGCCGGGAAATGATGATGATGAGGTTTCAGAGCCAATGCCAGAAAATGACGATGATGGGGTTTCATAACCAACGCCGATGAGTTTTTTAAAACTGAGAAAGAACTTATTTACTATTACAAGCAATATGGGAGGTAGACTGTACTCGGCATAATGACCCAAAAAAGTAAAATGAAAGATGATGAGAGTGTTACATATGTAACACTTGGTTGTGCTTGTGGTGGTAAGGAAAGGAAACGTATTACCAACCTTTCTAAACCACGCCCGACAACGGAGACTGATTGTAAGGTGATGATTAATGCAATTTTGGTTGATGATGTCTTATGCGTAACTACTGTCTATAATGCACACAACAATGGGTTAAGTCCATAAAAGGCAAGATTTTTTAGATGTAATCGTGCAATTCATGATTCTGTGAAGAGACAGTTAGATATTAACAACAAGGCAAGCATTGGTATGGCCAAAAGTTTTACACATTGGTTGTCGAGGTTGGTGGCTTTGAGCAAATTCCATTTATTAAGAAATATGTAAGGAATTATATTGATAAGGCTCAACACCTTAGACTTGGAAAATGAGGTGCTGATACACTTCATGGTTATTTTGAGAGGATGCAATATAAGAATGATGTGTTTTACTCATCGATGAATTTGGATGATGATGTACAATTAAAAAATATCTTTTGAGTTGATGCACACAACAGAGTAGCATATGGATATTTTGAGGATATAGTGACATTTGATATAACATATCTAACAAATAAATATGGCATGCCATTTACCCCATTTGTTGGTGTTAACCATCATGGACAGTAAATACTTTTGGGTGCAGTCTTCATATCAAGTGAAAATACTAAAACATTTGTTTGGTTATTTGAGACTTATTTAAAATGTATGGATTAGAGAGAGCCAAAAGTTATCATCAATGATCAAGATAGAGCTATGAAAAATGCTATTGCAATATTTTTTCCAAATACCCAGCATAGATACTGTTTGTGGCACATAATGAGAAAGCTACCAGAGAAGTTGAGCTCATATGCTGAATCTAAGTGTGGTTTGAAAAGTGAATTACAAAGATGTGTTTATGATTCTCAAACTTCTGACGAGTTTGAGAAGTCTTGGGATGTGTTTATTGATACTTACAATTTGCATGAAAATGCATGGTTTCAGAGTCTCTATAGTGAGCAAATGTATTGGGTTCCTTTATACTTGAAAGGTACATTTTAGGCTGTGATGAGCACAACTTAAAAGAGTCAGAGCATGAATGCTTTTTTTGATGGATTTGTATATTCAAAGATTACGTTGAAAGAATTCGTCGATCAATTCGATAATGCACTAAGGAAGAAGGTAGAGAATGAGATAGCATCAGATTTCCACTCATTCAATTGCACAATCCCTTGTATATCTCATTTACCCGTGGAGAAAAAATCTCAAGAAGTGTACACAAATTCTAAATTTAAGGAAATGTAGTTAGAAGTAATGGAAATTATCTATTTTCATTGTGTTCTCATAAAAACAGAAGGGGCGATTACAAATTATCAAGTTAATAACCAAGGGAAAGTTGAAGACAGCATCAAACATTCAACTTTGCAGGCATACTTCAATGAAGAAGAGTGTAAGGCAAAGTGTATGTGTGGACCATTTGAGATGAGAGGAATTATATGTAGGTATATTCTTTCGATTTTTGTCACAAGTAGGACTGTTCATCCAGGTTTTGGACCGAATATCCAGGTATATCCGGTCTAAAACTTGGATTCCAAACAGGGCCAGGTTCCGGCCCGGATATACCCGGGTTATGACCCGATTCGAAACTCGGATTCATCTGGGTTTTTATAACTACAAAGGCTATATATTATTAAATTTTGTTCCAGAAAAAGATGTTGTAAAGCAATTTTTAAAAAAAAAATCCTAAAGCCTATATTCTATTACATTTGAAAAACTTTATATATATATATAGAAAACTAATTATCTTTTTAACTAAATGCATCTAAAAAATAGAAATTCAGTATTTATAATATAAAATGCATGCATCACATAATACAACCCACTTCATATTACATTATTTGGTATTTAATTACATTACAAAATACAAAATTACAAGTCATTGTATTATCATTAGTTCAGTCAGAAAGAGCTTTTGCACTACTCTGCCAGATCCAGATCTCCTTCCCTGCTCCATTTGGATCTTCATAGTCAAAGTATCGACTCACCTAATGAACATCATATGAAACTTTTAGTTATACTCAATATAAAGTTCACTAAATATCCCACTCTTAGAGCACGACGATCATAATAATACTAATAATAATTTAAAGAAAAAAACCACTCTTAATTGGCAAACCATCCGACAATGATGTACAAGATCTTTACCTTGTTTCTAATTTAATAATATAATTTATAGTATTAAAAGTAGTCACCCTAAAGCAAATTAACAGAAAATCCTGTTTTAATCTAAAAATTAGAAAAGGTGCTTGCTATAGCCTCAATTTCATCAAGATCAATAATTCAGAGCACAACAAAGTGATACTACTAGTACATAATAGTTGTTGTTAAAGAACAAGGGCAAAGTTGTTACATTCCAATAGAAAAAAAAAAAAAAAAAAAAAAAAAGAGAAAACACTAGTGGATGTATGAAAAGGTAGCAAACAGAGGTGAATTATGGGCTCTGCACCACAATTTTCTTATCTTTGCAGCTCTCCACATACGTTTTAAGGACTACAACTGCATTGTTTTTAAGGGCTTATACAACATATGAATTTTATGCCGCATAAAAAACGTATAACTAGAAGCTGCAATTCATTCGATGCATTCTTCTGAAACTCAAGATCTTGACAACACCGGGAGGGCAAAGAACTTAAACTCATGGACTTCATAAACAGAAAAATGCTAGCACCGAAAACAAAAAACCCATATTCATATGTTCTTAAACTATGTTTTTTTGTTTGAAAAGCAGATCTCTATGAAATAATGCAAGAAACTAATTTTCTAAGAACATTAAAGTCATATATCATATCTCCACGATTCAAAAAAACAACCCAGTTATCAGAGCACATCAAGGATTCTAAGATCTACATATAAATAGAAAATATAATGCAAATTATGGGATCAGATCTAAGAGTAGATCTAGAACAAAAAAATAAAAACAACTCAAAGCCACGTCTTAGAGTACATTTAAGAGTATTAGGGTTTCGGCACTCGGTGGAGGAAGGCTATGGTTTCGGAACTTAACAGTCCAAAACTCAAACCCATGACAGAAAATACCAAAATTTCCCTCACCTGGTCACAGAATCTTGACGACGCGAGAGAGAGAGAGAGAGAGAGAGAGAGAGAGAGAGAGAGAGAGAGAGACGACGGAGCGATGGAGGTGATGAAGACAACAATGCGAGAGAGAGAGAGAGAGATGGAGACGATAGAGCAATGGAGGCGATAAAGGCAGAGGAGGCTAGGGTTTTAGTGTGAGAGTGAGAGAGGACATCGGCGCAAGTTGCAGAGAGAGAGATCTTAAGGAGTGTGAATTCTAAGAATTTGAACTCTAAAGAGTTTCAAGCCTTGCGGATTTTGGCCATGTCGTTTTGATACGGGTTTAAAAAAAAACTCGGGTACCGGATGTTAAATCTGGGTTTCGGATTAAAAATCTGGTACCTGGCCGGATAAAACCGGTTTTAGTCATACGGGTACCGACCCAAATATTTTCCGGGCTGGAACTCGTAACCGGAAACCCGGTTATCCAAGTTCCGGGCCAAGCCGAACAAAATCCGGCCCTGATGAACAACCCTAGCCTCAAGGGATGTCCGAGTGTTACTGAAAAAGTACATTATGAATAGGTGAAGTAAGGACATTAAACGTAGATATGCTCTCATTTGAAGCAGTTACAATGACTTGAGTGGTAAACCAGCTGCTAGTCGGTACTCTAGTTTGGTAAAACTATATTATAAAGTAGCTACAAATGCAGCAAAAAGAGAAGATGATTCCCCAGATATGATACAAAAGCAAAAGGCAATGAATTTGATTTACACTAAATCGAAACTCCAGACCACAGTTGCAAGTACTCAAACTTCTATTAATGCCGAGACTGGAAGTTCAAAAAAAAGTGCTAAGTCCTCATGTTTTTAAAGGTAAAGGGAGGCCCTGATCAAAGAAATGACAACCTACAATAAGGAAGTTGCAAACCAAAAACAAAAAAGCTGGTGGCAAGCTATAGAGAAAAAAATGTGGGAAGATTTAAATAATGTGATTTTTGATATAGTTATAACGCATTTGTTTTTAAGTTATGTATTTTGTTTATGTATTCAAATGTAGGCAACATCAAGTATGGATGAAGTATTAAACCGCACAGATTTGTAACACTGCATGGCACACCACAAAGTGTTGTTTTGGGACTACCTGGTACACAACAAAGTGTTATTTCTCAGGTAAATGTTAAATAATATTCCTTTTTGTCTATATTTTGAACAACTAATGCCAAGTTTTGCATGATTTTCACAAAATATTTCAAACTACTTGTAGTTGAACTTCACATATCATGGCCCTCTCAATGATTGATGAAAGACATGGTAGACTGATGCATTTTCACTGTTAAGAGATGGCAAAAGACATTGTAAACTGCTGCATTTTAACTATTTAATGATATTTGAAGACATTGTAGACTATTCATGTTGTTTATGTTCATAACTTCAACTGTATAACTCTATTTTGTATTGTTATGACATTGGATATTTTAACCATTTTCTGGATATGAAGTTATATAAATTTTAGTAGACACGAGATAAGTTTCCTCATTCTCAAATTATTACAAGTTGGTCATGTTCATGAGATTTGATGGGCATCAAGATGGACCAAGTCTTAAAGATCTTTTGCAAGTTTCAGATGAGACAATCACAAGATCGAGAGCTAAGAAGAGAAATGAAGTAATGCAAGGATTGGTATAATCCACTTAGGACGTATCTAGCAAGAGCCCAACATTCAAGATGGACGTGAAGGATGAAAATTTAATTTTGATTCATTTCATACAAGTTATGGAAGAGGGTAACAACATGATTTAAAGGCTTTGGGCACTTGAAGATTTTTAACTTATTTAATTAATTTAAAGGACTTAGGTTATTTGTTTAAAATAATTGAATTTATTATGAAAATGACTCAAGGGTATGTTGGAAAAGTTATTATTTTGTGGAGCTAGGGTTTCAAAAGGGTCACTGTAGCCAAGTTATTGTAGCGTGGTACTGTAGCCACGACACTATTCACTTAGGGACATTTTTGGAAGATGGGGATTTATTTTACCTAGAGTTTTATGATATTTTAGTTTAAATACTCTTTATTGCCTCATTTTGAAGTTTATGAAAGTTTATGAAAATTGATGAATTTTATTCATTGTGAGTTGAGTTTATCTCCTCTTGTTCTTAATTGAATTTTTGAACTTATCAAGGTAAATCATAACCTTTGTGGCGTTCCTTCTTTGTAATCCGGGTTCTTGAAACAAGTTTTTCAATGGGTCTAGATTTTAATATAATCTAGGTTCTTGAAACGAGTTACTCAACGGGTCTAGATTCTTCCATCCATTGACTTGATTTTTTCTTTCTTTGGTGAGTTTTCAAATTGATTGTAAGTTCAAAGGATTCCAATTTCGCAGGTTCATATTATTTGGTATTCAGAACAAAGTTTACAATCAGGTATGATTCTATCTTTTAATTCTTGTATCTTTAAATTTAATTTTAGGGCTTCATTATTCTAGGGTTGCAAAATAAAAAGTGCAGAAATTTCCTTGTTTCTAGGGCTGCCGAATTACTCCATCATTAGGGTTATTTGTGTTTTGGTCTTGGCCTGCCATATTGACTAGGGGTTGAAAAATTGCATCGTCCAGGGTTTCTAAATCTTAGGATTTCTTCCATCTCTAAGTTTATCAATTACTTGGAGTGCCGTTTTATTGATTATCTTCTATTTCATTGTCAATTGTTTGTATGCTTGAATTCAATTGTTTGTGATTGAATTAGTAATAAAAGAAATGAAAGGAAAAGAAAAGAAAAGAAAAGGAAAGGAAAGGAATGAAAAATTCGGGAAAAAAAAAACAAAAAACCAAAATGGAAGGGAAAGAAAAGGATATTTGGTATAGTTGTTTGAAATACTTGGAATCTAAAAATTGAGGATTTTGGGTATCTTGTCTTATAATTACTCTTTCTCTCGTATAAATTCTTTGCTTCTCATGTCAATTTATTCTTATTTCTTGGACCTAATTACTAGTTGAAATAAAACAATGTTGTATTGTCTTGATTAAGTTTAATTAGTTCTTAAAAAACTTGAGTGGAAAAACTCTTGAGGTAAAAGGTAAGAGAGTGGGAAAAGTCAATTAAGAGTGAAATACGAGTGGAGTGCCATTATTTGAGCATAAACACGTAAGGGAGTGTGTGAGGTTTTTACCACTAACATTCTTTTTTGTGCAGCACATTACGATGCCTTATAATAGTGACTCAACAACGAAGGGGGTGACAGACAATTCATTCTTTGTGTTGTAGTCCATGCAACGAAAGTTTGAATGGTTGAATTTAATTGGTGTTGGGAGAAGTGAGGGATAGGATGGATCAACGAGGAGCAGTAATTAGAAATCTATAAGGTAGGATATAAACAAGGAGACGTGAGCCTAGTATTGAACATGAGTATGAGAATGAAGGGCATGGTGAATCTCTTATTGTCAGGCGTGCTCTCAATACATAAATTAAAATAGATGATATGGAGCAGCAGAGAGGAAATATTTTTCATATTAGATGCCACATCAACAACAAGGTATGTAGTATGATCATTGATGGAGGGAGTTATACTAATATGGCTAGCACTACTTTAGTTGAAAAATTGAATTTATCTACATTGAAACACCCTAAACCATACAAGTTGTTGTGGTTGAATGATTGTAGGGAGGTTAGAGTACAAAAGCAAGTGCTAATTTCTTTTTCAATTGGAAATTACAAGGATGAGGTGCTTTATGATATAGTACCTATGCATGTTGGCAATATTTTATTGGGGAGGCCATGGCAGTGTGATAGGAGAGTGATCCATGATGAGTTAGGAACATATACAGTTTTGAAAATGATGAAAAAATAATCAAAATTACTCATTTAACTCCAACACAGGTCCATGAGGATTAACTGAAGTTGAGAAATAAAGTTGATCAAAAAAGAAAGAGTGAAAGTGAGGTTGATCAAAAAAGAAAAAGAGAAAGTGAGATTGATAAAAAAAGAAAGAGAGAAACTGTGATTGATAAAAAAAAAAGAGTAAAAGTGAGGTTGAGCGAAAAAGAAAGAGTGAGATTAAAAGAAAAAGAAATAGTGAAATAGAAAATGAGAGAGAGAGAGAGAGAGAAATATGAGAGAGAAAAGAAATAGAGTGAGGCTGAAATCTCAAGAAAAGAAGAGAGTAAAAAGAAAAATGAGAGTGAAAAAGAAAATAGAGAGGTGGTTAAGAGTCAAGAAAAAAGAGTAGAGCCATGAGAGAAAAAAGAAAGAGAGATTGTAGAGAGGAAATGAAAAATAAAAGTGAGTTTTTATGCTATGACAAGCTTTTATACTGACGAATTTAATGACTCTTTGCCTAATGTTGTTGTTTCTTTGTTGCAAGAATATAAGGTCATGGTTTCTAGCACTATATTTAGTGGATTGCCACCTATTAAAGCGATAGAGTATTACATTAATTTTGTACTAGATGCGACAATCCCTATCCGGCCTTTTTTTTTAAGAACGTGAGTCTTTGACGCACTTGAAAGGACAATGTAAGTTGAATAAAATGCATGCCAATTGAGTGCAATTCATTAAGACATTTCCTCATGTAATCAAGTACACACATGGTAAACAAAATTTTGTGGTTAATGCATTAGTAAGAAGGTATGACCTTATCTTTATTTTAGATGCAAAGTTATTGAGATTTGAATATGATAAATAATTGCATGCTAATGATGATGACTTTGCTATAATCCACTTAGGACGTATCTAGCAAGAGCCCAACATTTAAGATGGACGTGAATGATGAAAATTTAATTTTGATTCATTTCATACAAGTTATGGAAGAGGGTAACAACATGATTTAAAGGCTTTGGGCACTTGAAGATTTTTAACTTATTTAATTAATTTAAAGGACTTAGGTTATTTGTTTAAAATAATTGAATTTATTATGAAAATGACTCAAGGGTATGTTGGAAAAGTTATTATTTTGTGGAGCTAGGGTTTCAAAAGGGTCACTGTAGCTAAGTTATTGTAGCGTGGTACTGTAGCCATGACACTATTCACTCAGGGACATTTTTGAAAAATGGAGATTTATTTTACCTAGAGTTTTATGAGATTTTAGTTTAAATACTCTTTATTGCCTCATTTTGAAGTTTATGAAAGTTTATGAAAATTGATGAATTTTATTCATTGTGAGTTGAGTTTATCTCCTCTTATTCTTAATTGAATTTTTGAACTTATCAAAGGTAAATCATAACTTTTGTGGCGTTCCTTCTTTGTAATCTGGGTTCTTGAAACAAGTTTTTCAATGTGTCTAGATTTTAATATAATCTAGGTTCTTGAAACGAGTTACTCAACGGGTCTAGATTCTTCCATCCATTGACTTGATTTTTTCTTTCTTTGATGAGTTTTCAAATTGATTGTGAGTTCAAAGGATTCCAATTTTGCAGGTTCATATCATTTGGTATTCAGAACAAAGTTTACAATCAAGTCTGATTCTATCTTTTAATTCTTGTATCTTTAAATTTAATTTTAGGGCTTCATTATTCTAGGGTTGCAAAATAAAAAGTGCAGAAATTTCCTTGTTTCTAGGGCTGCCGAATTACTCCATCATTAGGGTTATTTGTGTTTTGGTCTTGGCCTGCCATATTGATTAGGGGCTGAAAAATTGCATCGTCTATTCTAAATCTTAGGATTTCTTCCATCTCTAAGTTTATCAATTACTTGGAGTGTCGTTTTATTGATTATCTTCTATTTCATTGTCAATTATTTGTGTGTTTGAATTCAATTGTTTGTGACTGAATTAGTAAGAAAAGAAATGAAAGGAAAAGAAAAGAAAAGAAAAGGAAATGAAAGGAATGAAAAATTCGGGAAAAAAAAAAACAAAAAAAACAAAATGGAAGGCAAAGAAAAGGATATTTGGTATAGTTGTTTGAAATACTTGCAATCTGAAAAATTGAGGATTTTGGGTATCTTGTCTTGTAATCACTCTTTCTCTCATATAAATTCTTTGATTCTCATGTCAATTTATTCTTATTTTTTGGACCTAATTACTAGTTGAAATAAAACAATGTTGTATTGTCTTGATTGAGTTCAATTAGTTCTTAAAAAACTTGAGTGGAAAAACTCTTGAGATAAAAAGTAAGAGAGTGGAAAAAGCCAATTAAGAGTGAAATACGAGTGAAGTGCCATTATTTGAACATAAACACGTAAGGGAGTGTGAGGTTTTTACCACTAACATTCTTTTTTGTGCAGCACATTACGATGCCTTATAATAGTGACTCAACAATGAAGGGGGTGACAGACAATTCATTCTTTGTGTTGTAGTCTATGCAACGAAAGTTTGAATGGATGAATTTGGCGTTGGGAGAAGTGAGGGATAGGATGGATCAAAGAGGAGCAGTAATTAGAAATCTACAAGGTAGGATATATACAAGGAGACGTGAGCCTAGTATTGAACATGAGTATGAGAATGAAGGGCATGGTGAATCTCTTATTGTCAGGCGTGCTCTCAATACATAAATTAAAATAGATGATATGGAGCAGCAAAGAGGAAATATTTTTCATATTAGATGCCACATCAACAACAAGGTATGTAGTATGATCATTGATGGAGGGAGTTATACTAATATGGCTAGCACTACTTTAGTTGAAAAATTGAATTTATCTACATTGAAACACCCTAAACCATACAAGTTGTTGTGGTTGAATGATTGTAGGGAGGTTAGAGTACAAAAGCAAGTGCTAATTTCTTTTTCAATTGGAAATTACAAGGATGAGGTGCTTTATGATATAGTACCTATGCATGTTGGCAATATTTTATTGGGGAGGCCATGGCAGTGTGATAGGAGAGTGATCCATGATGAGTTAGGAACATATACAGTTTTGAAAATGATGAAAAAATAATCAAAATTACTCATTTAACTCCAACACAGGTCCATGAGGATTAACTGAAGTTGAGAAATAAAGTTGATCAAAAAAGAAAGAGTGAAAGTGAGGTTGATCAAAAAAGAAAAAGAGAAAGTGAGATTGATAAAAAAAGAAAGAGAGAAACTGTGATTGATAAAAAAAAAAGAGTAAAAGTGAGGTTGAGCGAAAAAGAAAGAGTGAGATTAAAAGAAAAAGAAATAGTGAAATAGAAAATGAGAGAGAGAGAGAGAGAGAAATATGAGAGAGAAAAGAAATAGAGTGAGGCTGAAATCTCAAGAAAAGAAGAGAGTAAAAAGAAAAATGAGAGTGAAAAAGAAAATAGAGAGGTGGTTGAGAGTCAAGAAAAAAGAGTAGAGTCATGAGAGAAAAAAGAAAGAGAGATTGTAGAGAGAAAATGAAAAATAAAAGTGAGTTTTTATGCTATGACAAGCTTTTATACTGACGAATTTAATGACTCTTTGCCTAATGTTGTTGTTTCTTTGTTGTAAGGATATAAGGTCATGATTTCTAGCACTATATTTAGTGGATTGCCACCTATTAAAGCGATAGAGTATTACATTAATTTTATACTAGATGTGACAATCCCTATCCGGCCTTTTTTTGAAGAACGTGAGTCTTTGACACACTTGAAAGGACAATGTAAGTTGAATAAAATGCATGCCAATTGAGTGCAATTCATTAAGACATTTCCTCATGTAATCAAGTACACACATGGTAAACAAAATTTTGTGGTTAATGCATTAGTAAGAATGTATGACCTTATCTTTATTTTAGATGCAAAGTTATTGAGATTTGAATATGATAAATAATTGCATGCTAATGATGATGACTTTGCTAATGTGTGTGGAGTACGTGAGAAAGCTTTGCTTAGTAAGTGCTATAGACTAAATTGGTATTTGTTTAGAGAGAATAGACTTTGTGAGCCTAATAGTCATATGCGTGAGTTACTTGTGCATAGATGTAGTTTGTTGGAACATTTTGGTGTAAAGAAGATTTTTGTCGTATTGCATAAACACTTTTGGAAGTATGGTTTGCCATTCATTGAGTTCGCATATAATTAAAGTGGTTGTTTTGATGAAAGAAAGACTTTTGATGTGTCTCATTAACATTTGTGGGAGTATCATTTGTCATTCATTGACTTGTTGCGTGAACATTTCTTTCGGCCTAAAATGGCAAAAGATGTCAATCGCATTTGTGGCAGGTGCATTACATGTAGAAAAATCAAATCTAAAGTTTTGCCACATGGGTTGTATACACCGTTACCCGTTCCTAGTGAGGTATTGGTAGACGGATCTATGGATTTTATTTTGGGGCTGCCTAGAACAAAAAGGAGTAGAGATTCTATTTTTGTGGTTGTGGATAGATTTAGCAAAATGACATATTTCATTCCATGTCATAAAATTGATGATGCCACAAATATAGCTGACTTGTTTTTCAGGGAGATAATACGACTTCATGGTGTGTCTAGGAGTATTGTTTCGAATAGGGATGTTAAATTTTTTAACTACTTTTGGAAGGTTTTGTAGGGAAAATTGGGTACTAAGTTTTTATTTTCCACTACTTGCCATCCACAGGTTGACGGCTAAACTGGAGTAGTTAATAGGACCTTAACTCAGCTCTTATGCACTGTTGTTCATAAGAATTTAAAAACTTGGGAGGATTGTTTACTATTTATAGAGTTTGCATATAATAGGACCATGCATATTACTACTTCATATTCTCATTTTGAAATTGTTTATGGTTTTAATCCACTTACTCTTTTAACTTTGATGTTTTTTCTTGTTGATGACAGGATTAGCTTGGATAGACCTTTCCAAATTCTTGAGAAAATTAATAATACTTCATATTTAGTGGATCTTCCAGAAAAGTATCATGTATTTGCTATTTTCAATATTACTGATATTTTTCCCTTTGATGCAGGTGGAGATTCGAGGTCAAATCGTTTTTATGAGAGGGAGAATGATGTGCACAAAGGTGGACCTAGTCTTAAAAATCCTTTGTAAGTTCCAGATGGGGCAATCACAAGATCAAGAGCTAAGAAGAGCAAAGAAGTAATGCAAGGATTGGTGCAATCCATTTAGGATATGTCTAACAAGAGCCCAACATTCAAGATGGGCTTGAAAGATGAAGATTTGGTTATGATTCATTTGATAAAATTTATGGAAGAGGGCAACAACATGACTTAAAAGCTTTGGGCACTTGAAAATTTTCAACTTATTTAATTCATTTAAATGGCTAATTTTATTAGTTTAGAATAAGTGGATTTATTATAAAAAGGACTTAAGGGCATATTAGGAAAATTATTATTTTGTAGAGCTAGGGTTTCAAAAGGGTCACTGTAACCGAGTTACTGTAGTGTGGTACTATAGCCTTAACATTATTCACTAAGGGCATTTTTGAAAGATTGGGCTTTATTTTACCTAGAATTTTATGAGATTTTAGTTTAAATACTCTTTATTGCCTCATTTTGAAGTTTATAAAAGTTTATGAAAATTCATTAATTTTATTCATTGTAGTTGAGTTTATCTTCTCTTATTCTTAATTGAACTTTTGAACTTATCAAAAGTAAATCATAACCTTTGTGGCGTTCCTCATTTATAATTTGGGTTATTGAGACAGGTTATTCAATGGGTTTAGATTTTAATATAATTTAGGTTCTTGAAACAAGTTCATCAACGGATCTAGATTTTTCCATCCTTTGACTTGATTTTGGCTTTCTTGGATGAGTTTTTAAATTGATTGTGAGTTCAAAAGAATCCAATTTTACGGGTTCATATCAAGATTAGTGGAGATTGTAATGGTCATTATAATTTTCTAACTCTCATCATTTTCATCATGTTCTATTTGCCATCATTGATATTTTTAGTTTTGAAAACATAGTAATCCAAATTGTTTGAAAGCATAACAACACTTATAATATATCATAGGATTTCACAGATTCTAAGAGCTTCATACATAACTGCTCAATTTGAATATTACAATATTGATAAAGGTTGTAAATCTATCTATTACAACCTACTTAACATCATTACATAGTTTGATACACATTTACTTTATCTGTAATTGTTCTTGATCCTATCCAACAACAAAATATTAGAATTACAAGTCCCTAATACATGCAGGGTCGCATGCTTGCATGGTTAATATCTTTCATTACACCATGAATCTCATCCCGATCATTTTGGATATCCTTCTCTGATTTTTGAATCTGTAACCTTCCACGTTGGAGTTCTTCCTTCATCTTTTCGAGTTCTTCTTTCCACTTTTGGAGTTCTTCCTCTCTCTTTTGGAGGCAGCATTCTTTTTGGCATATAACTTTCCTTCATTTTCTACTTCAATATTTGCACAGAAAAAGAACTCGCAGCAAATAGCTTATATAAATCATTGTGGAAAATTACAATTAATAGAACAATGTTTGAAAAAAGGTTGCACAAACAAGACTAATTAGTGTTTACCTTTTTATTGTAATTTGGACAGGAATAAAAAGGTCGCCTTGGATTTCTTGGGGTTTTTGATAATTTTAGACGTGCCATCTCTCCACAAAAACATTTTGGAGCTTGATTCGAAGAAAGATCAACCAAATAAGATGAAGAATGCAATGAAGACATTGCATATCAAAAATAGAAACAACTTTCGATACTATGTTATGCTGGAACTGTGTCATGCCTATAGCAGATAAGAAAACGTGACTTCATAACCAACTAAGCCCTTTAAAACAAGCAAATTAAAAGAAAAGAAAAAATGAAAGAAGAATCACATTATGCATTCAATTATCAATTTCTACTACCTGATGACAAACTATACACCTCTTGTCCAAGCACTTCTAAGAGCTAGAGGCTCCAAAAATAATTGGGCACTCCTACAACTCCTAGATTAACAACTTTATTGAGATAGATGAAATTAATGGATGGGTGGACACAATATGAGTTTGAACACTGCAATACAAGCAATAATCAGATTATGGAAACCACTTGCAATACGTAAATGATAGCATTGAAGTAATAAGTGAGTTGCAAGAAGACTATCAACCAGTCTGCAAGTTCAAACACATACACTGCAAGCATGAATTACTATATCGAACCCATTCATAAATTTTTAAAAACAAGTAGAGTGTACACAATCAAAATTAGAAAACTCAAACTAGAAATACGTAAAGATCTTAACACAAATTTTCAAAGTGACTATTCATACATTTCATCTACATATTCTACGATTTTCTAGAATCAAACACGAATTGCCATATGAATTACTACTAGAACCAAACACCAATTTTCCAGAACCACACATGAAGGAAACAACGAAAAATCTGACAGGCTCTAAGGCCCGGATTGGTTACACAAAATCAAAAAACTCATCTCAACTCATAATTACAACTTTTTCTAATCCTCATACAAAATATAATAAATAATTTTACTTTTTCAAATCCCAATACAAAATTAATATTACAAAATTATATTATAACAATATTTTATTCATTACTATTTAAAACATCTCATCTCATCTCATCTCATCTAATCTCATCCCATCTATGTAACCAAATGGGGCCTAAGGCTATACCTTACAGCTATACCTTGCAGCTATACCAAACACGAAGGGATGGACTCTAGGGTAGACTAGGTACTTGAGCAAAAGGGTCCTCTCTTGAGGAAGGGGATGCCAATAGAGATGGGGCGAGAGTGAGGAAGAGTGTGATTTAATATGAGGAAGGAAGGGATTTCCTATTCTCTGATGAAGGGGATGGCGTAGCTTGCGATAGGGAGCGACGAAGGCGATGGGGTGAGGGGGGCGATTTTATTTCGTTATGGAAACTTTATCTGAGGAGCCAGAATACCTCCCTCGCATCCCTTCATCTACTTCTGGTTTCCTGTAATGAAACACTGCGTTTTATTTATGCTTGCAACGTAATCCCCAAATGGAAATTGCAATAAGAATTTTTCCTTTACGACTATTTTGGAAATGTCAGTAATTCATGCCTAATTTGGACTTGAGTTTCGAGTGAGATTTCTCCCTGCTTTTGCTATTTAGGGATGTGTTTTCTATTTTTAAGCCTTAAAAAGAGAACACGATGTGTTGTTAAGTTTGAATATGGACTTCAACGTAACATGTCATATTTATTTTATATAAACTAAATAATTTTATTAAAAATTAGATATTTTTTAATATTGTTCCATATTTGTTTTTTTTTTTAATGAGTACGCGAGACTTGTTTAAAATTAGACAAATATTTTTTTATGAAATAACGTGTAAAATTTTTAAGAAAAAAGAGAAATAATATTTGTAATTTTAAAATGTGCAAGTCTCATATACCCCGTTCGAAAAGAATGAGAAAATGCGAGACTCACATGTAAATTTTTTTTTTTTCAATGAAGGATCTTACTTCTTTTCAAAGAGAGTGCCGGGAGGCGTTGCACACCCTAAACTTATATATAATATTATTCAAGAAAAAAATATTTCATATAATATTTATGTGTATAGGAAAACGATACACATGCAACCATTTTAACAACTATTTACACAACCATATTTTAAATGAGTAGCATTAATTGTGAAAAATAACATTGTTTTACATAATATCCTTAATTTAAGAGAAATGCTACAAAGAAGCTTTATATGACCACAATATCCATCTAACCAACATGTGATTTGTCATTTTTATTGTTCTATTTAAATATACACATATTTAAATATTAAGATAAAATGATAAAAATGACAAATTATATACTAATTAAGTAGAAGTACATGGTGTAAGATTTCTATATAAAATCCCTCTACGAGAATCCCTTCATTTAGTTAGGAAGTGTCTGAGCTTTGAAGTTAATAGGTCGGTGGATTCTACATTCAACTCAACTTTTTCTTGTTTTGAGAAAGCCCTTTTTAATTCACTCCCATTTAGTTTTTATTTTTCATTGTGTATTAGAGTAATTAAATAGAAAAAAAAGAAGTAAAAATGGTAATGTCAGCCCCTTCCAATGAGTACTCCATAATGAAAATATGTATTTATTTAAAAATTAATTTCTCAACATAATTTTCTCAATTTGGCACCTATTAAAAAGGTTGAGGTTACTTTGCCACCTCACTCATACCGCTGGGCGTGCCGTCTAGTGGTTTTTTTTTTCTTTTTTTTTTTATTTTTTAATCACTTTCTTAATGATTAAGTAAAAAAAAAAATACACAAATACATTTAAAATCACTTCCTTAATCACTAAGTAAAAAAAAATTTTACCCAGTAGTCAAACCGAGCGGTCCATTTGGGGGGACAGAATAGCTTTATTCTATTAAAAATGTTTGTTGTAACCTCTTGGTATAAATGCTGCAGAACTGGAACGCCTTTTGATAAAAAATAATGGCAACCCAGGCATTGAGAACAAGGATTGACATCCACCGACTCTTACTATGTTTCACTTAACCCAGGCACATGACCCTTTCCTCATAACTATTTTCACTCTCTCTCACCATTCAGGAGAAAAGTAGAGTGTTATGGGTGGGAATTTCACAATCCAGAGACCCAAACGTTGGGTCGGTATTACAAATCTCTTTAGCTCTTCTTCTACACAAATGGCAAAACAACCTTTCGGGACAAAGAATGTGTTCTTTTGAAGAACTTTATGCTCTTGCTGCTGCTCTTTGCTTTTGACGTGTTGGGAAGCTTTCTCCACTTCTTGAGGATTTGTCGAAGCCTAACAATCTCTCTGATTTTGTTAAGGCTTAGCTAATATATATATATATATATATATATATTTATATATATATATATTTATTACAAAAGAGAGTTTTTTTTCCTTAGATTTTTTCCTTAGACGAAGCTGAAGAGAGAAGACAAGACTGGGAGTGATAATAATATATTTAGGACTATTATGGGCGTGATACTATTATTTATGAGTTTAAAAATTTAAATAGATTAGGCTTTTATCTAGATTTTGTTTAGTTTAAGAATTCATTTTATTTGAACCTCTTCAATTCTAAGACTCTAGATTTTTTTTTCTCTATTTTTTTGTTCTCTCTTTGGTGATTTTGAGTTTTTATTTTTATTTTTTTTAAAGAGGATGTTTGGATGTTTGAGAAGTATTCGGTTATGATGGGTTATTGATACTTATCATTGTTCTGAACCTTGTTTGGCTTCTATCATTGTACTTCGGCGAGTTCTTTGATTTTATTGATGAAGCTAAAAGATTGGGTGGAGGTGCTTGGTTCACTGCTTGGTGTGAAAATCCAGAAGTTTTGACTTTCGTACTGTCTAGTCTACTCACTTTCAGGGTCATCTTCTTGCACATGATTTTTGCATTAGAAGGCTTGTAAAAAATTTAGAAAATTGGGTTTAGGAATAATAATGCTAAAATAGAAAATTCCTACACACTTTCGTTCATATAATGAAACAGGATTCCTTGTACGCTGTTGAACAGAAGTTACTTGGAGATTATGCATGCATCTCACACCAACGACAAGAAATTAAGGATCGAGAACTGCCTATTTCTAGTTGTTGGCACCCAAATTTCCTTTGAAATAAAAATGCATCTATGAAACATTGCATGTAACTGAGTTTGAATCAAAATTGAGTGAAGGACGGCTTTTCTCGCATTGTTGGCTGCCTATGCCTAGGCTAATCCTGTAAACTCCAGTTACTGTATTATGTAAATTAAATTTTATAGTCATATTACTTTATTGATTTGGGTCTATTTTGATGACAATGTTTAAATGAAAGAATCTTTGAGGAGTAGTTTTATGGCTTAGATCTGGGTTTATAGAATCTTTGAGGAGTATATATATATGTTTTATGGAATATGGATCCATGGGTTTGTTTGTTTGCTTTGCAGAGTTGTATTGAGAATGCACCCTCGTGTCTGTAGCATGTGTATAGCTTTAGATAGCAGAGCATAGCTCTTTGTTTCTTTTACTTGCATTGTTGTGTCTGTCTTTAGATAGCAGAGCATAGCTCTATTTATTGAACTTCCATTGTATTCAAGTGTTCTCTGAAATTGAAAGGACTTGATGCATCTGAAGATTCTTTTATAATGAATCAAGGCACATATGTATTCCACCACAACCATTGACGGCCATGCAGCGTCTTCATATTGGCCGGTTGATTGAGAAATATGAAGATGATTATGAGGTACGATAAATTTTAAATCTTAAATTTTGTGAATTTGGTTCTTTCCATGATCCTTTATTCCAGACCTCAATTTGTTGTAGAATAATTTACTGATAAAAAAAATTTTGTTGTGTAATGATTCGTGCATATTTATTATCCTCAAGTTGGTCTGTGTTTTAACTACATGGAAGCCAGCTGGTCTTGAACGTTTTGATAAGATGGAATAGGTGACATCATCTTTTTCATTAATAATGAGTTTCTCTTTTGATGAACTGCAGTTGGATTTGTGAGTGAATTGCTTGCTAGTGGACCTATTTTTCTTTGAGTTTTCTTCATTTTCATGGGTCCTGCAGTAAAATAGGACCATTAGATATGTAATTTTCATAAATTGTAATTTTTTGTTTTATAATGTAATCTATAAATACCAAATAATGTAATATATAGGGACTTGCATTATATGTTGCATGCATTTTACATGATAAATATAAAAAAAAAATATTCATGCATGGTAATTAGTTGTTTCTAACTTTAGTTATTTTTTACATAAAATTTAGTTTTCCATTTTGATAGATTTAATTATATTTTGGCTTTATATTTAAAAAAATTATGCTTTTCAATATTTTTTTTCGGAAAAATTGTGGTAGAATATAGGCTTTTAGATTAAAAAAAATATATATGCTTTTTACGTTTTCAACATTATCCATTTTTTGAAAAAAATTAATAATATGCATTTTTGTTATTAAAAAAAAAAAACTGGGTTGATTCCGGAACCCGAATTTCCGGGTTGTAAAAACCCGAATTCACCCGGGTTTCGGCCCGGGTCATAACCCAGGCTAATCCGGTCCGGAATCTAGCCTAGATTTAAAACCCGGATTTCCGGTGCGGTACCCGGTTGAACACCCGTAAATGTCAGGAGAAAATGGGAAATGGAGATGTGGTCAAATACCCAAAGCGGACCATGCCTCACCACTCCAAGGGGACATGCAAAAAGAGAGATGAATGTATAGATTTACGTGGTTCAGCATGTATGTACAAGCGACACAATACATCTACATCGGACCACTATCGGGGATACTAGACCACACCAATCGAGACCTGAATCGTCATAGTGGGTCGAGAATGACTCTTTCTTCCCTCCCGGCCTGTTGTGCGATTTTTCATACATCAACAGTGGCGCCATCTGTGGGATCTGATTCACTTTCTATCCCGGAGGTGGGAGAAGGATGATATTCTGGTGCGCTAGATAATCTTCGAATGAAAAAGCTTCCCCTAGATAAGTGCTCCCAGATTTTTTGCTTTTATTTTTATTTATGGCTCCATCGCAAAAATCAGGCGAGTAAACTCTTCCTCACTTATTTAGTCGATACTATGATGCAGGGGGATCTGAGACAGGTGATGCTGAGTTGTCAGATTGCACCTTGATGGCGCTGAGATACCATGAGTTGGCAGATCAGCGCAAAGGTGGGAATTGATTGTGATATGTTCCTCATTGGGGCCGTTTTGAGTGCGTTTCAGTCTTTTGGCCATAACTTTGGCTACGGGTGTCGGAATCGCACATAAGACCCCAATTCGGAAAGCTCCTTTCGACGCGCACGCTGTCCATATTGAGCATGGCTCCATGTGCCTTTTTTTCCGACCTCAAATTCTGCTGCTTTCCCCTCCGAATCACTAGTTTTATTTATTTTTTAGTATTTATGGTAATATTTCGCTTGTCAGTTAGGAAGTCATTTTAAATCCGATTTGGGCCGGATTTTTTGCAGATTGCTTATTTTTTTTTCAAATTTCAATTTAGAGTGATTTCTGAGATTTTGCTATTTTTGGCAAAATTCGGATAAACACTATTTTTGGCTATAACAGTCCGGCTTGTGGACTGATTTTCGCATTGTTTGATTTTATAATATTCTGTTAAACCATAGAGACTTTTCTCTCTGGTTTTGGGCGAATTTTCTCTTGTGAATCATCTANTTTTGAAAATTAAATTTGAAAATTTTGAAAGATAATTGATTGTCATCTTTCACATGTGCATGCCATGATTAAAGGTTTGAACTTTGAAAATATTAAAGATGATTGATTGTCATCTTTCACATGTGCATGTTTTATTTGAATAATTTCAAAAGTGATTGATGCTTTTCTTGACTTATGCAAAAGGAAGATGTCTTTGTTTGAAAAATTTGAAAAGTAAAGTGTGCTCCTTTTGTCATATGCAAAAAGTAAAATATTAGGTTTGAAATTTTTGAAAAGCAAAGTGTGCTCCTTTTGTCATATGCAAAAAGTAAAAGATTAGGTTTGATTTTTTTAAAAAACAAAGTGTGCTCCTTTTGTCATATGCAAAAAGTAAAAAGATTAGGTTTGAATTTTTGAAAAGTGAATGATGATGTCTTTGACATGTGAATCTTTTTAAATTTGAATATAAAGTCTCATATGCCTATAAATAGATCATTTGAGATCTTCACATTAACAACACCAAGAGCATACAATATTCATTCCAAGCTTTCATTCTCTCTTCTCTAAGCATTGAGCCTTAACCCTTGTTCATTTTGAGAGATATAGTCTGTGCTGTATTGTTCTTATTTCACTCATTGAGGAGTGTTTTCTGATATTCTACCCACTATCAATTCTTGTATCAGTAAAAGGGTGTGCAGAACTCTTGTGCGTGTAGAAAGTGTTCTACACAGGGAATAGTTGAATCACCACGTGTGAGGTGATTGCAAGTGTAGAGGGTGTTCTACACGGATTCTTTGTAGCGGTGTTGTTCAAAGGTGTAATAGGTTTCTATCTCCACCTGAAGGATGTTGAATAGTGAATTCGGGGATCCTCAAGGGGTAGCTTGAGGCAAAGACGTAGGCAGTGGGGTCGAACCTCGTTAACATACTGAGTTTGCTTCTCTTACCCTTACTCTTTATATTTATTGCTATTTTATATTTTGTTTATATTTGATATTATATATTTGATTTATAATTGTTATTTTCTTAATTACAACTCAATTCACCCCCCTCTTGTGTTAGTCATCTAGGCAACAAATTTTATCCTTAGACAAAGCTGAAGAGAGAAGCTAAGACTGGGCGTGGGCGTGATAATAATATATTTAGGACTATAATGGGCGTGATACTATTATTTATGAGTTTAAAAATTTAAATAGATTAGGCTTTTATCTAGATTTTGTTTAGTTTAAGAATTCATTTTATTTCAACCTCTTCAATTTTAAGACTCTAAAGACGCAAGTCTAGTTTCATTGTTTGGTGTTGTTGATTATTATTACGAAGATTTGCTTATGAAAATACTATATTTGGGAGAGTTTTTCCCTATTTTCCTACAATTGACATTTACGAAAGAGTTGATTCAATATTGAAACATATATATATCTATTTTGTCATCAATACTCACATTATATAAATGTGATAATAAAGTATATAAAATGTGAGTAATATTACATAATAATGACCATTAAATTTTATTATTAGATTGTGTTTAATTGTTGAATTAAATTTAATTTATTTTAATCTAATCATTAATGAGATTTATTATTTTTTTTAATTTTTTGTAAAAAAAAAAAATTCATGCCGAAAATCCCTTTTAATGAGTACACACGCAAGCCCGCCAAATCAGTATGTGAAATATCTATTTTATCCCCCATTTAAATCACAACCTTCCAACCCTAGCCTCCATCTGACATTCAATCAACCATTAAAGTGCATTCAGTATATACCAATTCAAATTAGTCAAACAAAATATAAAAGTGTTCAAACACAAACAGATTTTACGTAGATATATTTATAAATTGAAGTGACTTATATCAATTCGATTTATTTTATAATTAAAAGAGAAATATTTTAATTTATAAATTTAGTATATTAAATTATAAAATTATTTTTATTATAAAATAAATCTATAATATGATATAAATTTATTTTTATAAAATCTGTTTTAAAACCAATAAATTATCGTCACTCACAATTTTTTTTAAAATGATTTAATTTTATATTTTCCGTATGGCTCGAACAAAATATGATAACCCGAGGAAAATATATTTGAAAAAGAAAAGAAAAGAAAAAGGTAACAGTGCATCGGCTGCAATTTCAACCCGTCACCTCACTGTCCTTAGAATCAACCACAACCTCACATTTATTCACACCTGCTACTTTATCACAGACCTATCACAAGCTAACACAAAGTTCCCAAACAAGAAAATTAAAAAACTCACCAATACGTCCCTTTTTAACTCCGACTCCTCTCGTTAAAGCGACGCACTCGACGGCCTTTCTTTCCATTTTTTTCTCTGCAATTTTGTCGGTCGAGCATTTAGAGGAAGCCATGTTTGAAGAATCTGTGTCCCCTACAGCTTCGATCTGGGCGTCCATGAACAGCTGGTTCACTCCAGCTGTTTTCTTCGTAGTCGTCAATCTCATGATTGGCACCATTGCCATTACTTCGAGATTAGGCAACCAAAAGCATCAAGAAGCAGGAGCAGAAGCATCACAAGAATACCCACAACATCGACAGCTTGCTAGATCTCCATCCGTATTGCAAAGGCTCAAATCGATCAACTTCTACGCCTACAGATCCCAGGAACCAGCCAACACCTTCGAGAAATCCCCAGAATCGGAGAGCCATTTCGATTTCAAATTCAACCAGCTCCATGAACGAGAGCAACCCCAACTTCCCAGATCTACGTCTCTTCTTCAGAGGCTCAAGTCCATTAACCTCCGCACTTACCAACCCCCCGAGCCCAGCGCGCCGGAGTCTCCAGACACTGCCATTACCGCTACTGCTACCTCCGATTTGCACAAAACCCGAGAATTCGATATCCATTTCACGACTCCCCAACAACCCTTAGAGAATGAAGAAGAAGAGCAATCCCAGGAAGAAAATGAAGACGAATACAAAGAACAAGATCAATATCCGGACCAGACCATGAATGAGATTTACGGCCGGCTACAGGGCACCCACGCTACCAAGCACAGCACGCCACAGTCCCCAACCACTGCCATTACCGCTAACGCTACCTCCGATTTTCTCAAAAACCATGAATTTGATACCCATTTCACGACTCTCCAACAACCCCTAGAGAATGAAGAAGAAGAAGAACAATCCCAGCAAGAAGACGAATACAAAGAACAAGATCAATATGCGGATCAGACCATTAATGAGATTTACGACCGGCTACAGGTCACGCACGCTACCAAGCCGGCGTCGGATGAGGTACCGACAAAGAAGAAGAGGAAGATGAAGAAGTCGGTGAGCGCCAAGTTGGCGGCGTCTCCGCATTCTGAAGAGTACGACATGGTTGAGGCTCGCCGGCCGGCGACAGTGAGGGAAGGAAAGGTTGTGGCGACCGAGGACAATGAAGAGGTGGACTCCAAGGCAGACGATTTCATCAACAACTTCAAGAATCAGTTGAAGTTGCAAAGGATGGAATCCATTTTGAGGAACAATGAGGAGGATCACCGCAGGCTGAGTGGTAATTAGGGTAAATAATATTGTGATAAATGTGTTTAATTTTTATTTTATTTTATTGCTATTTAGTTAAAATATCTTTTCTTTAGTTCTGAAAAGGAAAATGTTGTAATGCTCTCGCTTATGTATTAAACTATTATTTTAAATATGCCCTTAATCTTAAGTAGTTTTGAAAATTATTATATTTATAAGGATTTCTCCAAAATAACAAAATTTATGAACATGGCAGAACAAGTACTTTAACAGGTTGAATGCCAGATAAATAATAATTTTTGACAGAGGCTCAATTCCAAATAATTAATAATTTTGGGTCATTTTGTCGTTTACAATACTTGTAAGGGACTAAATGCCAATCAAGTGTCTTCCTAACCACCCCCACTTTTCGTTGTCTACATTTGATCACTCTGTCGAAGACTTGTAGTTGAGCACAAAAAGAGCTCAAATGCCAGCTCTTTTCGCACTTTTGTCTGCACATAAAGCAATCACTTGATTGAGATTCACTTAACTACGTTTACGTAATGTCTTGTCAAGGGTCATAATACGTTACACGGTTTAAAAATTCAATACCAATACAATATAAAATTAATAAAATTGGATTTTATATAAATGAAGCGGGTCATAACGATTCATCCGTTAAAGATACGATTAATAAACGTATTTTTATTAGATTTTAATGTTTGTTTTTCTTAATATGCCAATATTTTTATGAGAGTTGCTACGTATACAAAAACTCATGATTTTATAAAATCTGTTAAATCTACTTTATAATAAAAGTAATTTTTACAATCTGACGTATTACATTAAGCCACATTAATTTGTGGGTTTACTTATGTGTAATCTATTTGTGATTAAAGTATTTTTCTATTTTTATATTTGGAATTGTAATTCTAGATCTATAATCATATTTGATTTTGTTGGGCTTGTAATATCAATTTTATCATAAGTTAAAATTTAAAAAAAATAATGATATTTTTGTTTGTAGATATTGTGGTTTCTAATAAATAGATATTTTTAAATTTTATATAAATTTATGTTAATCAATTCAAATTGTTTATGCGTGTAAATTCAATAATTTATATGAAAATATTTGAAATGAGTTGTGTCGTTTTGATCAATTTTTATTTAATTATTATATATGATATGATATGATATGACATGACATATTATTTAAATAGATATATTAATTTACGGACCAATTTGTACCACGACTTACATAATGTGGCCGCCATTTTAGATTGTTTTATTTTTTTGGAATATTGAGAGGCGGTGAATTGGTGCCTACAAGTTGTACAAATAAAGATATTTTAGATGTGAGACTTTACGTTCACAATCTTGGAACGTAAACAATAAAAAATATTTTTGTTTAATTGATTTGCCAACTTTGGTAGACTTTTAAGACTACGAGGCTTTTGGGTTAGGAAATATCTCATTTAATTTTTTATTATAATTATTTTAAATTTTTACGTAAAATATAATAAATAATTTAATTTTTTTAATTTTAATTTAATTTTTTAAAATTTTAAAATAATAATAATATTAAAAAATAATATTTTAATAATATCTTATTCAATTTTTAATTTTTATCTAAAACTATGTCATCTTATCTTATTATCTAAACAATCTTTCATAGTAACTTTGTTTGAAAAACTTGTACTAATAAAAAATATGTGTAATTTAAGAACTCGTTCAGATGATCGGAATATCATAGAATTTTATGAATAGTAATAATATCGTTTAAGTGAATATGTTATATTAGATTTTGGGAAATGAGATTAAAAAATGAATAAAATATTAAAAAATTTAAAATTATTTGAATTTAATTTTTAATACTATTTTTGTTTTAAAAGTTATAAAAAACTGTATTGATTTTTATGTTTTGTTATATAGCTTCTAAAAGTTGTATTGGTTTTTTTATTTTTTGTTGAAATAATGATTAGATGAAAAAATTAAAAGTTTTGAATTTGACAAATATTTAATGTTTGAGTGATATTTGATAATGAAATTATAAATTTTTTTTTAGAATTTCATGTCTCATGTGCAGGTCCAACCGTTCTCTTATAAGATGTTTAGAAAATGAGATGAGATGAAAATTTTGTAAATAGTAATAAAATAGCTTATGAATAGTAGTAAGATAATTTGAGTTAAATATTTATTGGGTTTTGTGAAAGTAGAGAGAAAAATTAGAATAAAAAATATTATAAAATTAAAATATTGTTAGAATATAAATTTTTAATATTATTTTTATTTTAAGATTTGAAAATGTTAAATTATTTTTTATTTAAAAAAATAAAAAATTATAATAATTAATTTAAAAATATTTATATTTAAATAATATTTAAGAATAAAATAAAATAAGATAAGAGGATACGAGATAGGTTTCTATTCTCTTGAATATCTTATCTGCTTGTCCGTTAGGCAGGTGGCTTTTTGGTTGTGTTGCACGTGGGGGGTTTTGTTTGGGTACTTCATGATAACACCTAGTTTGTAAATAATAATAAACTATTTATAAATAGTAGCAAAACAGTTTGATAGCAGTTTTCTCACAAAAGTCAAACTAGTTACAATAATATCTTTTATAACTGGGACCAAGTTGCTTAAAAAGAAAATGACAGCAAGCATACCAACCAAAGATCTGATCTGCACCTTGAACTGGCGTTATCATCAAGTACCCAAACAAAACCTCCCACGTGCAACACAACCAAAAAACACCTTGCTATATGGATATTTAAGAAATGTTTTAAAATATATCTTATTTAGTCTCATCTCATTTTATTTTATTCTTAAATATTATTTAAATATAAATACTTTTAAACTAATCATTACAATATTTTCAAATTAATCATTTATTTTTCAAATTTTTAAATAAAAAAAATTAACCTTTTTTCAAATCTCAAAACAAAAATAATATTAAAAATTTATATCCTAACAATATTTTAATTTTATAATTCTTTTATTCAACTTTTTCTCTTTACTTTCACAAAACCCAATAAATACTTAACTCAAATTATCTTATTGCTATTCACAAACCATTTTACTATTATTCACAAAATTATCATCTTATCTCATTCTCCAAACATCCCCTAAAGGAATGGTTGGAGAAGTGCAAATGAGACTGGAAATTCTCAAAATAATTTATAATTTGATCATCAAATATCACTCAAATATAAAATATTTTTCAAATTCAAAATTTTTTAATTTTTTCATCTAATCATTACCTTAAAAAAAAACCAATACAAACTTTTACAAGCTATATAACAAACACAAAAATCAATACACTTTTTATAAATTTTAAAATAAAAATAATATTAAAAAATAGTATTAAAAACTAAATTCAAATAATTTTCTAATTTTAGAATATTTTATTATTTTTTTTTATCTCCTTTTCCAAAATCTAATATAATATCTTCATTCAAATGATTTTATTACCATTTACAAAATTCTATAATATTCCAATCATCTTTTGAATGGGAAGATGAAGTCAACCCTTACAACCCCATATGTCAAAGACTAAAATCCCTTATTTCCCTTACCTCTCATTTTTTGGAAATTATTTTTTTATAAACTCTATTTTAAGATCTCTATACCACACACCATTAACATGACATAATTTGATTTAAAAATAAATTTTAAAATTGAATCATCCTGTTGGAGGGATTTTTGTCGCAAGGTCCAAATGGGCTCTCAAGGCCTAGCCCATCAAAGGGGGCTTCACTAGAGAAAAAAAGAGGAAAAAAATGAGGGAATGCAAAGAGATGACAAGAGGAAAATAAGGGAAAACACATGAAGGAGGGTGACGTGACTTAAAGGAAGGGAAGTGAGGAAACAAAAGGGGTGAGACGGACGACTTAAAGATGGACTTTTTGTGCAAACCTTTTGTTAGGCTTTAGGAGCAAGCTTCTCAGGAAGGCTTTTTCAACTTCCAGACGCGAGTTTTAGCAATGGATTGAGACTAATGTGAGAGATCTATTAAATCTACTATACAGTGAGGATGAGAGATTGTAAATCAAGCTTATTATAGTGGATCTCCCCTCCCCAAGCCCCCGTAGACATAGGCCAAGTGTCGAATCATGCAAATCTGTGTGTTTATCTCCCTCCATTTTCCTACATATATCTATCGTTCACCACCATGGGCACACACACGAACTCCGTACAGTTGCATTGGACCAACTAGGGGTCCACGCAGCCTCAACCCAGGCCCTTCATACCAAGGCCCACACAGCACCAATTCGGGCCCTATGCCACCTCAGCGTGTCGGGAAGGGATCCCTCTTCCATTCCAAACCGTTGACAAAAATCGTCTTTAACACTAGTTAATGTGAGATAGTTTTAGGTTCCGTTTAGATGCTAAAAGTATTCCACATCATCTATAAATAGAGATGATAAACGGTCAGTCCGGACGGGACCAAGACTAAGATCGGTCTGTCTCAGTCCTTTTAGAGGACTGAAAAGTTAGGTCCGGTCCCAGTCTAGAGTTTTTCCATCCTAAACCTAACCGAATGAAAAATAAAAAGAAAAAAATGTACAATTTATTATGTAATTTTCATATAACCTATCACCATTAACAATATAAAGTTTTAAATATGTTATTAATAAATTAATATTCTATCAATTAACTAATATATAATATCAATTAACTAATTATATAGTAATTATATAAATTAATAATGTAATTTTTATCTAATTTATTATCATTGATCTTATAAAATATTATTTTATTGAGTTAGTTACATAATCTACATTAATAAGTCACTTAATTTTAATTTAGTATTTTAAATGAAAAAAATTTCTTAATCGATTTAAAATAAAAAAGGTTGGATTGACCAGACCTATAGTTATTGGTCCGGTCTGATCTCTAGGGATATTCGGTCTAGGAAAAATGATTGATCGAAAATTCACCCCTCAGAGCAGTTCACTGGATCGTTTTCATATATATCTATAAATAATAATGAAATAGTTTATAAATAATAATAAACTAATTATGAATAGAAGTAGTTTTAAGAACAGTTTAATGTCACTTCCCGCGCAAAAGACGTCAAACTAGTTGCAATAACTTCTTCACTTCTTCATATGATCTTTTGTAATTTGGACCCAAGTTGCTTAAAAAGAAAATGACAGTAAGCATACCAACCAAAGATCTGATCTGCACCCTGAATTGGTGTTATCATCAAGTACCCAAACAAAACCCCCCACGTGCAACACAACCAAAAAGCCACCTGCCTAACGGACAGGCAGATAAGATATTGAATAGAAACCCATCTCATATCCTCTTATTTTATCTTATTTTATTTTATTTTTAAATATTATTTAAATATAAATATTTTAAAACTAATTATTATAATTTTTTAATTTTTCAAATAAAAAATAATTTAATTTTTTCAAATTTTAAAATAAAAATAATATTAAAAATTTATATTTAATCATATTTTAATTTTATAATATTTTTTATTCTAATTTTTCTCTCTACTTTCACAAAACCCAATAAATATTTAACTCAAATTATCTTACTACTATTCATAACTATTTTATTATATTTACAAAATTTTCATCTCATCTCATTTTCTAAACATCTTATAAGAGAACGGTTGGACCTGCACATGAGACATGAAATTCTAAAAAAAAATTTATAATTTCATTATCAAATATCACTCAAACATTAAATATTTGTCAAATTCAAAACTTTTAATTTTTTCATCTAATCATTATTTCAACAAAAAATAAAAAAACCAATACAACTTTTAGAAGCTATATAACAAAACATAAAAATCAATACAGTTTTTTATAACTTTTAAAACAAAAATAGTATTAAAAATTAAATTCAAATAATTTTAAATTTTTTAATATTTTATTCATTTTTTAATCTCATTTCCCAAAATCTAATATAACATATTCACTTAAACGATATTATTACTATTCATAAAATTCTATGATATTCCGATCATCTGAACGAGTTCTTAAATTACACATATTTTTTATTAGTACAAGTTTTTCAAACAAAGTTATTATGAAAGATTGTTTAGATAATAAGATAAGATGAATAGTTTTAGATAAAAATTAAAAATTGAATAAGATATTATTAAAATATTATTTTTTAATATTATTATTATTTTAAAATTTTAAAAAATTAAATTAAAATTAAAAAAATTAAATTATTTATTATATTTTACGTAAAAATTTAAAATAATTATAATAAAAAATTAAATGAGATATTTCCTAACCCAAAAGCCTCGTAGTCTTAAAAGTCTACCAAAGTTGGCAAATCAATTAAACAAAAATATTTTTTATTGTTTACGTTCCAAGATTGTGAACGTAAAGTATTTAAAAATAAAATAAAATAAGATAAAATAAGAGGATATGAGATGGGTTTCTATTCAATATCTTATCTGCCTGTCCGTTAGGCAGGTGGCTTTTTGGTTGTGTTGCACGTGGGGGGTTTTGTTTGGGTACTTGATGATAACACCAATTCAGGGTGCAGATCAGATCTTTGGTTGGTATGCTTACTGTCATTTTCTTTTTAAGCAACTTGGGTCCAAATTACAAAAGATCATATGAAGAAGTGAAGAAGTTATTGCAACTAGTTTGACGTCTTTTGCGCGGGAAGTGACATTAAACTGTTCTTAAAACTACTTCTATTCATAATTAGTTTATTATTATTTATAAACTATTTCATTATTATTTATAGATATATATGAAAACGATCCAGTCTGATCCGCTCTGAGGGGTGAATTTTCGATCAATCATTTTTCCTGAACCGAACATCCCTAGAGATCAGACCGGACCAATAACTATAGGTCTGGTCAATCCAACCTTTTTTATTTTAAATCGATTAAGAAATTTTTTTCATTTAAAATACTAAATTAAAATTAAGTGACTTATTAATGTAGATTATGTAACTAACTCAATAAAATAATATTTTATAAGATCAATGATAATAAATTAGATAAAAATTACATTATTAATTTATATAATTACTATATAATTAGTTAATTGATATTATATATTAGTTAATTGATAGAATATTAATTTATTAATAACATATTTAAAACTTTATATTGTTAATGGTGATAGGTTATATGAAAATTACATAATAAATTGTACATTTTTTTCTTTTTATTTTTCATTCGGTTAGGTTTAGGATGGAAAAACTCTAGACTGGGACCGGACCTAACTTTTCAGTCCTCTAAAAGGACTGAGACAGACCGATCTTAGTCTTGGTCCCGTCCGAACTGACCGTTTATCATCTCTATTTATAGATGATGTGGAATACTTTTAGCATCTAAACGGAACCTAAAACTATCTCACATTAACTAGTGTTAAAGACGATTTTTGTCAACGGTTTGGAATGGAAGAGGGATCCCTTCCCGACACGCTGAGGTGGCATAGGGCCCGAATTGGTGCTGTGTGGGCCTTGGTATGAAGGGCCTGGGTTGAGGCTGCGTGGACCCCTAGTTGGTCCAATGCAACTGTACGGAGTTCGTGTGTGTGCCCATGGTGGTGAACGATAGATATATGTAGGAAAATGGAGGGAGATAAACACACAGATTTGCATGATTCGACACTTGGCCTATGTCTACGGGGGCTTGGGGAGGGGAGATCCACTATAATAAGCTTGATTTACAATCTCTCATCCTCACTGTATAGTAGATTTAATAGATCTCTCACATTAGTCTCAATCCATTGCTAAAACTCGCGTCTGGAAGTTGAAAAAGCCTTCCTGAGAAGCTTGCTCCTAAAGCCTAACAAAAGGTTTGCACAAAAAGTCCATCTTTAAGTCGTCCGTCTCACCCCTTTTGTTTCCTCACTTCCCTTCCTTTAAGTCACGTCACCCTCCTTCATGTGTTTTCCCTTATTTTCCTCTTGTCATCTCTTTGCATTCCCTCATTTTTTTCCTCTTTTTTTCTCTAGTGAAGCCCCCTTTGATGGGCTAGGCCTTGAGAGCCCATTTGGACCTTGCGACAAAAATCCCTCCAACAGGATGATTCAATTTTAAAATTTATTTTTAAATCAAATTATGTCATGTTAATGGTGTGTGGTATAGAGATCTTAAAATAGAGTTTATAAAAAAATAATTTCCAAAAAATGAGAGGTAAGGGAAATAAGGGATTTTAGTCTTTGACATATGGGGTTGTAAGGGTTGACTTCATCTTCCCATTCAAAAGATGATTGGAATATTATAGAATTATGTAAATGGTAATAAAATCATTTGAATGAAGATATTATATTACATTTTGGAAAAGGAGATAAAAAAAAATAATAAAATATTCTAAAATTAGAAAATTATTTGAATTTAGTTTTTAATACTATTTTTTAATATTATTTTTATTTTAAAATTTATAAAAATTGTATTGATTTTTGTGTTTGTTATATAGCTTGTAAAAGTTTGTATTGGTTTTTTTTAAGGTAATGATTAGATGAAAAAGTTAAAAAATTTTGAATATAAAAAATATTTTATATTTGAGTGATATTTGATGATCAAATTATAAATTATTTTGAGAATTTCCAATGGATGTTTGGAGAATGAGATAAGATGATAATTTTGTGAATAATAGTAAAATGGTTTGTGAATAGCAATAAGATAATTTGAGTTAAGTATTTATTGGGTTTTGTGAAAGTAAAGAGAAAAAGTTGAATAAAAGAATTATAAAATTAAAATATTGTTAGGATATAAATTTTTAATATTATTTTTGTTTTGAGATTTAAAAAAGGTTAATTTTTTTTATTTAAAAATTTGAAAAAATTATAATGATTAATTTGAAAATATTGTAATGATTAGTTTAAAAGTATTTATATTTAAATAATATTTAAGAATAAAATAAAATGAGATGAGACTAAATAAGATATATTTTAAACATTTCTTAAATATCCATATAGCAAGGTGTTTTTTGGTTGTGTTGCACGTGGGAGGTTTTGTTTGGGTACTTGATGATAACGCCAGTTCAAGGTGCAGATCAGATCTTTGGTTGGTATGCTTGCTGTCATTTTCTTTTTAAGCAACTTGGTCCCAGTTATAAAAGATATTATTGTAACTAGTTTGACTTTTGTGAGAAAACTGCTATCAAACTGTTTTGCTACTATTTATAAATAGTTTATTATTATTTACAAACTATTTCACTAACATCTAATCAGAACCTAAAACTATCTCATATTAACTGGTTCAAGATCTATTTGAAAAGAGCAATCGAGATAGGTAGATATAATATTAAATGCTTACGTAAGGTCTCTTTTAGTCGTGAATCTTATTGAGTAATGCTACTATGTCTCTCTAATTATACTGCTTTCTTTGTCTCATATAAGATTTCGATTTTCTTTTTTCATATTCTCGGATGCATTTTATTTTAAATATATATTGTTTTAGATTTTCTTAATTTTCTTAACCAAGTGATGGTGCCATATCAATGGGACAAATTGAACGGTATAATTAGGACAACATAGTAGCATTTATCAATGTTAGTATTTCACATTTTGTTAGTAATGATAAAAAAAATATAGCTCGTGTTGCACCCAAGAGAGATGTCTTCATTGATCAAAATTTAATAATAATTATTACTATGATTTCAAAAATATATTTATGATATTGAGAATTCACTATTGTACTAATACATTAAAACATCTATTAATATTTTTTTGAAAAATTCTACTCAGCAGTCCTACACCATACACGCGCTTTTATTTTTTTTATTTTTTTTCCCCTTAGTATATGTATGGTGTAAGGTTGCTTAGTAGAATAGTT
Source organism: Carya cathayensis (assembly GCA_011037825.1). Classification (NCBI taxonomy): domain Eukaryota; kingdom Viridiplantae; phylum Streptophyta; class Magnoliopsida; order Fagales; family Juglandaceae; genus Carya; species Carya cathayensis. Next base: position 1,091,826 of record QGSO01000191.1, read on the forward strand.
CTATTTTCTTTTGTTGGACTCTGTAACCCTAGGACATGGACGAAATCTCAACCGTTAAGCATTTCTGGAATATAAACGAGTGATATACTCACCTTATAATATAATGAAATAATTTTAACAGAGTTATTATATTTATCGTCCTTACACTAACTTGTTAAGGAAAAAAATAAGAAGATAAAATAGAAAAACATGTGTGTGATATATGAATGGTGAGTAGAATTTTCATTTTAATAATACGACATTATGTGATATCGACTATATATAAAGACAATACCTTTTGGTTTATATTTCAACATTACTTAACAATTAACTTATATTAAATCCACAAATGCAATACATAACCAGCCACATTATTTTTACAGAATTGATGATATGTTTGATCTTGAGTTTTATCTTTCTCAATTAAAACTTGAAAAATTATAGAATTATGAATAAGAAACATCATTTACTATGAAAATTCACTCAATCACGTGCCAAGCACGTGAGAAAAAATAATTAAAGACTGAAGCTAAGTGTAAAAGATGCGCAGCGTTCATATCACAACAATATAAAGTCCCGTTTTCATACTTTAGAATATATATGAATAGTAGTAAAATAATTTGAATTAAAGATGTTTTATTAGATTTTAGAAAAAAAAATTGAATAAAAATATTATAAAATTAAAAAATTATTTGAATATATAAATTGAATATAATTGTTTGAATATTATTTTTATTTTGCAATTTGAAAAAGTAGTATTGTTTATTGTATTTTATTTAGAGTTTAGAAAAGTTGTAATAATTAAGTAATGAATAGATAAAAAAGGTTAAAGATTTGAAATTAAATGTATTTTATGTTTTAGTGATATTTGGAAAAAAAATATCTTAAAATTTTCACAAGAATACTTGAAAACAGATGTGTTGCCAAATGACGCCTAGCATGCAATACAAGACAATTCAGTCATGTACAATAATGTGTAGAGAGTGTAGAGAGTTGGAATCGAATCCTGAGCTTGTGAATGGGTAGAGAAGAAGCGTTTCAGCACCACGGTTGAATACTGCCATGAACAATCTTTGAAAAGTTATTATCCACGGAGTTAGCTAGGGTCCTAACTAATCAGCCTTCCAACACAGGTAGTTATCCTTGGTGGGAGACGACATGAGAGGCAGCTGCAAAAGATAGGGAGAAGCTGATAGGTTTGTGGAGCCTGGTTTTGTTAATGTCAGCCTGGATTGATGACTCAACCCAATAAGGATGTATTATGATTTTTTGTCACTGTTTGTGATTATAAAAATCATTAGGTAGAAAGCTTGCTTGACACTTGCTCAATGCAATCTCGACACGTTGCTCGAGTGAATAATGCATAAAAATAAAAATTAGGATTTTCGCCGTGTGACATGATAAATATGTACTTAATGAGGGTTCTTAGTGTTTTGAACAACTTGATTTTAGCTTGAAAGTATATTTTATGATTCTCCATCATAATAAAATCATCTATAACTCTGTAGACGTAAGCATGTTACCGAATTACGTTAATTTTGTATCGTGTGATTTGTTTGCTTTTATTTTGTTTGTCATTGTTGGTTAGACAATAGAAGCCACAGATCAGGAAGGCTGGGAAGAAGGCGAAGCAGAGCCCAATATGGGATTAGATATTGGTCCATGAGGGCTCTTGATGCCATAAAAGAGATTTACAGATCACTGGGATTCATGAATGAAAGTTGTTCTCCAGACTCATGATGGTGGTGGGATTATTCACAGTACACGTCGTTTATCATTCTGGTTATCTTGATTGTTCTTGTGTTTGATATCATCTGGACTCTTATCTCTTACAGGTCCTCATCTTCCCACTCTATTCAATTCACCAATGGCTCTATCCCAGCATTTGTTAGCAACGAGAAGAACAAGACTACTTTCATAACGATCCTGGGACAAATCTAGACACGGACTCCGGGCGCTGCTACGTACAATCCTAAACAGAGACTTCCCTTGCCGTTGAATCTCGCTCACTTGAGTATTAGGCATTTGCATCAATCATTGAGAATAAAACATTTAGCATGCATGTTTTGTCAAAGAAAATAGCCAATATGTTGTAGTAAGTTTTTGCATTAGTATTAAATTAAGCATATAGTTTGGTGGGTTATTGTGGCTGTACATTGCAGTGTGCACTCGGGTGAGCTACAATATGGATAAGTACAATCTGAATAGTAAGAAGACATGCTAGTTTTTGTCCAAGCTTCTTTTTTGACTGCACAAATCATGATGCTGAAAACTCACAGCAAACTCACTGCACATATCATGGTATTTTGTGATGGTTCTTATCTGAATTCCACTGTTTGTCTAAGAAAAATATTTTCCATGTTCATACAGCAAATGGAACATAACTGTCGGGCTTTATGGTTTTTGTAACGCCTCAAACCTAAAAATATAAACCCAAAAATATACTTATCATTTGTGATTACTTATCAATTGTACTTAGATATCTATAAATACAAGTCTCTCACCAGGAATAATAAATACAATGGGTAATTGGAACACAATCGTAAATGTTATTAACAATAAAACAGATTATAAATGTTCATGATATAAACAAGGCAAGGTGTAGCAAAATTGTTTGAAAATATTCCAAGCAGATAGGATTAGGATCCACTAGAATTCTTTGAGAAGATAAATATATAGATTTCTTCATGAATGTGATGTGCCACCATTGCTAATTTGCTACACCATCAACATTTTTTTACTACTACATTGATGTTCTCCCCAAACTTGAATTGAAAAGTACACAGAACCTCTTCCTAATAGTTTTTCTAGGATAGGGTTAAATCTGAGTATAAGATCATCTCTCAACAGTCTTACTAGGTGGAGTTTCTTCAAGTACTTTAATTTCTTAATCAGATTATTTGCTTTAGATAGTTTTAGGATAATGATTAATGGATTGTAGATTGGGTCCCAACCTTCTTCGGATTCAATATGGAATTGTCTATAATCAGCTATTGTGTCAAATAGTAAGGTTGCTTGTGATATTAGGATGGTAAGCATGGTCCAGGGAAAAGCAACTTGCTTTTAAGTTGCACTTATGGAATGTGTCTCTCTACAAATGGATGAAGATTTCATTGCACGCATTCGGATTCAATTGCAGGAAGTTATTTAATTTCTTTTGCAGCAGCTACTGTGATGCAGCAGCTAAGCACCTAGCGTGTTGGGTAAGTTGTCTGCCTTCCTGCAATTGTTTCTGCTGAAAATTTGGTATGTATGTGGGCCTCCTCCCCAGCTCCCCCATAGATAAAGACTTTCCTATTTATTATTATTGAATTTTTATTCTCTCTTCTCTCTACATGCCTGTACGTAGAGATTAGATCGAGGCTCTTCTTGGTAATTTAGAACTTAAAAGCATACACTCGCTGGGTTGAGATCCTATCTAGTTTGTGTATTGAAAGTCCTCCAGTCACATATATTGAGATCCTATCTGTTCTTTCTGTTCAAGAGTAAGTTTGTCATTTACTTTCCTTTTTCCCCAGTGAAACTGATAATTTTGTTGAGCTTATCTAAGTATTCAAAACTTTTATTTTTTGCAGGCTCTCTTTCAATCAGATCACTTGAAGTAGCTATTTGGTGTGATTAAATCATTGATAGAAGACCATGCTAATAATTTTGTAATTCATATATTGTAATTTTGTATTTTGTAATGCAATGTGTAAATAACAAAATAATGTAATATGTAGTTGGTTTGCATGCATTTTATTTTTTCATTTTTATATATTTTTATTATTTTGGAAAATGTTAGTATTATGCTTTTTAATGATTTAGAAAAGCTTTTCACATAATATAGGCTTTTATAAATATGATTCACATAAAAAAAATATGATTCAATACATTTTCTTAATTTTAAAAATAAATATAGGAGAATTATGCTTTGCAACATTTTTGTATAAATATGGGTTTTTATTAATATTAAATGTGATGTTTGACGAAAAAAAGGAAAAACAGTAGGCTTTTATTTTTAAAAAAAAGCCTAAAAAATGGAATAAAAAAAAATCCGAATCCGGTATCCGGATTTCCGGGTTTTTGAAACCCGGATTTACCCGGGTTTCAGCCCGGATGCAAAACCGGGTATATCCGGGCCGAAATTCGGCCCGGATTTAGAACCCGGGTTCCGGGCCGGGTATACCCAGATTCCCTGGTCTACATCCGGATAACAGTTATGTACATGACTGAATTGTCTTGTATTGCATGCAGGCGTCATTTGGCAACACATCTAGTTTTCTAAGTATTCTTGTGAAAATTTTAAGATATTTTTTTTCCAAATATCTACTAAAAATAAAATACTTTAATTTCAAATCTTTAACTTTTTTTTATCTATTCTATTACTTAATTATTACAACTTTTCTAAACTCTAAAAAAATACAAAAAACAATATTACTTTTTCAAATTGCAAAATAATACAAACAATTAATATTCAATTATATATCAAATAATTTTTAAACTTTATAATATTTTTATTCATTTTTTTTTCTAAAATCTAATAAAACATCTTTAATTCAAATTATTTACTACTATTCATATATATTCTAAGTATGAAAACGGGACTTTATATTGTTGTGATATGAACGCTGCGCATGACTTTTACACTTAGCTTCAGTCTTTAATTTTTTTTCTCACGTGCTTGGCACGTGATTGAGTGAATTTTCATAGTAAATGATGTTTCTATTCATAATTCTATAATTTTTCAAGTTTTAATTGAGAAAGATAAAACTCAAGATCAAACATATCATCAATTCTGATAAAAATAATGTGGCTGGTTATGTATTGCATTTGTGGATTTAATATAAGTTAATTGTTAAGTAATGTTGAAATATAAACCAAAAGGTATTGTCTTTATATATAGTCGATATCACATAATGTCGTATTATTAAAATGAAAATTCTACTCACCATTCATATATCACACACATGTTTTTCTATTTTATCTTCTTATTTTTTTCCTTAACAAGTTAGTGTAAGGACGATAAATATAATAACTCTGTTAAAATTATTTCATTATATTATAAGGTGAGTATATCACTCGTTTATATTCCAGAAATGCTTAACGGTTGAGATTTCGTCCATGTCCTAGGGTTACAGAGTCCAACAAAAGAAAATAGAACTATTCTACTAAGCAACCTTACACCATACATATACTAAGGGGAAAAAAAATAAAAAAAATAAAAGCGCGTGTATGGTGTAGGACTGCTGAGTAGAATTTTTCAAAAAAATATTAATAGATGTTTTAATGTATTAGTACAATAGTGAATTCTCAATATCATAAATATATTTTTGAAATCATAGTAATAATTATTATTAAATTTTGATCAATGAAGACATCTCTCTTGGGTGCAACACGAGCTATATTTTTTTTATCATTACTAACAAAATGTGAAATACTAACATTGATAAATGCTACTATGTTGTCCTAATTATACCGTTCAATTTGTCCCATTGATATGGCACCATCACTTGGTTAAGAAAATTAAGAAAATCTAAAACAATATATATTTAAAATAAAATGCATCCGAGAATATGAAAAAAGAAAATCGAAATCTTATATGAGACAAAGAAAGCAGTATAATTAGAGAGACATAGTAGCATTACTCAATAAGATTCACGACTAAAAGAGACCTTACGTAAGCATTTAATATTATATCTACCTATCTCGATTGCTCTTTTCAAATAGGTCTTGAACCAGTTATATGAGATAGTTTTAGGTTCTGATTAGATGTTAGTGAAATAGTTTGTAAATAATAATAAACTATTTATAAATAGTAGCAAAACAGTTTGATAGCAGTTTTCTCACAAAAGTCAAACTAGTTACAATAATATCTTTTATAACTGGGACCAAGTTGCTTAAAAAGAAAATGACAGCAAGCATACCAACCAAAGATCTGATCTGCACCTTGAACTGGCGTTATCATCAAGTACCCAAACAAAACCTCCCACGTGCAACACAACCAAAAAACACCTTGCTATATGGATATTTAAGAAATGTTTTAAATATATCTTATTTAGTTTCATCTCATTTTATTTTATTCTTAAATATTATTTAAATATAAATACTTTTAAACTAATCATTACAATATTTTCAAATTAATCATTTAGTTTTTTCAAATTTTTAAATAAAAAAAATTAACCTTTTTTCAAATCTCAAAACAAAAATAATATTAAAAATTGTATATCCTAACAATATTTTAATTTTATAATTCTTTTATTCAACTTTTTCTCTTTACTTTCACAAAACCCAATAAATACTTAACTCAAATTATCTTATTGCTATTCACAAACCATTTTACTATTATTCACAAAATTATCATCTTATCTCATTCTCCAAACATCCCCTAAAGGAATGGTTGGAGAAGTGCAAATGAGACTGGAAATTCTCAAAATAATTTATAATTTGATCATCAAATATCACTCAAATATAAAATATTTTTCAAATTCAAAATTTTTTAATTTTTTCATCTAATCATTACCTTAAAAAAAAACCAATACAAACTTTTACAAGCTATATAACAAACACAAAAATCAATACACTTTTTATAAATTTTAAAATAAAAATAATATTAAAAAATAGTATTAAAAACTAAATTCAAATAATTTTCTAATTTTAGAATATTTTATTATTTTTTTTTATCTCCTTTTCCAAAATCTAATATAATATCTTCATTCAAATGATTTTATTACCATTTACAAAATTCTATAATATTCCAATCATCTTTTGAATGGGAAGATGAAGTCAACCCTTACAACCCCATATGTCAAAGACTAAAATCCCTTATTTCCCTTACCTCTCATTTTTTGGAAATTATTTTTTTATAAACTCTATTTTAAGATCTCTATACCACACACCATTAACATGACATAATTTGATTTAAAAATAAATTTTAAAATTGAATCATCCTGTTGGAGGGATTTTTGTCGCAAGGTCCAAATGGGCTCTCAAGGCCTAGCCCATCAAAGGGGGCTTCACTAGAGAAAAAAAGAGGAAAAAAATGAGGGAATGCAAAGAGATGACAAGAGGAAAATAAGGGAAAACACATGAAGGAGGGTGACGTGACTTAAAGGAAGGGAAGTGAGGAAACAAAAGGGGTGAGACGGACGACTTAAAGATGGACTTTTTGTGCAAACCTTTTGTTAGGCTTTAGNATAAGAACCATCACAAAATACCATGATATGTGCAGTGAGTTTGCTGTGAGTTTTCAGCATCATGATTTGTGCAGTCAAAAAAGAAGCTTGGACAAAAACTAGCATGTCTTCTTACTATTCAGATTGTACTTATCCATATTGTAGCTCACCCGAGTGCACACTGCAGTGTACAGCCACAATAACCCACCAAACTATATGCTTAATTAATACTAATGCAAAACTTACTACAACATATTGGCTATTTTCTTTGACAAAACATGCATGCTAAATGTTTTATTCTCAATGATTGATGCAAATGCCTAATACTCAAGTGAGCGAGATTCTTTGAACTTTTCTTGACTTCTTGACAGCACTTGATAGCTTAGAGTAGGATTCAAATAGGGTGTTGAATCACTTTATTCTCACTTGACAGCACTTGATACCACTGGAGTATGACCTTTTAACTGTAATATAATACAAATACAAAGAACCCAACTGGATTTTAGGCATAAAACTCAGAGCAAATCAAGAAACACAAAGCATATCACAAAACACACAGCAAATCACAAAATTTGTGCGAGATGTTTAAAGTATATTTCCTTAAAGAACCCCACGGACATAATTTCTCAATGACAAACAGAGGAGACAACACAACAGACCGTGCAAGTTCTTTAATCTTTATACCAGATTACATCTATTTATTTACTAATATTTCCTTAAATCTTTTACATTCAAACGTTATCATCAAAACATACCCAAATACTAGATCTACCAAATCTATCCAAGTACAGAGAGACCTAGTTCACCGAATCACTAGATCTATCACATTTACATTCATTGTTCACAGATGGGGAGAGAGACTTACCGAAAGGTCACCGGTGATAGGTCACCGGAGATAGAGACAGACACGGCAGTGGAAAAAAAAAAGAGATGATGCTTCAGCTCCGCTCGGGAAAAAAAAAATACCCAAACGGACAAATAGATATGATTCGGTGAGCCGCGCGATCTGGGGGAGGGAGGCGAGGCACATCGCACGCAGAGCAGAGAAAGAGAGAGAGAGGGAGGGAGGCGAGGCGAGGCACTTCGCACGCAGGGCAGAGAGAGAGAGAGAGATCTGAATTGGGGGGGTGCTTCTAGAATTAGGTTTTTTTTTTTTAATTTATATACCCTGGGTACCGGGTTTTAAACCGGGTCCCGGATTTAAAATCAGGTACCCGGACCGGATTAATCTGGTTTTTTAAGTGTGGGTACCGGCCCAGGTCAAACCCGGTCCGAAAACCTGAACCGGAATCCGGTTATCCGGTATAACCGGATTCCGGTCCGGGCCGGATAAAATCCGGCCCGGATGAACAGCCCTAATCATGTACAATAATGTGTAGAGAGTTGGAATCGAATCCTGAGCATGTGAATGGGTAGAGAACAAGCGTTTCAGCACCACGGTTGAACACTGCCATGAACAATCTTCGAAAAGTTATTATCCACGGAGTTAGCTAGGGTCCTAATTAATCAGCCTTCCAACACAGGTAGTTATCCTTGGTGGGAGACGACATGAGAGGCAGCCGCAAAAGATAGGGAGAAGCTGATAGGTTTGTGGAGCCTGGTTTTGTTAATGTCAACCTGGATTGATGACTCAACCCAATAAGGATGTGATATGATTTTTTGTCACTGTTTGCGATTATAAAAAGCATTAGGCAGAAAGCTTGCTTAACACTCGCTCAATGCAACTTCGACACGTTGATCAAGTGAATAATGCATAAAAGTAAAAATTAAGATTTCCGCCGTGTGACACTATAAATATGTACTTAATGAGGGTTCTGAGTGTTCTGAACAACTTGATTTTAGCTCGAAAGTATATTTTATGATTCCTCATCATAATAAAATCATCTACAACTCTGTAGACGTAAGTATGTTACCGAATTACGTTAATTTTGTATAATGTGATTGTTTGCTTTTATTTTGTTTGTCATTGTTAGTTAGACAACAGAAGCCACAGATCAGGATGGTTGGGAAGAAGGCAAAACAGAGCCCATGGGATTAGATGTTGGTCCATGAGGGCTCTTGATGCCATAAAAGAGATTTACAGATCATTGGGATTCATGAATGAAAGTTGTTCTCCAGACTCATGATGGTGGTGGGATTATTCACAGTACACGTTGTTTATCATTCTGGTTATCTTGATTGTTCTTGTGTTTGATATCATCTGGACTCTTATCTCTTACAGGTCCTCATCTTCCCACTCTATTCAATTCACCAATGGCTCTATCCCAGCATTTGTTAGCAACGAGAAGAACGAGACTACTTTCATAACGATCCTGGGACAAATCTAGACACGGACTCCGGGCGCTGCTACGTACAATCCTAAACAGAGACTTCCCTTGCCGGCCTCTTGTGTGCACATGCCTTTCTGCATAATGACCATATTGCCCTTTTTTAAAACTAAAATAAAGAATGAAGTCTCCATCTGAACGCAAATCTGAAAAAGAAATTCTCCCCTCCCGTACAAAGAAGTCTGAGGGAGTGGTAGTCTTGTTTCTCTCTCCACCACCGTTGGCCTCCTCCACCACCATCTGCTGGTGTCAACTCGCTATTCCCCTCCACCACTGTTAGCCATCAACCACGAAAGGAATCTACTTAATTGTGAGTAAAAGGAGTCGTAATAATGCTGAGATCTATGAAGTTTGGTTTCGTACAGACCTTTGTTCTGCTAAGATAATCTTAGCCAATCTTGCCTTAATTAATTAGGTCCCTCCATTTATTTTGCTAAAAAAAAATATGAATTTGGTTTGACTTTTGTGTTTTTGGAGAAAATGAATTATCACAAAAGAGAATAGTGTCTTTTGTAGTTTCTATACAACTTAAAATCGATTACTGATAGTGATTTGTAAGAAATGGAAGCATATGTTTTGTAAGCACAAAGAGGAAAAGGAATGGAAGATTTGAAGGCGATGGCAATTTGAAGAAGATGAGGAGATTTGAAGCATGGTTTACCTTGCTGAGGAAGGGGATAGAAGAGGTCTTTCAGTGTTTTAATAAAATGACAATGTATAGACTTTTAATAAAACGACTCGTTTCTAGTCGTGTGCGAGTTGTCCCCACTCGGGGATTGCATACAGAATTTTTCTAGTAATTAACATCTTTTTCGTCATTATATACTTCTTCTCAATTTCTTATCTTTTTTTATTTTTCTTTGTGATGGGGTTGGTTTTCGAGGAGTATGAAACATGAAGATCAATTAACCAGTTGAAAAACTGATATTCATAGGAACTTAGATAAGACAAGAGGGGTACTTAACCTAGAGTAGAATTCTCTAATAAGGAAAAATAATTATATATACAAGTCTAGTAAATACTTTTTATACTAATTTTTTTTCAAAAGTATGATTTTTTTTTTGGGTTTAATTTTTTACAAAAGATTTGCATGATACTTGTGCATTTAAATACTTTTTCAAAAGTTGTCTTTCATTTTTCAGAGTACTTTTTCCGGTTTGATATTTTGGGGAAAATAAAAATGAGACATACAACTATTTTCATACTTCCTGTTAGGGATAAAGTTTTTTCTTTTTTGATACATGGGGGAAGTGGGGTCGAACCCAAGACCCTTATCACTAATAATAAGTGAAGACATAAAATTTTGAGATAAAATAAGGAAGAAATAAAGCAAAAGAAATTGACTTTGACTCCTTAAAGGAAAGAGTTTCATAAGACAAGTAAAACTCAATCACTCAAAAGAATAAAATAGATATCCATATAAGGAAGAGATCTCTGCAAATCTAGAGAGGCTAATCTCTATGCCCAGAGTTCCGCATGCAACAATGACTCTAAACGATATTCTCTCTAGAGAGACACCATCTTCAAACTCTCAAAACCTTAAATTTCTCAATTGTATTAAGAGATATGTGAGACTACGAGAAATTAGAAAAATCTCCTATTATGGTAAATTTTGCCTCTAAACAACTTGTGAATGTAGGTTTTTATTCCGAACCATGTAAATATTTATGTTTCTCTTTATTTATGTTTTATTTGCTTATTTATTATATATATTTATATATTATATATGAATGAACGTTATTAATTTTTTAATAGTGAATTTTACTCTTTTTTAAAAGGAGTGCATACCAATTACACAATCAATAACTATATTTAACATTAGTAATTTAAAATAGGGTTTTCATAAAGAGTTCTAGATAAAAACTGCGAGCGAAAAATACAAAAGAAGAGAGAAAAGCAAACAGAGAATGACAAAGTGATTCGTGAATTCGATGACAACCAGGTTACAGCTTCCACAACTACTACAGAAAAATCAATGAATCCCGGCCTGTGGGAAACATTACGTGAAGCGTGTCCTTTCCGGCCTTATCTAATATGGAAAAGTAATATTTATTATTTACTATTTTATGATTATTTTTTTTATAACAAATTAATGAGATAATATCTATCATTAAAATACACAATTTTTTTTAATATTTAAATATTAAGTTTTATGTAAACTGCCTTTGTTTAAAAAATATATATATATATATACAAAGAGTTGTAACAAGGCATCGTTAGGTGGTTTAGATAGTGAAATGAAATGATATAGTTTTAGATAAAAGTTGAATAAAATATTATTATAATATTAATTATTATTATTATTGTTGTTTTAGAATTTTAAAATATTGAATTGAGATTTGAAAAAATTAAAATTTTTATTATATTTTGTGTGAGAATTTGTTAAAGTTGTAATGAAGATATGATATGATATGAGATGAGATAGGTTGAGAGTATTTCTAAATCCAAACGGCCTCTTAGTTTAGAGCATGTTAGAGGTTGCATTAAGGGTCATAAAAAGTATCTAAATAGTTTGAAAAATTCTTTAATTATAAAATTAGGTTGTTTGGTTGTTAAACATTAAAGTACCTTTTAATCTCAAAAGGCTAAAAACTACGTTTTAGTAAAATATAATTTTGATAATTTTCCTCAATCGTGTTTTTCTCGACAATACGAAATGTAGTTCGAATTTTAAAAATGATTATTAATGATGGAAAATAACTATATAATTTTTAAATAATTACAACTTTACCCTTTGCCCTTTGAATATTGAGTGTAATTATATTGATACTTCACTAATGCATGTTGAAGGAAACTTTTTTCATTTGTACTTTTTGAAAATCCTATAAAACTATTTTTTTTGTTATTTGATTATAAGATTTGATTTTTCATTTTTAGCGAGGATATAATCATAATCTTAAAAGAATAAAATGACCTTTTTATGTCATTTCTACCTAAAAAATCAAATTTTCTATTATTTCCAAACAAATGTAATATGTTTGAAAGTACTTTAGACGTATGATTACCAAACAGCAAGTAAATTTTTAATAGTAGATCTTATTACTTAAACTTTACAACTAAAAACCCTAAAGTTAAAAGTTATATTACCCATCGCAATTTCAAGCATGCACCTAGTTTAAGTTGATAGGGTTTTCAAGACTATGAGATTTTTATGTTTAGTTTATTCCGTATTATATAGGAATTAATTATTTCTTTAAACTATCCTTATGTTTTCTCTTGAAATTAATGAAATGGTTTTTCTTCCATGTCTTAAAATATAAAGATATTAATTTATGTTTTCTTCAATTCAAACATGTTAATTTGTGTTTTTTTGTGAAATTAAATAATTCCCTACTTTTTGTGTACAGATTTTACAAACAATCACATGAATAAAAAGAACTAGCATTATAAAAGATAACCACAACAAAATTCGACATAAACAAATTACTATTCTTATCAAAATGGGATTACGAGGAAACCACATAGAACTTGATTCTCTCACTTAAGTGTGTTAAGACTAGGTAATATTTTAGGATTTTGGAGAGCCTTAGAAAATTACTCTCATCCAAGTATGATAATGAACAACAAAAACTTAGAGCAATGGTTAAGGTGCTACCTACCCTTTACGGGCAGGTAGCCACCCCTCCCACACCTTGTCTCTGCTTGGATGGTGGGCAAAACCTCACCCCTTACCCCGTCTCCGCTCATATTCTTGATTGTTCGCATCCACTTATAGAGAGGGCGGGTTGACACCATCACTATTCGCCTACCCAGTCCAACAACATATTTTTCACAAGAAAAATCACAAAATCACAAACACATCAAACAAATTGCAAAAAAAACAATAGATCTATGCATAGATATTCAAATTTGTGCTCAAATTTAAATCTCTACATATTTGTGCACAAAAGCATAGATCCGCGATCACGACTATAACCAATGGCCTCATAAACCTTATAAATCCACAACCATGAGCATGGGTCGTAAAACTTACAGGCCCACCATGTGCTTTAAGATACTGATTCATGGTGGCAACCATTGTCTTAAGTCATAGAAAGGCGGGGTATCAATATGAGAGGTAGGGGAAGTAGAGACATCATCATGAGAAAAAAAAAATTGTAGGAGAGACGCATGACACTGTCATGAGAGGAAAGAGAAGAGGAGAACTCCGATCAAGGGAAGAGAATGGAGAGAGGAGAGGTGGGTGGTAGGGAGAAAGTGACCGCCCACATCCTTGACTATCCACATCCGCTTGTCGATTGAGCAGACTGACACCATCACTGTTTGACAACCCCATCCACCAACATGTTCTTCACAAAAAAATACACAATTCACAAATACATCAAACAAATCACAAAATACCTCATATATGTGCACAGAAACTTAGATTTGCAATTGTGACTATGACTCATGACCTCATAAAGTTTACATACCCATCGTGGTCATAAAAAACTCACAAACCCATAACAACGATCGTGGGTCATGAACTTTTAAATCCACGAGTGAAGGTTGCAGGTTTTTAACATATAGATCCATGGCCGCAACCGTGGTCTTGGATCATAGAGAGGTGAGGCACCAACATAAGAGGAAGGGGAAGAAGAAGTGTCAACATGAGATAAAGTATGGTAAGAGAGAGGCGCGGCGTTAACATGAGGATGGAGAAGAAGAGAAGAGAACGGAGAGAGAGAAAAAAGGTGGGCAGTGAGGAGAAAGTGATCAACCACATACTTAACTGTCCGTCTACATCCGCTTGCCCGGCACGTAGATTGACACCATCACAGTCCGACCACCCTATCCAATAACATATTCTTGAAAAAAATACACAAATCACAAATACATAAAAAAAAATCGTAAAAATTCTTAGATCTATGCATAGACCTACAAATTCGTGACCCACAGGCTCATAAAGCTTATAGGTCATAGGTCATGAAACTCACAAATCCATTATCGCGACTGTAGGTCATAAAGCTCATCAACCCACGAGTAGAGTCGGGGGTTTTTAACTTACATATATATATATATATCCACAGTGGCAACCATAGTTTTGGATCATAGAGAGGGGTGGTGCCTACATGAGAGAAAGGGGAAGAAGAGTTGTCATTATGAGAAAAAAATATGGAAGGAGAGAGGCACAAGGTCGACACGAGAGGAAGGAGAAGAAGAGAAGAGAAGGTTAAAGGGAAAAGAAAGGAGAGAGAGAGAAGAGAGGTGTGCAGTGACAAGAAAGTGAGAGGAGAGAGACAAGTTTAGGGTTTTATGTGTTTATATAGTTCTTTTTAAATATATTTATATATATATATATTATATGGACGAGCGGGAATGTAGGGTACCCACCCACCTAGATTTTTTTATTTTTTATTTTTGGAGTAGCACCTGCACCCGCACCCTCGGTAGGAGGGTTGCCTACCCGTCCCCTAGCAGAACGGGCAAATTTGGATCGAGGGCGGGCAAGGTTGCTTGAGCCCACCGCCTAGCCCTAGCAATGGTTGTTCTTCAAGCATGTTCTACCGGATACCTTGCTCAAATGGGAAGGTACAATTATGGTTTTTTCTTATTCTTGGAGATAAATTACTGGTGTTGGAAAAAATTGAGATCCTCAAGTATGTAGAGTTTAAGCATGTGACATGACATAATACAACATTAACTAGAAAATTAAAGTAGAACAATGCTACTGCTAATTCCATATTTAGGATTACACAATCTTTCACTAAATCAATAAACACTATATATATATATACAAAAACACAGATAGACTAGGTTGGGGACCAGAGAGAAAGAACAAGAAAAACAAGTTCAAATTCCAAGGTTAAAAACTTAATAAAATGCATAATTGTCTATCAATTACATATATGGAGACATTATTACTATTTACATATTACCTAATCATATATTTCTACTTTGTATGGGGAAGTATCTAACGAGTTATTCACTTAGGGCTAAAACTAAGATTGCTGCTGAAAAAACATTACAATCAAAAAACAATACAATCTTGTGAAGATCAAGATCATACATTTATCTGCATGCAATCTATAATTGCTGCTGCTTATAGACATGAGGAGCCTTGGCCTGCTTTTGCACTCGACAAACAGCCAATTGCTCAAGCAAGAATCTGTATTCAGCCTCGAGATGCTTGATTCGGTTTTGCAACTCTGAAATAACCCTGCAGCAGCCTCCGACGGGGTCCTTCACTCGAACATCAGCTTGGTAAATCATGGTTTTCATGGCCTCGGATTTTTCCTTAAAGCCAAGGTTTTTTGTCAACTTCAAAACGTTACGAACTCCGAAGACCTTGTGTACATTCATAAAATCTTTTCTTCGATGCTGTGGGAAAAAGGGTGCCAGAGGACAGTGAGGATCGCACTTTTTACGTTGATATTTACACGATGCACAAGCTTGTGATGCGTTGCGGCTACCGATCATCATTTCTTTGAGGTTTTTTCTGCAGAATTAGCGGAATCCCAGCCTTATTTACGGCTCTCAAGGTCTGCTGTTTTTCTACTAAATCTTCGATGCGGGATGAAAGAGTGTGTGCGTGTGTGTGGATGCACGTGTGAGGAAGCATTAGCGCAACTGATATTGTTCGTGGATATATATCGCAGAGAGGTCAGGGACATGTTGGAAACGTGCTCATGACAGTTTTGTTTTAGAAGGGAAAAACCATGCAGAGATTGTATTTCGTTTGTTCACAATCAAAAAAAGAAGAAAACAATGGCAATGACGTTCTTTCTTATAAAGCTAGTCCTGAAAAATGAGATTTACCATAAATTTTCAACTTTTTTTTATTTTTTATTGTAGTATAGATAGATGGTAAATTACTAAATTATAAAACTTCTTTTATTATAACATAGATAATATAAAGTATTTATAGAACATAGATAATATAAAGTATTTATATAACATAATTTAATTTCGAAGATAAATTTTATTTTATTTTATTTTTTTGAAAAAATATAAATTTTAAATTTTAAATCTTATAAATCATATCTTATTATTTAAATTAATTATGCAGACGGTATACTTTACATATCGGCTTGATGATAAAAAACCATCAAATTATAAAACTCCTTTTATGATAATATAGATGAGATTAAATTTAAAAATTTTGTTTTATTGTAATATTGACTTATAAAACTCTTTTTTCGTTTTTCGTAATATATAGCTATATATGTGATGTAACACTAATTGTTCAAGAAACTTAAAGATAAGGTAAAATTCAATTTGAGATATAGTTATAAAAAAAAATGATTTTATCAAATTTCAAATTGTATCAAACTGATCCAAGATTTATCATTTTATTATTTTCAACTTCGGCTCATTTTAATTTTTAGAAGTTGATACACTTGTGTTTCTGGTTTTGAACTCGATTACGTTGGATGAGATCTAGTCAAAACGTTGACGTTTTTTTTTTTTTCTTTAGGAGAATATAAGATAGATTTCAAGACACTAAGGTCATGTTTGGATATATAATTTTTTTAGAAATATTTGAAAATTTCAAAAATTTGTTTGAGATTAGGTTTATAAAAAATAGGGAGGAAGTTCTAAATAAAAATATTTTAAAAAATAAATATTGGATTGAAGTTTATGAAAATAGACAAATAAAATTGAAAACTTGTTCGAAAATAATTTTAAGATTATTTTTTTAAAATAATTTTAAGATTATTTTTTTATTTTGAGATTTGTAAAAATTGTATTTTTTTTTTAAATTTATAAAAGTTGTATTTATTTTTATATTTGAGTGATGATTAGATGAAATTTTGAAAGCTTGAAACTTTCTATATTTGAGTAATGTTTAGAAACGAAGTCGGGAAAAGTTGAAAAATATTAAAAAAATTTAGAAGTTCTTAATTTGCCATACATGGCCTTAAATGTACGTACAAAAGATATGTCACACAGTACCAAACTGACATAATATAGGATTATTTCAATATTACAAAGAAACACTACTCCATTTAGTCAGTCCATTAAAATAATTAAAAGGCACTAAAATGCATCACATCATAAAGACATTTTTAAGTGATTCTTATATCAATTATTTATAATGAGAAAAAATCAACAATTTTGAGTAGAGATATAAATGTAGCATGAAAAATAATGTTTCTCCAAATAATATTATTTGCTTTATACATACATATACGTACATATACTCTTGTGAGTAGGCGCTTGAGCAGATTTTATATAGCAGTAATAATATTTATAATTTTAAGTGTGTAAATTTCTTGCACTCATTTTAAAAAAAATAGAAAAATTTGAGACCTATATAAGAAATATATAATATATATATATTTTTAGACCGTGGGTTCATATTCTTTCAAAATGAGTGTGCGGATATGGGCACCCTAGAACTGTAGGTAGTATTATTATTTATATAAATTCAACCCTTGCTTGTAAATTGCACCTACAAAAGTGATGGATAACAGCTGTATCAAGAATCTGCAGAGCAGTAATCCTGCTGTCATGATCATCCTCAGCAATCATCTTTCTTGGCTCCTTTCTGCTGTCTCAATCCCTACATTGGCCCCCTGAATGGCGCTTCTGCAGGGAAAGCAAATTTAAGTTACTCTTCTTTCATAGTGCCCTTTGTTCCCTCATAATGAATCAAATTTATGCCTGTTCATGGAATTGAAACTGATCTTATAATGAAGCTGGAAATGAGATATACAATACCAAAATGGGCAAATCTGAAATAAAAACAAGGACCAATCTTGGAAGTTCAAACTATCTTTGGCATTAAATTATGAAAACCAACACCATCAAATGTTTGCATCATTGGTCCCAAAGACAAATTATTTCAAACAAAACAATAAAACGAGAGAGAGAGAGAGAGAGAGAGAGAGAGAGAGAGAGAGAGAGAGCCTCCTAAGAGAGATCAAATGCAGACCACTTGATGGGAACACAAATACTTTACATTCCTCTAACCCCTAGCTGTGGTGTTGTGAACAACAAACGGAAAAGGAATTATATCAGCAGGCAGATAATCAGTATGATTTGTCTGTCAAACAATTCCAAAAAGGACATGACATAAGCCATCCCACAAACATGGGGCTCGGATAATTGATAATTGTAGCCTCTAAGCAATGATAGCTATGACTATTATTCTACCATCAAAACCAAGGATGAGCACCCTCGGATATTAATCGAAATGAAGTTACCACACCTCCTTAACACCAATTTTCAATTAGGCATGAATAACTGCAATGCCAAATTCTTAGAATGCTTCAAAAGATATCCATCTCATCCATGAGTGTTGACAGCTTCCCACACTAAATTCTTTGGAACTGGATTGGCAAGATCACGAGCCTGCAATGCTGCGGTCCGGAGAGTCCCGATTGTCATTACATTGGCCTCCCAGAATGACACACTGTTGTAAGGCAAACCATGCTTCTTGCATAGTTCCTTAACAAATGGCGAGACTTTCCTGAGATTGCATTGAGGTAAACGGGGAAACAAATGGTGCTCAATCTGAAACTGCAGCCCTCCATGAAACCAATCCATCCAAGACGTGCACGATATATCCAAAGTTCCCATAGTCTGCTTCTCACATCAATCACTTCCAGTCGGCAGGCCAACATAAACACAAGCGAGAAATGGTTCAAACAGAAGTGAACATGTTGAATTCCTGTGACCGAGAAACTTGCAACAACAAACATCATTCGCTCACTCCAATTGGGTAAGAAGGAAACGAGAAAAGGGTACCAAACCCAAAACACAAGAAGTCCCAAGATCTCCTGACCCCTATTGAGCACACTTCTCTTAGAAAACAACAACAAGAACGATTGCGCAAACAAGTTAAGCCTAGCAAAACACATCACAGGATAAAATGTCCAGTGCTGGTAACTAACCAGGAACCTAGTGACTGAATCGAAGTTCATCTTCCTCTCATAGAAGTAAGAAGTAATCGACTTGAAGAATTTCGAAGATACCGCGAAGAAGGCATGTGTTGCAGATCCGGATCGAAATCAAGGCTGTTGCAAGCAATGTGATGGGCATTGTGGTTCCTCTTCCACCACGCAATGCTAATCCCTGCAAGGCAATTCCCAGTAAGGATCTGAGCAAAGCGATTGAATTTACGGGTGGTCATTATCTGGTAGTGCCCAGAGTCATGCCCGAGCCAGCCACTCTGTATCCAGAAAAAACCCATCAAAGCCCCACAACCCAGATGCACCCACGTGCTATCAGAGCACAAAACACCGTAAACACTAGCCACAAACAACGTTGTCATCAAGGAAAGCGCAAAGAACACCCCGTGTCCCTTTTTTTCAAACAGGCCCATCTTGGAGAACTCCGAGACAAGTTTCCTGTAATCTTTGGATACCTCCGAGGCAGAGTAGTCTTGGAGACAATACCCAGTAAAGAATTTGTCAAGATACTTCCATGCAGTGCCCGGATGGTAGGCAACAAACGCGTCCGTTACATCTCGGCCAGCGAAATTGAGTAATGGAAGCTCGCCTCCGGGGTGGTCTTTAAGCCAATCTGAAACATCGTAGATCTTTCCCTGGATTGAAATCCATGCATCTTCTGGTTTGTTATGCTTCAGAAGGTCTTCCTGTGAAATGTACCTCTTTGACTCTGCCATTAAAGCTGAAATTAAAGGGACAGAGAGATCCGAGAACGAAGACTAACCCTTTTTTCTCCTCTTCCCTTCTGGTTTGCGAAAAGGAAGACTTTTTTAAAGAATGGTCATAGCATGTGAGGAGCTTTTCTGCTGTCTTTCGGTTTGGGGCATTGGGGCATATGAGCGGGCAATACACTTTACAGCATGCAACATTCAAGATGCGCCACAAATTGCCCAGAATGGGATCCTATCAAGATCCTTTTTATATCAAGTACAGATATTTTGATTAAACTTGAAGCCTCAAACCCTCAAATATTAATCAATTCCCACAACAAAACAAAAGCAACATTAAACATAGAAAATCTTGGCCTTTGGGAAAATTCACTCTCTGTGTTATTGCCGGCACATGTTGGGGGGTGTCGGATGGAAAAAGGATGGCACATTATTGTGTAGGACTTCTGCCGCGTTTAGCCCATGCCCATCCAATTTTAAAAAGAACCTAAACGATGACTTTAAGGAAACCAGATGTTGGGTCATTCATATGACTGTTGGCAACACGTTGAACGTACAGCAAAAAGATTCTCTTATAAAGGTTTGGCAAACAGCAACTTTGAGTCGTTTCTTCAGTGTCATTGTTTCTTAAGGACTGGTTGAGGATAAGAACTTTCCAGATATTATGGTATATATGTATCGGATCCAGCTTGCCTCCCTGTTGGAAAAATAAAGGATTTTTTTTTGTAAAGAAATTATAGTTGCAGTTATGAGTGAATAAACGTCCTGCAATTACTTTTAAAATAAATAAATAAATACTAGATTCATACGAAAAGAAATTAAATTTTTAATAATACATCCACTCTTTTTCAAATCAAATTCATAGAACTTGCGGACTCTATATCTATAGGTAACATTATTCTGGTGGGACTGCAAAGAGTCCCTCGTGGGGTACTGTACGTAGCAGCTCCCTTCCGTTGCGTTTCGTGTGGAAACTGGAGAATGTTTGGACACGAAAGAGAGCAAGCAATCGAGCTGTCCGTCGCTCATTGCAATGAATTTGTAGCAAGAAAAAGTATAGTAAATTTCGAGAGAGAAGGGAGAGGAGGTGCGCGCGTTTGGTTGGTGGTTACTGTCATGCACTTGGGCTGACTGGACTGGACTTGTCCCCTAAAAAGCAAAGAAAATGGCAAGAAATAGAAAATAGAGAAGAGGGAGTAGCCATGGGATTTTTGCAGTGATCGATACAAATCATCGGTTGGAACTTTCAGTTCAGTGTCTGAAGGAAATGTAATGTTATTTTTCCAGCAGGAGGTAAGATCCATATTTACCACCCTCTTGCTCAATTTAGAATATTATATTGAACAATGAACAATCATAGTTTTGAGATGGAGGGAAAGTGAGATTGAGTAGAAAAACCCTTGAAACTTCATAATACAATTTATACTTTTTTTTTTAGAAGTAGTCATAATACAATTTATACTTATATTACCTCTTACATCTTTTCGTTCGATAACGGCATTCTGACTAATTTTAAGGGTGCATAGACACTTGACAAGGGCACTATCCAAATTAGAAATTAGTATAAGAAATTTTTTGTTTTTTTGTTAGGAAAATTTCCTTTGAAATATCCTCTTAGGAGAAAAGGCAAAATAAAAACATCTTCATCCTAATTTTCTATGCTCATTCATATTTTGCTAATTTTCTATATTCATTCATTTTTGCTAACAAGAGATCCTCTACGAAAATCCCAGCCGGCATTGAATCCGACGTCCATAATGGCCCACTCTATCAATACAAATTTATTAGTAGCCCTTTCCCTTTTAACAGCTTCCCTCATTTATCACAATTCAATGACTTAATACTATGCTCATACATAACATCAAAACATTTTAATCCGACCTATAGGCTGCCCCTTTGGTGACTTGAACCCGTTGTTAAAAATCCAACTATTAATCCAAAAGTCCTACCACCATTAGATACTAATTTGATTAAACATTTAACATCCAGGGTCATAACAGAATCTCGACCAGAAAATGGACTTAATCATGCAGGAGGGAAGGTACAAGGTACGTTCAAAATAAATGTCATTATCAACTATAAGCAAATGACAACAGAAACAAAAAGTGAAACAAAGAAGAAAGTGTTACTAAAACAATAAAACAGCAAACCTCTTCCATAGATCTTCTCAATCATAATTGCTTGACTAGCTGCCCTTCTCTACAGTATTCAGTCAATTTGAGTCACAGTGAAAAATTAACAAAACCTCACGATGCAACAAACAGACTACACTATAACACGGAAGGCTGGCAATAATTATATGCACATTGACTCTGATATTTAGCATTTGGCAAGGAGTCATACCAACTTTAGGTATGCTATGATCCAACAGAAGCAATGCCCTTAGCTTTGGCTGCCGCAGTTGCAGCAGCCGCCGCTGCTGCGGCGGCGGCGGCAGCAGCAGACGCAGCTGGATTGGGTGTTGAAGGCGGCACTGGATTGGACTGTGAGGTACTATGTGTCGTAACCATTTGGTGGTGGTGCTGGTGCTGCTGCTGCTGCTGTTGAGAGTTCATCTGGGCAAGCAAGGCCTTAATCTGACTTCCTGTGAGGGTCTCATGCTCGAGCAAAGCATTAGCAAGTGCATTAAGCTCCTTGCTATGGCTAGTAAGAATGGTTTTGGCATTGTTGTAAGCCTTTTCCAGGAAGGACCTCACTTCTTTCTCAATAAGGAGCCTAGTCTCCGTGCTCATGCTCTTCCCATTGTCATCATAGTTGTGAGAGACAAGTCCAACTTCTTTGCTCATACCATACTTTGTAACCATTGCTCTTGCAAGTGAAGTAGCTTGCTGAAGGTCCGAAGAAGCACCAGAAGTAACTTCATTTTCTCCAAAGATGAGCTCTTCTGCAACCCGCCCTCCCATGCAAACATCAAGCCGAGCAAGCATCTGCTTGAAAGAGATACTAGTCTCATCCTTGTCAGGTAATTGGGCAACCATGCCAAGCGATGTCCCGCGGGGAACTATTGTTGCCTTGTGAACTGGAAGAGCCCCATCAGTATGGATAGCAACAAGGGCATGGCCACCCTCATGGAAAGCCGTCAGCCTTCGTGATTCATCAGATATTACAGCAGACTTGCGTTCACTTCCCATCATAATCCTGTCCTTTGCATACTCTAGGTCAGCCATACTCACTGCTTTAGCACCATCCATAGCAGCCTTCAAAGCAGCAATGTTGACCAAGTTTGCCAGATCAGCACCTGAGAACCCGGGAGTCCCTCTTGCAATAATCATCAGATCAACATCATCTGCCTTTAGAACCTGCAAAAAAGAACATTTTCATATTCAAAGTTAAAGACTTCAAATTACCACTAGTTTAGGATATTTGTTGTAAAGAATCTGACAATATAATGCTATTATCAAACAATTGAATGGTGGCTCCTCTACGGAGATTCATAATTCTATCCTCTGGTGGTGGATGAATCGTAACAATAGACCTGCCAGTTCATATACGTTTTCAAACATTGGTCTAATGTGACTGCCAGATTTTGTTAGGCATCTTCAGACACATGACAAATAATTATTGTGATACAGCCTCTGAACTGATGAAGATTTAATTTAGACGTAGCCGTCTTCAGACTAGTCTGTCTGGTAACTTGCTTCAGGGTAGATCATGCCCATAGCATTTGGGGTTCATCTAAACCCAATACAGGCATCTCATCACAAATATTTGGAGAGGGAGGAAAGGAAATGAAGAACAAAAACCTCTATCCCTTGGACTTTCAGTATGGGTGGATCTGAAGGATGAGGAAACAATAAGTGACAAGGGGTTATATAATTATCAAACAGGATGGGTAAGAAATTCAATAGAAAAAATCGTTTTGCAAACTGGTCTGTTGACACAACAAGCACACTACTAATGTAAAAGCCTGCCAGCATGGAAAGGTATTAGTGTTCGAAAAATTATTTGTACAGTCCTCGGGTGTGTGAGCCCTGCGCAGCCCCTTTGAAAAAAATTGAGGCACACCTGGGACCCACATGAAAAAGCTCAATAGTTAATAGTGGGCCCCACTGTATTTCAAAGGGACTATGAGGAGGGACTTGCACACTTTAGGACTGTATCTAGCATTATTTGTTAGTGTTTTGACCTTTTTTTGTAACTATAATGGGTCCCATAGCAGTGTGTTTACTTACATACCAACTTGTAAGCAGTAGAACTTCATTCAATATCCTTCTCATTCCTATGGGTTTGCAGGCACATGGACATGACAAAAGACTTTGCCAAAACAGGACAGTTAGTCAATGCCAACCCCCAAGCTTTGTCTTCCAGAAAAGATATCCTGAATACCTTTGAAAGTTAAAGAGAGTACCTTTGACATGTGGGAATCCATAATCTGCCTTCGCCCTTCAACATCTGGATTAGGCACAATAATGTGACGATCAAACCGTCCAGGTCTGACCAATGCCTTATCTAATGACTCTGGAAAATTAGTAGCAGCAATCACAATAATTCCTTCATTTTGTTTGAAGCCATCCAGTTCAACAAGCAACTGATTCAAAGTCATTTTCATGTACTGCTGGTCCTTTGGGTTGCGACTCCCTCCTATGGCATCTATCTCATCAATGAATATTATACAAGGTGACTGCTTCTTTGCAGCTGAAAAAAGATCCCTTACCCTCCGGGCTCCAACACCAACAAACATCTCTTCAAACTCACTGCCACTGCATGAGAAGAAAGGTACCCCGGCTTCTCCAGCAATAGCTCTAGCTAACATTGTTTTGCCAGTGCCAGGTGGGCCAACAAGCAAAACCCCTTTTGGGAGTTTGCCACCCAAACGAGTGAAGCGCTGTCACAAGAGAAAGAGATTTAACACATGAAAAAAGGAAAACAAGTAAATACATTGCAGATAGAAAGAAGGGCCACAAAATACCCATGTCAGCTAAATTGTAATACACTAGTCATTTTGGGAAAAAAACTGAAAGTTTGGGCTAAAAAACTCTGTTGCAAATGTCATTCAAGACAAAAGATACTAAAGTAAACAAATCACCTTTTCTGAAAATGAACTGAAAAGGAATAATCAACTTGGCATCCTAATTTCAGTTGAAAAGGAATATTCAACTGAAAAGGAATAAACATACTTTCTGGCATTGTAATGCTTGACTATGGAGAATATTCAACTTGTGTTAGGCCCCGTTTGGTTACGTAGTTCAGATGAGATGAGATCTTTTGAATAGTAATGAATAAAATATTGTTATAATATAATTTTTTAATATTAATTTTGTATTGGGATTTGAAAAAGTTGAATTGTTTATTATATTTTGTATGGGAATTTGAAAAAACTGTAATGATTAGATGAGATGAGATGAGATTGTTTGGTTTTTGGTAACCAATCCAAACATCATAAAACTAGGCACTAGGATCAAGGCTGAAGTATCAAGTCTAAGTATCAAGTATTGAGATGTGATGCACAACTAGATGCCAATGTAAAGGGGGTATAGCAAAGCTGTTACACTCGTACCAAAAAAATCATGCCATGAAAAAACCAATTAACCTACAAAGTATAAAGACAAACAATAGATTATTTTGTCTCTTAGTAAATTGGAAAACTCTGACAGGTATACAATGAGCAATTTAGTTTCGAATATACATTTCATACCATCCTTGCATGAAGTTTGTCTCCACCATGAATGCACACGTGAAGCATTAGTGTTACCCAAAAAAAGTGCAGAGAGAGAGAGAGAGAGAGAGAGTCAATTAATGAAAATGCTGAAAAATATGCATTTAACCTTAGGGTCTCGGAGATAGTGAACAATTTCTTCAAGCTCTGCCTTCGCCTCATCAACACCTTTCACATCATTGAATTGTGTGCTAGATTCCATGGTAGGTTGCACTTCTTCATGTAGATTAAGCCCTGAAAAGTGAAAACAAGTAAAGAAAAAACTCTTCAACAGATTTTTAACATAAAGGGGCGCCTGAAGTATCAAGACATAGTAATACCTTTACCAATTCCCCTATCCTCAATCAGTGCTCCTGCACCAGATATCAAGAGAAAGGCAAGTGCAATAGTGCGGATTGTACGCCACAACTGTTCCTTGAAATGCCCTCCTTCGGAGGCTAACATATGAATAGGAGCACTTGCAGTTCCAAGAATACCATCTTTTGTTGCTTTTCCCACATTCCTAAAGGCTGAAAGGCTGCCAATACTCTCTTCCTCCACTTTGTTTGCAATTCCTGCAGGTTAAAGGACACATTTTCCACATCATTTCAAAATCATAAGACAGAAAAAGGCTGGTAAGAATGTTAAGCAAACAGACCCCCATCTTTGAGATATATAGGTTTATCAACTCAGAAACTAAGTTTTAGATTGGAGAGCGACGCATATTTAAGCACCACATATATGGGTCCAAGGAGTGCGATGAACCCCAAGTGCTTTCAAGATGGAAATATGAGTATCTAAAATGCAGTCTGCAGGTATCTGCAATGACTCCTATAATTTTGTAGCGTTAAATTAAGTCAAAAAATTAGTATCATGTCTCCAAGTTGATCACTAATATTGTTTTGTTCCAAAACAAAACATTCTACTTGTAACAATCCAGGGGAAGCACTAGCAACATCAATGCTATAAAAAAAGAAAAAAGAAAAAAAAACTAGTCAATTCTAAGCTTCACTAGAAGTACTTGTAAAGCTTAGTTTCATCTAGCAACTACCAATCTGGAACTTTGCACCCATGACAATCTTTATAACTGACTATTATATGTGAGTGAATCCTTTTTTTAATGTGGGATTAGGGATGTTACAAATCGTCCCTCTTAAATTCCTGACACCCTCATCAGGAGCCATGTCATCCAGTGCTCCAGTATCACATGCATTACATGGTTAACCTACAACATAACTTTGATACGATGTGTGGCAACTCCGAATAAACACTACCCACATCAGTGCTATCGTCCCAAAAAGACTAGTCAATTTGAAACTTCCCTACAATCACTTACAGAATTCAGTTTCATCTAATAACTTACACAATCTATGTGAGACATTCATTTTTTCCCTAGCGTGGCAGGAATGCTACACTACTTAAACATTGAAACAGAACCCGTTCACATAAAAAAGGAAAGAATCGGCTATACATACTTTCTATTGCATTTTCTTATATTAACAAGAGCAAGTGACAACATCATCTTATTTTTCAAAAACTTACAGATATTCAAAATATCCACAAATTATGCATGAAGATATGTCCTCTTGTAGAAAGGACAAGCAATCATAAGGTACCATACAAAATGAGCACAGAAGCAATTACAAGAAAACAAGTGACTCATTCTATACCTACCTCTCTGCAATGTCTTGAGTAACTCACTATCATCCAACCGATCAGCCTTAACTAATGCTTTAACATATTCAGAAAGTGCTGAAGGGTGAGAATGTAAGGATGGTTGACTTTCAAATAATCTTATCACAGCTTCAGGATCATTTCGATGGTAAAGTTCTTTGAGATGAGAAACTTCACTAGCTTCATCGACATCACGTACTCTGCGAGTCAGACTGCCAACATAGCTAGACTGAGACCTCTCTTGGGCTCTTAGAAACCTATTCCCTGCACATAAGGGAATGGATCAGAAGATTGCATTGCATATCCAAAACAGAACATCAGAAAATAGGCTTAAATCCTCTGGAAGAATAATCATTCCAATATTGTTGGTTCCCTATTTCAATTTTGAGATGTTCCAAAGTATTATCCTCTTTAAAAATGCAATTGACCCCAATTTTAATAGCTTTCATAAGTAACACTCACTGCACTTTCAAAGTTGTATCCCTTCTTATGGTATTGCTTTTAATTTGAGGATGGTGATTTTCGGACTAAGAAATAATTCATTTCAATAGGCAATGCATTTAATGGCATCCTTTTAGGCAGTTGTATTTCTGTTTTAGAAAGCAGCAATATGGGATACATGGGTCATAGTTAAGGATACAACAAATAAAATATTCTTCTGAATGGAACCTCATAGAAAAATATTTGACCATAGCAAAGCCATTCTTCATAACCAAAAACAGAACAAAATAGACAAAAGCTAGTCTTCATAAGAAATCTTTTTCTATGTAGTCGGATATGAGTAAACACACTAGATATAGGGCTTATGATAGCATCAAGTATACAAACCTCCATGGCCTCCAAACTTATTGACAGGAGTATAACTTCTAATATACAGATTCTTAAATTCCCCCAACTCAGAACGATGCCTTGAAACCTGCATAAAGAGTTGTTTAATAGATCACATACTATACAAAAAGAAATATATATTAACATCTGTTGAGAACTTAAAATATCTTACGAGAACTTGTGTCTAAAATATATAATGAAAATATTTGGGTATATACTAACAAAGACACACCAATATAGATGTTCCCTAATGTCTAGATTTTGGAACTGACATCAAGAAACCCATGCCCAAGTCCACCAAACGTATAGAAATAGACATCATAGAAAACTGTGCAAGCAATTACGTAATAAGAAACAGCGGGATCTACAAGCATATAACTGACAGAACAACTGCGAGTATTGTTGGTATACTAGTTCTAATTCCAGCAACCAAGAGCAAAAAAAAATCTTCTGTTTTTATATGCATCCAAAACTCTAAGAAGCAGACATATGACATATCTACCACTGCAGTTCACTGCACGGTTTGCCCTTAAAAGTTGTAAACAATTTTGGGGAGGAGGGACCATGTTATAGTAAGACTAGAAGAGGCAAAAGTGCCAATATATCCTTGTAAAAAATGAGCAAGCAAAACGTGAACTCAGAAATTACTTGTAGAAAGACTCAGAAATTCACCTAATCAGCAAACTAACAGCATGACTGAAGGCTTCAAAAAAATTGACGCGAAAAAGCTAAACTTTTCATACATCTACAGTGTACGACCCTCAGTTGTGAAGCAAAATAAATAATATCCTGAACACGATAAGTGATTAAACACGCTCAAATTGAAAGATGCAAGCTTCCACCCTCCCCCCGAAAAGAAAGGAATCATCTTTGCCTTCAATCAACCCGAGGTTTCAGATGACCCTCTGTTCGATTCATGTTAAATAAAGAAAAAAAATAAAACAATTTGTGAATTTAAACAATCAGAGGTTTGTGTTTCCTAAACAGAACATAGAGCTCCTGAATCAAATACACCAGGACTCTCATTCGATTCCTAGACAAATAAAACACATCAGGACTTGATTTCAAACAGACCCATTCACCGAAACAATATCACGTTCCCATGGTGCAATCACAGAAGGGAAAAAAACATCTACAAGAAGAAATCAGAAATTATTAGGAATAGTTCTGAGAACCCAAAAAGATATCGAAATTGGGTTTCCAAATTCGCCCAGAAAAGAATAGTATCATTGATAATCGTATCAAAAGAATAGTACCAGAATCATAATTAAAATTAAAAACAAAAACAAATTTCGAGCCAGGGCAAAAATTCAAGAAACCTGAGTGATGAGGCGCCTCAAAGCCATCTCTTATTTAGAGACCAACAAGGTGCAACTTAACGTTTCCCTCAATGGAACCTCCTCTCTACCCCCTCCGAGTTGTTTCTGCGTTGTCCTGCCGGGTTCTAAGTTGCACGCAAACGCTCGTCGCTCCCTGCGCCTTAAAGAAGAAGTCTTGGCATCTGGCAAGTTGGCAACGTTGTAGGATTTGACTTTGTTGTTGGGCACTGGGCAGGTGGTGAAACCGTGAAATAAAATGACATCCATCCAAATAAAAAGAGAGATGCTACACTTACCTCCGTCCAAATAAAAAGAGTAACGTTGCGCAATTATTTTTATGTATTTTTTATATATTTTATTAATATAATTAGATGAATTAATTTTTTTTAATATATAATCAATTATATTACTGAAGTGTATAAAAAAGTCCATAAAAATAACTGTATATACAATTTTTAAATTAAAAAAGATATGCTACACTAACCAAAAAAATACTTACCGAATGGGTACCGAAAAGATAAGTCATTTTTCTTTTTCTTTTTCTTTTACTTCTTTTTAAATTTTATTTATACATTTTTTTAATCATTAAGTAATGATAAAAATAAATAAAAACACAATTCGGTAAAATTTTTCCATAGAAAATTTCGATAAGAATAGTATTTCCCAAGTAAAAAAAATTATTTTCTTGAGAGTTCTTACGGATTTTTCTTTTTTTTTTCTTTTTCCTTTTCTGAGAATTACGATACCAAATAATAAATATCATTGATCGAAAAATAATTTGCCATTTTCATCGTGTGTGAACATGATGGGTCAAATAAAAATATGTTTGAGTAAAGACTAGTACTATAGGGCTGCCACTATAGTAGCACACTCAGTGCACTCACTATGTGTAGGGGTGTCAAATTGTGTTAACGGGTCGTGTTCGTATCGTGTAAAATCGTGTTAATGTGTCATATAGGTCAATCCTAACCCGACCCGTTAAGCTTATCGTGTCAAAATCTCAAAACCTAATACGACCCATTAATATAACGGGTTGTGTCGTGTCAACTCGTTTTGACTCATTAATAAATATTACGAAATATGTTTTTTTTTATAAGTAAACAAAGAAATTAAGAAAATATTACGAAATAGGTTAATATGACACAATACAACTCATTTTAAATTATTTATGTAAATGGGTTGAATAGGCCCGAAATTAACCTTTTTAACCTGATTAAATTTAGCATAATTTTATATAAATGTTAAAATCACAATATCTATAAAAATTATAAAATTAATTATAAGTCCAAAACTACAATTCAAATAATAAAAATATCGAAATTGAAATTCTAACAATTTTATTTTTAGGTATAAGGGTATAATTGTAACTTTAAGTTTCTTAATGTGTCATAACGGGTTATAACGGGTCAAAACAGGTTGACCCGTTATCAACCCGTTAAGTAATCGTGTCTTAACGGGTCAACCCGTTTTGACCCGAAACCGTTAAGACTAAACTCTAACCCGCTATTATCATATCGTGTTTGTGTTAGGTTAACGGGTCGTGTGACATATTGCCACCCCTAACTATGTGGCTGCTCCTGTTTATTTAAATTTTTTTTTTTTTAAAACATCCAAAACGCACCATTTGAAAATCAGTTTCCTTTCCATTCGTATTTGAAATCATACCGCGAAGTGAAGCTGTAAAATCCCTCAACCGCAACCCGCGCCACCAACGCCGTACCCAACACCACCTAGCGACGCCGTCCGTCTCTCTCTTCGCCACCGCCGAAAGCTGCCTCTTCGTTTGCCCAATGCTGCAGCTCCCCGCGAATGTGCCAACAGAGCAAATCTGGGAGGGTAGCAAGCGACTGTGCTTTGTTTCGCTGTCGCCCCTGCTCTCGTGTGGAAACCATTACAGGTACATTTTTCCTACCATGGAGGACGTTGTTCTTGTAGAAATGTGAATTTAGAGTTTTCTAAGATGGATATTGGGCTTAGGGCATGGAGAAATACGCACAGTGTCGTCTGAAAAACGCACAGGCATGGAGAAAAATGGCCGAGTGTGTTTTTTGTTTTCATTTTAATGTTACTTTGTTATTGCATTGAGACTCTGTAAAATATGCTTACTGGTAGGATTTATGAGGAATAGCTAAAGCAAGTTTAATGCTACAATTTGTGGTAGGGTTTTGTTTTTATTTTTGTTTGTTGGGTTGCTGTATGAGTTGTTGTTAATGTCCTGCATGTGGGAAGTAAAATTTCCTTTCAAATTTCTCAATGAATCACTGGCATTCAATGCAATATTTGGAAGGAATCTTGATAAACTTGTTGAAAAACATGTATTTTTTTTATCACGAGTTTTATGTTGAAAAGGCATTAATTTAGCTTTGTACTAAGGAAGCAGGGGTAATGACTTCAATGCATGGTAGTTCTATCAGCCATAGATTCTGTATGTTAAAAATATCATCTTTTTTTTCTCGAGTAAGTTTTTTAAAAAAAAAAGATACAAGTTGAAAGGAGTGCATGAAGAAAAGAAATGATTCAGTTTCTTACAAAATTAAATTTAAGGTGATGAATTGCAGTATTCCTTAGGAAAAAGTAGTACTCTATATCTGTGTTGTTCTTATGGGAGTTGGAACAACTGTTGTCCTATACCCTAGAAGATTGGAGTCAATTGTTAGTAGCATCTGTAGTGCATAGAGTCAAAATAGTATAAATTTTTTGTTTTATTTATTTATTTTTTGTGTTAAAAAAATCACAAATCACTAAAAAAACACTTCCTTAATTATGAAAGCATTAAGACTCAAACGAGTGATGTAGGTTTAGTGATGTAGGTCTCGGTGGTAGCAAAAAAGGGGTTGATGATTCATGAGGAGACTCAGAAGACATGGAGTTTTGAAGTAGTTTGAACATCTGTTATTTAATATCCTAAAATATTGGGGTCAATTGTTAGTAGCATCAAAAGGTGCATAGAGTCCTTTCTAAATTCTAAATATTTTCATTTAATTTTTTTTTATTATTTTTTTTTGTGTTAAAAAAAATCTAACTAAAAGCACTTAATTGCAAGATCTTTTTTTATGTAAATATGGAATACCCCCCGCTGAGTAATTCGGAAGACTTTAGCCCATTTGATAATTCATTTCAGGTAAATTTTTTTGAATTTTTAAATATCTAGACATTAACATGTTAATTTCTTTTGAATAATTTCATTTTGCCTAACAACGTGCCTAATTGAGTAGATGCCATCTTATATGCCCTACCCTTCGCCGAGTAATCCGGAGGAGCTAAGGCAAGAAGCGCCCTCGGCGTCGACTGTGCCAACTAGTGAAGAATTTGAATAAAATCTAGGAAGTCCATTTAGGATGACAATTCTCATGATGTCGATGGTATTACAGTTTTGTTAGCCTGTTATTTTCGCTAACTTTGTTTGCCTGCTAATCTATCCATATGTTTCCATTCGTAGAAATGTTGTTCGATATAAATGAAAATTTAGAGGAGACATCCACTCTTGTCCCTGATGATGACGTACAAGTTGAAGCACCAAAATCTGGAATGGAATTTGACAGTGCAAAAGAGCTTATGACCTACTATAAACAATATGCCAAGTAAGAGGGTTTTGGTGTAAGGACATTCAGGACTAGAAGAGATGATGATGGGAGGCCTGTATATGTGACCATTGGTTGTTCCCGTGGTGGAAAGTACCAACCTAAAGGTAGTAATA
Source organism: Carya cathayensis (assembly GCA_011037825.1). NCBI lineage: Eukaryota > Viridiplantae > Streptophyta > Magnoliopsida > Fagales > Juglandaceae > Carya > Carya cathayensis. Next base: position 1,124,982 of record QGSO01000191.1, read on the forward strand.
TCTCGAAGCCAAGGCCAACAACTAAAACGGATTGTAAGGTGAAAATAAATGCGACATTGAACAGGAATGAGAAATGTTGGTAACCACTATTGAACATGTGCACAACCACATAACTATCAGCCCCAAGAAGACAAGACTTTTACAATCTCACAAGTGTCTAGATGAATACAGTCAGAGGATCATTAAGCTCAATGATAGAGCTAGTATACAAATGAATAAAAATTATTATTCTCTTGTCGTTAACACAGGGGGTTTTGAGAATCTTCAATTTCAAGAAAAAGATTGTCGGAATTATATTGACAAGGCTAGACATTTAAGATTGGGTAAAGGAGGTGGCGATGCACTTAATGAGTATTTCAAAAGAATGCGAGATCAGAATGATGGCTTCATTTTTAGCATGGACGTGGATGATGACGGAAGGTTACGGAATGTGTTTTGGGTTGATGCTCGTAGTCGAGCCACCTATGAGTATTTTGGAGACGTTGTAACCTTCGATACAACATACCTAACCAATAGGTACGAGATGCCTTTTGCTTCATTCGTTGGTGTTAACCATCATGGGCAGTCCATATTATTAGGGACGGGATTGCTTTAAAGCGAGGAAACACATACTTTTATATGGTTGTTTCGAATGTGATTAGATTGCATGAATGGTCGGGCGCCAAAAGCTATAATAACCGACCAAGATCGGGCAATGAAGAGTGCTATTGCCATTGTATTCCCCAAAACTCGTCATAAGTATTGTTTATGGCATATAATACGCAAACTTCTAGAGAAGTTAGGATCTCACGCCAAATTCAGTGTGGGGTTGAAGATTGACATTCAGTCCTCATTATATGACTCACAGACCACCAGAGAATTTAAGGAGAACTGGAGTCAACTACTTGCGAAGTATGATTTGGTGAGAATTTTGTCTGTTTTTAAATTTTTTTCCAAGGGTACATTTTAAATTTGTTACATTCCGATTACTTGTTTAATAATATTTTACATTCCACATAAGTACACTAACAAGAAATTGTTTGCTTGTTTCGAGTTCAAACCCGAATAGGCAATGCCTATATACAATCCATAAACAATTTACAGTACACGAGTTAGGTCCAAGCAGTTTCTACATCCATAGGTATTGCTTTGGCCATAAATAGCAAAAAGTCAATTTGCTATTTACTTACAATTTATCCAAACCAAACAAAAATAATTACAAAAATGACAACCCAATACAAACACAATAATTTATGTTTTTCCCTACAAAGAGTTGTCTCTCGCTCTTGCACTTTATCTTCCTTTTGACAAAGATCATCTTGCATTTTATGAACTACTTCTTGCATTTTACGAACTTCATTCTCGCGCACAAATACGTCATCCCACATCCTGCACAAAATAACAAAATTTAATTAAAGGGATAAAACATGAATGCTTAATGAAACTCAAAATGCTAATTAACTTTTACCGTTTTATAGTTTGGGCAAGCGAAGAATTTCCTTCCAGGATTTTTCATAGTGTGCGATGTCTTTAGTGGTACTTTCAAACCACACCAATAACTTGGTATTTTCAACACAAAATCATCAATTACAGACGATGATGATGATGGTGTAGATGCCATTAGTGATTCAAAAAACACTATACACAAGTTCAGATTAGTAAGGACAAATGGAATTTGAAACTGCAAATCTACTAGTAAATGATAAAAACTTGTCAAAAACTCAATGTAAACTCATATTTGCATCTTACCAGGGGTAAAGGATAACATTTGCATATGTAGAATTTCAACTAACTCAGTTCCTTTAAGCAAGACTAATCCATTAGACTAGCAGGAAAGTAGATTCAAAAATATAATTTTTTTCCTAGTTATTTCTAAATGAGTTTTTATTTGTACAGTTGGGTGATGGGGAAAGTTAATGCATAAGTCCTGCTATCAATCTAACTTTTTCAAAAAGGTTGAATACAAAGAAGGAAAGTAGTATCATTATGTTGATGGGTTGGAGACATGGGTAGAGCCATTTTTTAGCATGTTGGTTTGAAATACTTGCTGATGAATTTTCTGCTCATATAGGTATACATGCATTCACACAAACTCACACACATATGGTCATGATATACAATAGTGTTATTTAAATCATATTGGGATTGCTGGGAGTTCATATACTTCGGAAGCATCATGTATGTGTGTCTCACTTTCAAGAGTCAACATAATTGGTTATATATGTCTATGATATATATAACATAGATATACATAAGGCAATTACATAGAAAATGAAGATAGATAGGAAAACAGAGCCAAGGAAATATATATAAAGCAGAATGCAACTTTAAAGAAATTTGTTAAATCAGCAAAAGTATAACATAGATATATATATAAGGCAATTACATAGAAAATGAAGATAGATAGGAAAACAAAGACAAGAAAATATATATAAAGTAGAATGCAACTTTAAAGAAATTGGTTAAATTAGCAAAAGTATAACAAAGATATATATAAGGCAATTACATAGTAAATGAAGATAGATAGGAAAACAGAGACAAGAAAATATATCAGAATGCAAGCAGAATGCAACTTTAAAGAAATTGGAACCCTAAAACCCCATCTATGATGTGTCGTGAAAACTATAAAGAAATTGAAACCCAAAACACCACAATCTATAAAGAAATTGAAACACCAAACATGACAACCCACCACTAAGCCAAGCACAACAACCCTAAGCCAAGCACGACACCCTTTGACAATTAATAAAATGCTAATCATTAGATCTAGGTTCGCCAATAACATTAAAATTTGAAAACCATAAACGATCTGCAAACCTTGACATTCAAAATTTAGTAAATCTTTTTTTTTTTTTATGAGTAGAAACTTAAGCCCAAAATTTAAGCATCAGAGCAACGAAGTTAAACTAAAGAGGCGGTAGAAACTTAATCAAACAAAGCCAAATAAATTAATCTATCGGATATTCGAAAAAACCCTAATCTAAGTGAAACTAAAACACAAAAACAATAAAATGAAGTAAAAATCAAATTCAATTAACAAATAGCAAAACAAAGGAGATAAGCCAATACCAAAAATTCCAGATAGCAAGGAGAGGCCTCGGGTCGGGGAGCGTGTATATTGTCGGGGAGAGAGAAGGTGCAGAGGGATGGGTTTCAGGAGGGAGAGAATAGGGATAGCTTTCGAGATTGAAATACGGTGCAGAGAATAGGAGGCTCCGTCGTGGTGGATAGGGATGGATATTGCTATGGGAAGGGGAACCGTTGGTGTGTTTGGCTTGGTGGTGGGTTGTGCAGAGAATATGAGGGCTGGTTGAACGGGGTGGAAGATCTTGATCGAGCAAACCGAAAATAGCTGAATGAGCTAAACCAATTCAGGCTTTTAGTGAACCGGGCACGTCATGCGTGCAATGGATAGTGGCTGCTCCCCAGCTTTTTTCTTGAGTAAAACATCTATGTAGAACTTGTTTTTTCCAGTGTGTTTTGTTTTTCATGAAAATTGATGATAATAAAAAGGTCTTGTATTTAAATTTTGACACTATTTTCTCAATCAAGATATTAAGTTTGACTCAATTTTAATTCATTTATTATGAATCCAATTTGAACAAAATTTTAAAGATAACGGTTCAAAATTTACGGCCTCAAAGGCCACAATATTGCTAAATCGGACTTGATATTTATTTAAAAAAAAAAAGGAAAAAACTTGTTTGATAATTTTTTTTATTGGTACCGTATGTTAAGGAGTTACGTCCCTACTAATCTTAGGTACTCATTGTACAATTTTTATGATTCACCTCTTTGGGATTAAAACCAAGTCCGCTCAATAGCTAAGGCTTGGAATTAAAGTTCATGATCTTATTTAAACTTTAGTTAGTGTCGGTAGATAAATGATGTTTATAATCTATTTTATAACAGATTAATTAATGCAATAATATTATTTTATTAAAAATATTTAATAATTATTAAATATGCAGTGTTAGAAAATATAAATGATATACAGTCAATTTAAAAAAGAGTATAAATTTTTATTAAAAAATTAATTTTTTTTTACATAAATTTTATATTTATTTATTTTTTTAAAAATAATTATATGAAACTTATTTATTTATTACTGAAGAAATCATTTTTCAATAATAAATATTATATAAAGTTGATCGAATTTTCAGATACTCCTACCCAAACATTTGTCCCATTTAACCAAAACACATAAGAACAAAAACAAGATGCCACATACCAATCCAAAATGCCACCTTCAGCATTCTATAAACTCTTCCATTGCTGTTCACTTTAAACCAAATGCCAACAAACCCTTTTGAATCCTTCCACAGGGGTCCTGAGAATTAAAGGTTAAGAAGCCATGTCCGACATCATTGCCTCTTCCTCAGCTTCTGCCACCACCACTCCTCCCTATGTAGTTGATGAATGCCGAGGCGTCCTTCATGTATATAGCGACGGTTCCATTGTCCGCTCTTCCAAACCGAGTTTCGATGTTCCCGTCCGTGACGACGGCTCCGTTTTATGGAAAGACGTTGTATTCGACGCCATTAACAACCTTCAGCTCCGGCTCTACAAGCCAGCGGTGGTGGCTAGCTCATCCTCTTCCACCTCCGGTTCCAAGCTCCCTATATTTTACTACATCCATGGTGGCGGTTTTTGCATTGGGTCCCGCGCATGGCCCAATTGTCAGAACTATTGTTTGCGCCTGGCTTCGGAGCTCCGGGCCTTGGTCGTCTCTCCGGACTATCGCCTGGCTCCGGAGAGCAGGCTCCCCGACGCCATTGAAGACGGTTTCATGGCTGTGAAGTGGCTTCAAGCACAAGCCGTGTCAGAGGAGCCGGACACATGGCTGACAGACGTGGCGGATTTCGGTCGCGTGTTCATTTCCGGTGACTCGGCCGGTGGGAACATCGCTCATAATTTGGCGGTTCGGCTTGGAGCGGGGTCGCCGGAGTTGGCGCCGGTTCAGGTGAGGGGTTATGTACTTCTAGCACCATTTTTTGGAGGAACAATCAGGACAAAGTCCGAGGCAGAAGGACCAAAGGAAGCCTTTCTGAATTGGGAGCTCATCGACAGGTTTTGGAGATTATCTCTACCAACTGGAGACACTACAGATCACCCACTTGTAAACCCCTTTGGGCCATCAAGCTGCAATCTTGAAACAGTGGATTTTGACCCCATCCTGGTGGTAGTTGGTGGAAGTGATTTACTGAAAGACAGAGCTGAAGATTATGCAAGAAGGCTAAAATTATGGGGAAAGAAGATTACATACATCGAGTTTGAAGGAAAACAACACGGTTTCTTCACCATTGATCCTAACACTGAAGCAGCAAATGTGTTGATGCAGATCATTAAACAGTTTGTGGCCGAGAATTCCATTTAATTCAGACAGACTGCTTTCATGGGGCATGTACTTGAAACCTCCAGTTCTGCAGGGATTTTGAGTTTTGGGCTGGTGTTTTCACTTCTTTAGAAGTTGTTTCCTCCATTTGTGTCAAGTGTTTTTTAAATTGAGAAATGTAGTGTACTATGAAGTGGGACTATAGCACCCATGTTATAATAAATTCAAGCAATCCTTAAAAGTTTGGTGTGCAAAAAGTTGCTGGTTTTACTTTATGATGTTCATGAATCATATGGATTTGGAAATCAAATTTAGTTGTTCTCCCCTTTTGGGTATTAGTTTGAATGAGTAACTTGAATGTGTTAAATCAGCATTTTGCGGATTACACTGGTTATACTTGTCTGAATTATGACCATTTTAGGGCATCAAAATATCCAAAAATTTTGCTGAATGATCTTTCTATATCATGTTGTCATATGACCCTCAGTTTTTAATGACCCCACCCTTGCATTCAGATGCAATCTGAAACGCCATGGAATGGCGTATTCCCTTGTGTTGCTGCTGATTTATCTCTTATGGTTTCAGCAAGTCTTAACAGAAGTTTTCTCCTGAGAAAACTGCATTCATCCTGTGCCATCACTGAACTCTAGACCTGATGGAGAAGTGTTCTTTGGGAAATTGGTCTATACCTTTGCTGGCTGATCATGGAACTGAAGTGCCTCTCACCACCCTTCTATAAACCTTCAACCATTTCTAACAGAGCAGGCATTACAGGATTGCCTGCCACTTCCAACCTTCTAAAACCTGGATGAACTGTATGCCTATATGTTTCCTGCCGCCTTGATTAAGCCACCGGCACGACCGAGAAATCCTTAGATTTTCATAAATAGAGACTGATTGCTTATTTCTTTATTGATCAATTCACCTTGTACAGGACCAAATATTAATTCCTACAAGAAAACAAAGATTGCTAACAACTTATTCGATTTCCAAACCAACGCGACAAGAACAAATAAATAAGCAAACAGAACATCACATAGAAAGAAACCAACTTGAAACCAAACTCTTAAAACTCCAGCCCCCCCGACAACTTGGATCAGCCTTTGACCACACTTTTGTTTAATACTTCATCTATGTTAGCTCCCTATGCAATTTTTGCTCTTTCAAGTTTATCCATGGCTTTCCTCTGTGCATTCAACTTGGATCTCCAGGTTACAAACTCAAAACATTAAAGTTTTTGTCCAGAAGAAAGCTCGAACAGTTACTTCATTCTACCTGTGAACCAGAAAGAAAGAAAAGGAATGCAGAAGTAGCTTTGAAAACACTGTCACAGACTGCTTGGCTTAGCACCAAAACCAGTGGCGAGTCCAATTCTCTAAAACTTTGAAAATTTTTCTCATCCCTATACTGAAGGTTGATTAACCAAACTGAATTATTACATATAATTTGATAAAATGTTCAGAATTTCCCACATCAGTCAGACATCCCCAATCTGAAAATGCAATTTTGTTGAAGACTCTGTAACTCAATCCATATATATATGTTGGGAAATTCTCTCTCTCTCTCAAAGAAACTAACAAAAAATGTAGCTAAAATAGAAAAATAAACCTGATCAGCTAAAATTTCAAAAGGTGAATGTAATGGAAATATGGAGCATTCCAGTGACCAAACAACTTCAGCCATAAAAGGAGGAATGAATTCTGCTATATACAGTTATTTTTGTGTATTTTTTATATACTCTATTAATGTAATTTACCAATTTTATATTTTAAAAAATAATGCACCCAATCACGTAAATAGAGTGCGTAAAAAATACATAAAAATGACTGAAAATATTATTTTCTAATATATACTTGAAAAGGTCACATGTTCAAAAAGAAAGTTTATCCTACACCTAAAAAAGTTTGGATTATTAATTAATTAATTAATTATTGAAACGTATTGGTACGGCACGTAACAGAGACGAAGACAGGTATTTGAATGGCAATATATAATTGTTGGAAGGGGAGGCTTGAAACTTAGGTTTGGTGCTGTGGCTTTGGATGTGGACTGGATGGGATTGGGAAGTGATGGGATGGAGATACATATGCGGTGGCTTGAAAATTTCTCCAAAATAACGCACACCCCTCTTCAATAATCTACCAGTCAAATCCAATTAAAAAGGACTTCAATTAGGAATATTTTATTCTCTCTAATTATCACTCTTTGTTTTCAGTCATCTTCCAATTATAATAAGTAAAAGTTTAAAGTGAGGCATATACTATAAAAATTAAAAATTAAAAATTAAAAAAAATAAAAATAATATTTGCAGTCGAGTACATTAGTATTGTGTAATCTTTTTAAAAAAATAAATAAGTATAAAACTTATATAAAAAATTAATTTTTTAATAATAAACCACGCTATTTTTCAAAACGATTATGTGATTTTTATGCATTCTCCGGCTGTATATACTATATAGCATTACTTTAAAACTCTTTTATAATTCATTTTTAATCAATCAATACAATCATACCACTTACTTCAATATTACAAAACAAGTTCTAAAATAATTATTTTTCTGAAGAATCAATTTTAATATATATATCTCAAAAATTAAATACAAAAAATTAAAATTGATCATATGAATCAAAAATAGTATTTTAACTCATCTCATTTCATCATATCACATCATTAAGATGTTCTTAAATTTCTATACAAAATATAATAAATAATTCAACCTATTTAAATTTTAAAATAATAATATTATTAAAAATTTATATTTTAATAATATTTTATTTAATTTTAAACTTTTATCTAAAATATCTCATTTCATAGTCTAATACTCACCTGAATAGGAAAGGGTGTGCTCAAGTATTCAACCTTTTTTTTGTCTAAAAAATAAAAAAAAGTATGTAAACCGTCAGCAAAAGAAAGCGGACAGATAAAGAACCCCTGGGTATAAATTCCTCCCTAACTTCTGTAGTCGGGGCAACGAAGCGCGTATTCCGTTAATCTCCTTTCCACCAAGAAAGCGACGACAGAATATATATTTCAAGATTTCTTGCAGGCTCTAGAGCTAGAGTAAAGAGAGGAATTTGTCTCTGAAACTTCAGTCATTGATTTGGCAAAACCTTGCTTATCATTATTCCCATTCGATAAATCTCCTCTTACCATTTCTTGGTCCATCGACTGTTTTCTTACCATTTCTTGAGGGGAAGAGAGAGAGAGAGAGAGAGAGAGAGAGGGAGGGAGGGAAGGCTAAGCACGAGTGTTTCAGAGCGAGTGAGGGGATATAGAAGAATGAACAAAGATGATGATGACCCAGAAAAGAGGGAGTTGAAATCTGGGCCAAGATTATCTGGTCAATACGCATGGTTGACGAACTTTCACCGTGATCTGATGGCCGGAGCGGTGATGGGTGGCGTGGTGCACACGATTGTGGCCCCGATAGAGCGAGCGAAGCTTCTCTTGCAAACCCAAGAGAGCAACCTTGCCATTGTCGGAGGCGGTGGCCGTAGGAGGTTCAGTGGTATGTGCGATGTCATCGTACGTACGGTCCGAGAGGAAGGCATTCTCTCTCTTTGGAGAGGCAATGGAAGCAGCGTTATTCGTTATTACCCTTCGGTCGCTCTCAATTTCTCGCTCAAGGTAATTTATTGCTTAAAAAAAAGCTCATTTTTCATATTGGCCTTTTTCGTTGATCTTTTGTTTTTGGCGTTCGTATATGTATGTGAGTTTCTGTTGTGTATGAAAATAATGGATGGAAGTTCAATTATTAGGTTTTAATGGGTTTTCCAGCTCATATGCGTTGGAGTTTCCCGCAATGTTTGTAGCAACAATTTTCTTTTGGTGCTAGTAAACAAAATTTCTTTTGGTTTCTGCATATAACATATGGCTGCTAAAATGCTTCAATGTAGAACTGGTTACTTGGTTAGGCTATTGTGTGCGGCTTGAATTGGCCCCTGTTAGAATTACAGATTTATGCTGTCTAATTGCCTTTCAGGTCTGGTAGTGTTTTATGTGCACGGTTTAGCCTGTTTTTCACCATAGATACAAAAATGCAGGGAAAAAAGTGTCTTTCCAGTTGAATGTTGTGTGAGTGTTAAGTGAAAGACAGCAATTCGTCCTAACAAAATAATAATAAAATGGAATAGCCAAAACTTGTTTAGTTACTAATAAGTTCTCATATTTGGTTTTTTAGCCCGGTCTACTCGTATGGGATGAGATTTAAATGGGCTTTGGTATTGCTCCAAGTGCAGACCCTAGATTCAACTAAATGGAGTTGTTGGTAGAGTAAGGTTCTACTTCTAATATTATAAATAAACGTGGGGGGATTACATATATATATCCGATATAGAGGAAGAATAGTTTATAAGAGCTTTTGATAGGTTCTGCCAAATAAGATGCAACATGCTGACCGACTCTCCAGCATTATTCCAATTTCTCAGGGCCCAGGGGTTTTTCTTGCTATATAAGATTCGTTCTCCATTTTGGCCTTCATATCGTTAAATTTTTTTTTTTTTTTTGGATCAAGAGACAACTTTATTACACCTTTGTTCATCTGCTTATTGAATGACTTAGTTATATAGAAAATCAGGAGTTGTTCTTCTAAAAGTGGCCTTGCAGGTCAAATGAACTGCATTAAATAACTTTATTCAACAGAATCACGCTATAGAACTAGGTTCCACCCCCTTTGTCCCTTATTGAGTTATTTTCTTTCTGGTTTTTGGTCCTATCTCTCTCTCCCTCTCTCTCCATTTCCTTCTCTCTGGTCTGCACATCTATCATCTTTCATGCCTGTTCTGCTTCTTATAGATTTTAGACTCTTCCTCTCATGTTCTTGAGTGGGCATCAGTTTTGTGATTTATTCTCCATTGAGACCTAGTGAGTTGTATTATATGCATCAATTAAGCTAGTCTTTATTTTCTTTTCTTTTTTTCTTTTTTTTTTTGTTGGGGGTTGAGAGCCATGGTAGAGGATAAGTGAATAGAGTTCGATAAAAAGTCTTGGAGCAAAAGAAATTATAGGGTGTGGTATTGTCACATTTTCTTAGAGAGGTTATGGATGGTAGTCTTGAAAAGAATGCGGGATTAATTTTTGGTATTAGGAAACGGACATAAAGATCCTCTAACCCCACATATGATTTCAATACTATTGCTAGATATGATTTAATTGGTTTTTCCTAGTTTGTTGAGATATGTGTATCAGTACTCTCTCTTTTCTATCATCCAGTAACTCTTGACCTGCAATCCAAAAGGAGAGTTGAAACAAAGTATTTCTATTCGTGATTTGGGCAAACTTGTGAAACACAAATCTCAGACTTTATGTTGAACTTCAGAACTAGTTTGCCATCAGAATGGGAGATTTGATCTTTTACATCTGTGGGTTGTCGGAGAACATTCTAGGAGTACAAATTTCCGAATGGTCATTTAGTTTTTAAGTTTTGACGACTACCGGGGTCTTATTTGAAACTCTCAATTCCACAGGATCTCTATAGAAGCATGCTAAGAAGTGGAAAGATTGAAGAGGGTCATTTTCTGTCTGGTGCATCTGCCAATTTCATTGCAGGGGCTGCAGCTGGTTGTACAACACTGGTCTTAGTATATCCTCTTGATATTGCACACACACGTCTAGCTGCCGATATTGGGAAGACTCAGGTTCGTCAATTTCGAGGCATCTACCATTTCTTGACTACCATACGCAAAAGAGATGGGATCCAAGGGATGTACAGGGGGCTTAATGCCTCTCTACATGGGATGGTTGTTCACCGTGGCCTTTATTTTGGAGGCTTTGATACGATAAAAGAGATGATGTCAGAAGAATCTAAGCCCGAGTTGCCATTGTGGAAGCGATGGGTGGTGGCTCAGGCAGTCACGACATCTGCTGGGTTGTTGTCATATCCATTGGATACAGTGCGGAGGCGGATAATGATGCAATCTGGCTCGGAAAATCCTGTGTATCAAGGCACCCTAGACTGCTGGAGGAAGATTTATAGGACAGAAGGGTTAGTGTCATTTTATCGTGGGGCTGTTTCAAATATTTTTAGGAGTACTGGCGCAGCTGCCATCTTGGTCCTGTATGATGAGGTGAAGAAGTTCATGAATTGGGGTCGACTGTAGCCGGGAACTCTTTCGGTTGCTCATTTGATCTTGACAAAGTTCAAATTAGATTACAATGAAGCAATGCGATCAGAAAACATACAGTTACTGTATCACCTTGACTATGACATTCATTTGCCACTTTGCTTTCTGAGGCTCTGCTTGGCAATTTACACCTTGATTTTTTGTTAGTGATAAAAAGAAATAAAGGAGCAGAATTCTGTCAATCCTATGTGGAAGCTTCTCTCGATTAATATTGTCTACTTTATGGATTTAAGTATCGGGGATTTGTGATGCTTTGCTTTGCTTTATATGCTCACTGCAGACCTGAAGCTTTCTACGTCTAATGACGTTCAGAATTGAACCGAGATGAGGCTGCCATGTCCATGACATACAAATGCTACCAATTTCATTTGTCATGACTTGATGAAGTGTTGAACATTAATTTTATGAGACCCAAAACGACAATCAATATTTTGGAAAGAGAAATGCTAAGTTGTAATTAAGAAAAACTTAATTTTCCACGTCTCAATTATTGAATCGTTAAAAATTAAGAAATTTGAATTTAAAAATAAAACTGGTCAAATGAGTCAAGTAAATAAAAAAGTAAGTAAAATTGTAAGTACATGTAACATTATTCTTTTGAAAACCTTGCACTCAAATAATTTCAAGAAATCTTTCATATAACTAACACACTAACTACCTTATCAACTTATTACTTAAAAAAAAGGGGGATTTGCCATATGAGATCCTCTTCGGACAGGTCCATCCTATAGAAGGGGCTTATCGGAGATCAATGATAAAATGACACCTCAGCGTTGCACATCGTCTAAGCCTAAATCTGGTAGCACCATAGTAAGGGCATTTGGGACAGATTACAGAAATCCCATTTAGAACAGAAACCCTTTGCTCGTGTTTATCAAAAATCCATTCGAAAGAAAACGCACTCCATCCCGCCGCACGCCGGTGAAGGAGATCCAGACTAGACCGGTACACCTCCTCCTGCGCACCCTATCGTAGTCGCACTGACCATCACAGTAGATTCCTTCCAGACCTGCCACGCCATCGATCTGACTGCCCATTCCTCATTCTTCATCAACCTCTTTCTGGGCAAAGAATGGTATTTTATATGCTCTGTTTTCAAAACTCAAATATCCCATTTCAGTTCTTCACATCCTCTGAGTTGAGATTATATGCTCTGTCTTTTGTTATGGGTTTTTTGTGGATGCAATGCAAGACAATTCTACTCTACCAAATACTGCTTAGTCAAATAGCCAATTCTTAAGATTACTACACAAATGCCGACACTCAAGAAAATGAAAGCTTTACTTATCCAAGTTATCTCCAAGGAGAGCATCAAGCCCTCTTCTCCAACTCCACCCCACCCCCGCCATTACCAGCTCTCCATTCTTGGTCAAATAGCACCCCAGTTTTTTATGCCTTTGGTTCTCTTCTTCCCTAATTTAAAAGCCTATAACAGTCTAACCAACTTACGCAGAGGTTTGTGTTTGATGCGCCTGCAATAGCAGTAGTTAGAGCCAAATACACTGAAAATAGTGAATATCCAAGACGCCCAACGCACGTCGAGGCCTTGTCAGCTTTCATATGGACTCGTTTCGGTTTCATCGAGAGAGAGAGAGAGAGAGACGTAGAGAATCGGGGGGAAGAAAAATGTTTCAGAGAGAGAGTGGGGGGGGGGAACGATGGAGTTAATCAGAGGGAAGAAGAAATGAGAGAGCGGGAGAGACCCCCGGGGGAGGGGGGGAGCAAGAGCAACGGAGGAAGAAGAAATGTTTCGGAGAAGGGGGAGGCAGAGGCTCGAAATTGTTTTTTCCTCTGAATCGCATCACACAACAGTTTGGGTGTGTGGTCTACGTGGCATGTTTTAGTTGGACTCTATTATTTGAGAAAAAACGGACTAACCTATGTGAAGTTTTTCTCTTGCCGTATTGCATTTATAATCTTATTGTAGCATACACAATTTCACCATTCTCTTTGACATACCAATTAAATTAAGAGTAATGCAACAAACTGTACTTATGTCTCACTTTCATCTCATTATATAAAATATGAAGCTTTTATTATTTTTGGATGTTTCTTTATAATTTTTTTTTAAAGAAAATATAAAAGTTCATAGGTAATGACATCTCATCATAATGGGATGAAAGTAAAATAGAAGTGTTGTTTATTAGAAGTTGAGAGTCATTTCTTATTCAATTTGTTATCTATGTCAATATACTATATTCATCATCAATTTCACATATACAGTACGGAGATCTACGCGCACATACATGCAGAAAAGAGTAATGATACATTTATACCTCATTTACTACTACTGTACTATCCAGTTTTTTTTTTCCTTTTATTCTTTGAATCTGAATTAAAAATCTCAGAATATAATCTTCTTATATAATCTATAAGAAAATAAATTCAATCAACTAACGTAATCATGTAATTTAATTAAAATTCAATTCAATTTTATAAAAATTGACTTTATTATGCTCTGAGTCAATTTTTATAAAATTGAATTTATTTTGAATTAATTTACATGTTACGTTGTTTGATTGAATTTAATTTCTTCTACATTATGCAAGAATGTCATATTTTAAAAATTTTAATCCATATTCAAATAACAAAATGATTAAAAAAAAGTTAAATAGTAAAGCAGTAGTGTAACAGCCCGCTAAAAAATTCAATGGTGAATTTCTATAGACTTTAGGAATCTCGTGAAAACTCCATAAGCTTTCACGAATCGGTTAATCGCAAAGGTTTTAGCCTGTCAATATAGTCAGTATTATCACTCGCTATGATGCCAGAAATGCGATTTTTTTTTTTTGAGGTAGTTAGAAGTGTCAGATTACATTATAGTTTACACCACTAGGTTTAATTGAATATTTAGGATTTTTCAGTACTAAGTTTATTATGTACTTTTTCGGAATGAATAGTACCCTCGATAAGCGTACTAAGTGCAGTGTTTTCAAAATCACAGTGTGGAATGTCCAAATTAGGTTAGAGAAGTTTTATTTGGACATTTGGAAAGATCTTAACCACACATAATGAATAGTATTAGATACTTGGCACAAAGAGAAACCATTAGATGGATTTGTGAAGGAAATCAATGTGTGAAACCATGCCACCTAAGCAAAACTTTTTTTCATTTGATCAACCAAATTGAGCCAGATTAAAGAGGGTTTCAACCCTAGTGAAACCCTAAATGGTTGGAATCTTTTTGAAACACCAAAAACTTGGTTGAAACCGAAACCCTAAACGGTTTCCCCAAACCCTAAAGTTGGCCTTCAAACCCTTTTGATCCAATTTCTAGCATTGTGTTTAATCACTTGATTAAATCACTTCCACATGCTATTAATTTCTCAAATTCTTATTATGACATCCTTATCCAACATTTTAAACCTTAGAAATTTTATTGGGCCAAGAAAAATTGTATTTGGGCTTGATAGGATCTCAAACCCTAACCAAACCCCATTTAAACCCCAAATTGAAGTCCACTTGGTTGAGGCCCACTAAGGCCCACGAATTTGGCCACCTTGGCAAAGCTTCTTGGAGAAGTTTCCCTCCCCACTTGGCAGATCATTCATTGCATCAAGTTGCACTTGAGGAACCCACCCCATCAAGTCCCATGTCTCATAGCTTTTGTTGGTTGTCTTGGTTGTCCTTTGCCCCCCACTATCCTCTACTTTATCACATGTCTACACCTCCCCTCAATGATAATTAAGGCCTATATATTCCCCCTACAGAAGTCTTGAGTTGTGCAAGACACACTTACTTCACTTTAATCATTTCTTTACCCCGTTCTTAGAGAGAAACCCAAAAGAGCTCTCTCGGGTAGATTTCTGTGTCTTTTTGCGTGGAGATTCTCGACCCCTTGTAAGTATTTTTACACAATGACTCCTTCATAAAAGTTGTTCCTCTTTGAGTCTAGTTTCCATAGATGTATTTTCGTATCATTCCATGGTCATTTGGTTGGTCAAAAGTATTTTTAACCATGGAGAGGTCATTCTGGGCGTGAATCTGGAGAGTATGTTATGTTTTGGAGTTTTTGACCAAGCTAATGGACATATCTTGATCCGAAAATTTTATGGAGTATTCTTAGAATGTTTTTAAGAGTTTTCATTGAGGTCTTGTTGCATGAGTAAAGCTTTTGATGATATATTTTCTTAGATCTAGAAACTTGAAAACTGGAAGTGGCAAAACAGTTTTTATTTGGAGAAAGTTTGAATATTTCGAAGTTTGATCTTACTCTAAAGGCTTTGATATTTTTATATGATGATCTTAAGTTTCTTATTCTCATGTTAGGATGTTATTTTGGAGATATTTAGTATTAGTTTCAAATATATGATTTTTCTATACAAGAGAATTTCGGTTAGGCCTAAAATTTGATATTTTTGGATTAGATCCATGTTTATTGATTTTTAGCCATATGATTTTAAGTTTGATGGTTATATCCTATTTAAGACACATCATTAAACTATGTGATGCTTTATTTAGAAGATCTCACCTTCTTAAGCCATTGATCAAGAGATTTATCAAAACTAGTTGAGGAAAAAGTTTCTGTTTTTGGATTAGGTGTAAAACCAAAAACTCCAAGTGTTATTTTGTGATTTTGGTGACTTTAGTTTGATGATTTAAAGCATGGTTGATGTTAGGATGATGTTATGAACATGTTAGAAGTAAGATTTGATTTTTGGAATTAGGATGTAAAATCCTTAAGTTAGGGATAAAATAGTCGTTTTCCCACATGTAGAGGGTAAAATGATAATTTTACTCTAAGTTAACTTGTTTTCATGTTTCTAATTGTTAGTAATTAAATTTCTAACTTTTAGAATGACCTTTTACAGTTCCTCGTGTTTCACGTTTTATTCTCATAGAACGCGACAATCGAGGTAAGTTAGCTTCTAACTTACTATCAGTTTATTGTGTATGTGTGATGGGTAAGAGAACTACAATTTATGTATGTATGTTATCATATATGCCATGTCATGCAATGTCATTACATGTTTATCTGTTACGCATGATTTATTCTCTCATGAATAATTATCTATTACACAATCTTTCCTGTCATGCAATGCTGTATGTTATAAGTATGCCATTATAGTATGCCATATGATATATGTATGCCATGAATGTTTATGATTAAATTATATTGTGCCATTTACAAGTATACGCCATATTAGAAAAGTATATGATATTAAATAATATATCATGCATTAAGAAAGATAAGACATGTTAAGGATGACACGGACCTAAGCGTGTTCATCACAAGTTATGTTA
The DNA here is from genome assembly GCA_011037825.1 of Carya cathayensis. Taxonomy (NCBI): domain Eukaryota; kingdom Viridiplantae; phylum Streptophyta; class Magnoliopsida; order Fagales; family Juglandaceae; genus Carya; species Carya cathayensis. The sequence continues at coordinate 1,141,663 of QGSO01000191.1, forward strand.
TGCGGTGCCACGGACTCAAGTGTGGTTCACCTTATGTAAAGTTCATATAAGTTTCAGATCATGTTCAAGTTAAGATATTCATGGGGCCACAACAACTGTGGAGCATGAAGTATGGGGCCACAACAACTGTGGAGCATACACTACGTGAGACACAGCAATTGTGACACGTAGAATACTTGTCATATTTTATGTTACGTGTATTCATGGGGCCACAACAACTGTGGAGCATGAAGTATGGGGCCACAACAACTGTGGAGCATACACTACGTGAGACACAGCAATTGTGACACGTAGAATACGTGTCATATTTTATGTTACGTGTATTCAAGTTTCAGATCAAGTACATGATAAGTCTAGTTTCAGATCAAGTTCATGTTATGCTATGCTCACATACATGTTATGTTCATGTTCATGTTATGTTCCAAGTTCATGTTCACATCATGTTATGTTCACGTTTATGATATGTTCAAGCTCATATTCATGTTATGTTATGTTCACGTTCACATTATGTCTCAAGTTCACGTTTATGTCATGTTATGTTCAAGTTTATGTTATTTTCAAATTCAAATTTATGTTATGCATGTTTACGTTCATGCTATATTTCAAGTCCATGTTATGTTTCACGTTCATGTTATGTTGCTAGTCCATGTTATGTTTTAAGCTCAAGTTCATGTCATGTTAAGTCAAGTTCAATTCACGTTTAAGTTCTGGTTATGTCATGCTATATGCTATGCTTATGTACGACTTTACTTATGCATTTATGCTTTTACTGCCATGCATGCATCTTTAACCTGTGTGGGAGTTTTATGTTAACTTGCTGAGATTTGTAATCAAATCTCACCGTGGTAGTCCCAACTACCATTCCCCCCGAATGGTAGGCGATGTGGCAGGTTCAGAACAAGGAGCAAATACCGATAGGCTGGAGGATGTTGACTAGACGCCGCGGATGCAATGCAGAGTTTTTAGCTTCTATAGTTAGTTTCCTTTGGGACAGTATTCTAACCTTGTTAATTGAGTTACGCGAGTTACTCGATGAACTGGTTCAATAAGTGTATTTTAGTACTGTAATATAGAGTCTAGTCACCCATGTTTTGAGAGTACAGTCTTCTGAGACCCGTACTGTAATTGTGGTTATTTATTTTGTTAAGTATGCATGGTTTATGCTTTAATTATTTGGGATGTTATAAGTTTGGTGCATAGTATAAAAAAAAAAAATATTTATCCGCTGCGAATATTGCATAATGCTAGATGCATGTTAGGAACATTGCATCCTATATGTCATGTACGGGGGCAGGTAACCTTGTGTTACATGTCCTGACGCTTCAGATGTCCGTCCGATCCCAAACGAAAATCTGAGGGCGTCACAAGTAGTAAATGAGGTATAAAGGTATTATTATCCTACAAAGAATTAGATAAATATAGCAATACCTCTTTTATGAGAATAATTAAAATGTGGTAAATAACACGTTGTTTTGGAGAGAAGTTATTATCCTTAATAATGATTTAAAGTGACTCTAATTATAACATTAACTTGTCTTTAGGAGTATAAGCCCTAATGTAGTTTGCTTTGCACATGAGTTGTTATAAACGTATCTATGGTAATCCCAACTACAAGTATAAAACTTGATCACTCCCAGCACCTATGATGAAATGACCTGATAGAAATTTCACAGGAGATTGCAATATCTCTCTCATATGAGTATAGAAAGAAATTGAATAACATCCCACGATTAATTTAAAGAGAGAAGTTCTTGCACAAGTTAGTTTGGAATACAAGTTCAAATGTGACTTCTGCGCTTGAGTCTTTACATGCAAAACACTCAATCTTGTTGGAGATAAGGTGATTACAAAGATTGAACAGCCCTTTTAAAATATACGTTCAGATGTTATTTAGACATTTTTTGAGTCGTTACGTGAAAAATAATGTTGGAGGTGACTCAATAGATGATTGCTTCGGCGCTAAAGTTAGATTTCCACGAGGTAAAATGTTATTGAATGAAATAATTCAGATTTCCTTTTAATGTCACAAAGTGAACATAACTAGAGTGGATCCTCTTTTCTTAAGCCTTCTTTATAACCATTTCTCTCTTATTCAAGGTTGTTAAGACATGCAATATCTTCTGTCAAATTTTCACTTGTGAGCCCGTCCTTTACTTTTTTATTTTTCTTTTATTTTTCTCTCTTTATAAAAGAAAACATGGAGCCCAACATTGTCCACTATCTCCCTCATTAAAGACATTGATGCACGGGAGAGAGAGTAGCGAAAAGAAACACAAGGACAAAGAGATCAGAAAGAGAAGAAAGAATAAGCTTTTTCATATATCTTAAATGTATAACTAGTGTTATATCTACAAAAGAATCATATAAAAACAATCCTACAAATTAATGTGAATTCATCTAATCCGTTAGATCTGATTTACAATAAAATTAACTTTACAATCTGATGTACAACATTAAACTACATCAATTTATAAAATTACTTTTACATAATCTCTTTGTGACTAAAGTATTTCATAATACAACTATTACGAGACATTGACAAATGCATTATTCAGTTGAGAGAGATGCTATGTAGAGGTCTTAACTAGTTGGCAAAAAAAGCTTTAATACAAACTAAATTTGTTCCTTTTTAAATGGAAATTACTTCGGCTAATCATGATGACACGACACAGAATACACAAAAAGAAGCCAAGGTAGCTATACTTCACTCCTCAAAAAAAAAATGATATATAATTTTATATAATACGATAGATATATTTTATAATAAAAATAATTTTATAATTTAACTACTAGTTTCATATCTATATTAATCTCCAATAAGCATCACCATACTTCTTGAAATATAAGTTATTGTTTTTGCTAATCAAATTTCAAAGAAAACCTTAATTTTTAATTAATAAGTAAATAAAAATAATTTACAAATGAATTTTATTCATTTAAGACTGTGAAAATGGAAGCCATTGCATGTGTGCCACGTGTGATAAGAATTAAAAAGTTTTTTCTTTTAATTAAATAAAGTGAAGAAGCATCTTTAGATAGCGGTTATGATAGTTGACGTTGTCTCTGACGTCACCGAGCAGTCTTTTCCTTACATAAAGGTATTGTGAAGTCTAAAGTTGGGTTGGACTCGACCCATAATTATCAACCCATCAAACATCCTCCTCTTTTCCTTAACTGGAAAAATTCCTTTTCAAAAAATATGGGTTATTAGTTAATGTTATGCTTACGATTTTTATTAAGGTCATTTCATCTAATTTTTTATATAAAATATAATAAAAAATTAATTTTTAAAAAATTTCAACTAAAAATTATATTAAAAAATTATATTTTAATAATATTTTTTTAAACTTTTTTCTCAACTTATATCATCTCATCTATATAACCAAACAAAGCTTTTAGTTATGGAAATATAAACGAGTTGGCGAACTAGATGTGATTAAAAAATAATGGGGAGAATATGACATTAAATTTGATAAATAGAAATGTATCTTGTCAGAGTTTAGCTAACTTCATAACTTTCTTTAATCGATCGATCAATATGATTATACTTATAATCTAAAAAGAGAAGTATTATAACTATAAAAATATCTCACAAAAATAAATTTATAAATTAGCATACATCGTTAAACTACATCAATTTGTATGTTTCATTTTGTAAAGTTTCTTTACGACTAAAACATTTCTCATCTAAATATGCCAATAAATTTGGATAAAAGCACGACATAAATTTGATGGAAAAAGCTAAGAACTTCAACTTGAATTTGGTTAAGAACGGATTAAGAGAGGAAAGAATAGTGCATGATTTGTAGATTAATTGCAATGGAAAATGATATATATATATAGATATAATTTTTTATACAACCATGTTTGGAATGAAGAGCATTTGTATAAAATAAATTGTAAAAATAATATTATTATGCCGAACTCTAAATTTAAATCATAAATATATAAATAGTTATAAAAACTTATACATATATTATTACTCGTAATAAGAGTTTGTTTGGAATTGCGTGATGAGTCTTAAAAAGTATTTAAATATTATTAAAAGTTATTTAATGAAAAAATCAGATTATTCAGGTGTTACATATTAAAGCACATTTAGTCTCAAATAATATAAAAAGACACTTTTTTCCAAACGTGTTTTTCTGGATAATGCAGAACGTAATTCGAATTTTAAAAATATTGTTAATGGACGAAAATATCCATATAACTTTAAGATAATTACAACTTTTAAACTTTTAATGATATGATCATAATTTTTAAAAATTCAAATAATCGTCATTTCTACATCAGAAAGTACTTTTTTAATTTATTTCCAAACAAATATAACATGTTTGAAAGTGTTTTAAACATATGGTTATCAAAAAGTAAATAACTTTTTAATAGTAAAACTTATTACTTAAGTTATAAGTTATAAGTCCTAAAATTATAAGTTATATTTTACACCGCAATCCTAAACATACACTAAATAATTATGATATAAACTACTCGTAAATTATACGTATATTACTCGTAATAAAAAAATAATACACATAATTATAATCCCACATCATGATGAAAATCAAACAAATACACAAGATTTAGCCCGTTTAGATAGTAAAAGTATTTTATCTAATTTTATCTTATCTCATTATTATAAATTTTTTAAATTCTCACATAAAATATAATAAATAATTTAAATCTTAAAATCAGAATAATATTAAAAAATAATATTATAATAATATTTTATTTAACTTTTATCTTCACTCATTATTTAAATGGCACCTTAATTGTCTTGATCTTTCCATGATTGGATTATGTTACCACCAAAGATATTTCAATTTTTAACAGAACCAGATTTTTCAATTTTTGCAAACAGAGATTAGACTATTATCTTTCTCAAAATATTTAAATATTAAAAAACTCATAATTAGTTACCTATATCAATCTTTTGTTAGAAAATCAACGATAGCCGTTAGCAAATTCTCATTAATTTTTTTAATTGACGTAAACACCTAATTTTTTATTTTTTACTTTCAGATATTAATTTTCAAGAAATTAAAATCTGAAATTTTAATTACTAATTTTGTAATTAATTTTTATTTCACAGTCTAGAGTAATAATAATTAAAATAACAGTAAATTAAGATTAACAAACACTAGACGACTATTTAAGAGGGACAGCCCTGATGCTTATGAATGACAAGTGGCCCCACATGGTGGTACCCTATAATCTACAGACTTTAATTTCTGATCCAGGCACCGAAAAGTTGTTAAAACGAAACGAAACGAAACGAAACGAAACGTCGACGTATTTGGAATTTTAGTACACGTGTTGCATCTACAAGAGCGAGTACGCCTCACGCAAATAATACGTCAGACACGAACTCGCACATCTTCTTCTTCTTGTTCTACGACTCTTAACAGAGTATTGACCATTGAACGGAAATTAAGCTAACGAAGAGAACAAAGATGTCATACCCAGAGAGCACCTACTTCGACGAGCTTGGGGACTAGGTGGCCACTGAGGTGGAGGGCAACGAGAGACTCCAAGCCTCCGACGGAGGTACCTCCAATGAATACGGCGGGGGCGGGTGTGCGGGGGGAGTCGGTGTCGGTATCGGAAGTGGACGGGAGGGCGGAGATCTCGAGCTCGTCCAATTCGATGACGGTGGGGTGGACGCCGATGGTGGAGAGCAGCTTCTTCATGACGTGGCACATGCAGCAGGAGGATCGGCTGAAGATAATCACCGGGTGCTCGGATATGAGGCGCCGGATTCGGGCCTCAGCGGACTCGGCCATGTCGATGGATAGGGTTGAGGAGGATGCGGTGGCCGGAGCGGTCAGGTCTAGGCTGAAGACATCGTCTGAGCAACGCCGTAGGTCTTGCATCGCCGGAGAGCGATAGAGACAGTGCAGAGGTCAACAGAGGGAAGTGGGGGTGTGAGAGTGCGTGTATGGGAGCGAGGGAAGGAGGGTGGGGTTTTCGGGGAGTATAATAAATTAGAGGATGGGGTGCGGTTGCTTATTGCTTACGTCACAATACCGTGTACTGTTTTCTTCAACTCAGGTTTCTCTGTTGGTAAATAAATAAACAAATGTTTTGGAGAGAGAATCCCAACCCCACGCAACATGTTTCATACGTCAGCGGTTCTGAATCTAAGGAATTTGATGGTTTGACACGTATCTACTTTTTTTAACTTCATTTTTGTTCCGATTTTATTTTTATATACATAAAATCGAAAAGACAGACGTATTTTCACTTATTGCGGCTATATATTTATCTAAATTGATTTGATTGGTAGATAGTCTCTTTATTTTAAGAGATGATATCAAATAAGTTATAATTAAAGTTAAATTTTAAATAAAATATTATTAAAATAATTATTTTATATAAGATTTTAAAAAATTAATTTTTTTTTATTTTATGAAAATTTTAAAAAATTATAATAATTAAATAAAATAAGATAAAAAGTTTTATAAAAATAAATGTTTTCGAATTCAAACGACCACTCTCATAAATTTAATAATTATAATTTATTTCATCTCAACTCACTATCTAAACTGTACTTAAATTGAAATATTTTGTTGTGAATTAATTTTTATAATATTAGAATTTGTAAGTCTCGTGCACTTTTTTTGGAGAATGTTCGCATGAAAAATTTTACTTTTTTTCCATTGTGAGTTTTATTTTTTTTAAAGTGTATGCAAAACTTACATAGCCTATAACTATATATAATATTACTTATATTATTATAATTGGAGTGAGATAAAATAAAAAGAAAATGACAAAAAAACTCAGAGCTTATATTTCTTTGTTGATTTAAGAAGGCGACCAACAAAAAAGGGTTTACTTTAATCTAACAAGTTAATCAATTGGTTATAACAATTGAAACCATACCTTTAAAAAAGGCACAACAGTCTTCTGTTTGGGTACATTTCACATGAAAAGATACTTCAACAACCTTCATGTTCAAATTCGGTGAAAAATTTATATATTCACGATGTAGTTAGATTTAATTTGTAAGAAAAAAATGACAAATTTAAATTTTACGAATCAATTCATCTCACATCAATAATGTCCTTAAATAGAATGACTGAATTTAGATATATTAATCTGACATCTAATGTTAAATATATGGATAATGCTTTTTGAACTGACGCTTTTGGTCTATGATTATTTTATATTTTTTCATTTATATACATATATGTTTTTAATATGTATAAAATATTAAAAAATATAGAAATGCAATATATATATGTATAATAAATGAAGTGATCCTTCTTACACTTTATCGATCATATGTGTCGTTTGTTTATACAAATTATCTCAATTTATGTAATCTTATTTTATTAAATTATTATAACTTTTCAAATTTTCATATAAAATATAATAAATAATTAAATTTTTTTAAATTTAAAAACAAAAATAACAGTAAAAAATTATATTATAACAATATTTTATATCATTTTTAGTTTTGATTTTATCTTAATTTATCTAATCTCATCTGTAAAGTTAAACAAGTCAGCCTCATTTGGATAGTAAAAATATCTTATTTTATTTCATCTTAAAAAATTCTATTTAAAATTTTCATTTAAAGACTGCATGTGTAGGCATTTTATTAAATAAGATAAAACATCATTTTAAAGAAAAAATTACCGAAACCTACATTACAATCCCTAAATAAAAGACTGTATATAATATTATTATTTCATCTTATCATTATAATTATCATAAATTTTTATAAAAATACAATAAACAATTTAAAATCTTAAAATAATAATAATATTAGAAAAATAATATTTTAATAATATTTTATTTTATTTTAAATTTCATTTAAAATTTTAACATTTTCCCTCATTATCTCAGCCGTACCTAAATATAACCCTTGACGTCACTAAAAAGCAAAAGGATCTAGTGTCAGTGTCGTGAACAAAGTAAGAAAGAGGGCTGACGTGGACAAAGTACTGGTTAATGGGTCCTACGTCCCAAAATCGAAGATAGAAAAGCTTACATGGTGATTGTGACGTTTCCCTGCGGACACGTGGCGAGGCCTTTTTTTTCCAACTTTACCTTCGGTACGGGGGAAGAGATAGTGTGAAGGGAGCTATGAGCGACATCCACGTGGGGCTATTATGTAACTGAGCTGTGACGTGTGGGGGGTGTGGACCCTACCGAGCATCATTGAACCCTTTGGGAGAGTCCTCGAAGTTGCACAATTGATGGTGCACCACCCACTGGTTGGGACCCACCAACGCCCAACCCTTATTCGCTACGTGGGCACCTGCTCTCTAGAGAGCCTCAAAATTTATCTTCTATTTTTAACTTTAAATATATTTACAATAAATTTTAAAAACAAATAAATAAATACAAAATTTATATAAATATTATAAGCCTATTATTAAACGACTAATATTATATATAATTACTTTTACGTATTTTTTATATACTCTATTAATATTATTAATTGTATTAATTATTTTTAATATACAATCAATCACACCAATAAAATACATAAAAAAAATACATGAAAATACATCCTTTCATATTAAGCAGAAGATACGTCTCAGCATTTTACTTTGACAATTTTTAGTTAAAGATTTTCAATGTCTAATGATTGAATTTAATTATATCAATAGCAAGAATTATCTAATTTCTCTCTCTACCTTTTGCTAGATAATGTCTACCTATTGCAAGATAATTAAGAAGATAAACAATTTTTATAATTGGATGTACAAGTTTTACCTAATCAATTTTTTAAGAAAATTATTAATATTAAATTTTTTTTAAAAAAAGAGAGTTATGTTATATATTTTCAGTATATTTTTTATGTATTTTATTAATGTGATTTATTAAAATAATTATTTTATATAAAAAAATAATATAACTAATTATATTAATAAAAAATATAAAAAAATACGTAAAAATAATTTTTTTTGAAAAAAATAAAGACTTTTTCGTGATATTTTCTAAAACGGTATTAGCATTTATCAATCAAGAAAGTAGGAACCCACGAGGCAAAAGATAGATACTGAAATAGCTTTTCCCGTACGCTTTCGGTGCCGATGAAGCGTGATGTGTATACACACACAAACACATAGTCAAAGACATTTTAAAGTTGTAAGCCCCATGCTTGCTTGCTGCCTGCATTTGATTGGATTGGATTTGCACGAGGAGCGGTGACGTTTACGATGATGTTTGTTTTGGAAGCGTGAACCATTTATAAATATCTCTCTCTTTGCAAGTGTTTGGGATTTTGGGGGGTTGGTCACCATTCACACCGTGTCTTTGTCACGACTCATATGTGTAACGTTATTCTTTATTTTATCTTTTATCATCGTCTTTATCAGTAATATATGTTAATATGATATATTTTAAAATCTTATACATATATCATTTAAATAGACAGTAATTTTAAATGTGTCGAATGAGTAGATATTATGGAAAGAGAATAAAAATTCTATCTGCAGTCACTTTTACGTATTTTTTGTACATTTCATTAATGTAATTGGCTACGTCACTTTTTTTTAATATAAAATAATTGATTTGACAAATCACATTAATAGAGTACACAAAGAGTACATAAAAATGAACGTATATATTTGAACTCGAAAATAAAAACTCTATCCATATCAATTTACATCTTCCCATCAATTTATGCTTAGTTTTTTTTAGATAAATGATGATTTTCACATGATATCATAGCAGTGATCATAAATTCGAATTCTGATTCTACATTTTAACTCATTTAATTAAATATTTCACGTATTGAGCCACCTATTAAAGAGAAGTCTGGCCCACATGTAATGAGAAGTGTTAATATATAAAGTAAATAATAAAACCTATATCTTCTCGTGAATTTAAGCCTAGACTTTTGAAACAAATAATAATTTTACATCAACATTGCAAAATGATATAATAACAACTATATCATGATTCATAATTGATAGCCCCCAAGGCTGCTCCTAACAAAAGAAGATCATATTCCCAGCGAGGAGGGTCTCACGAGTTTCTTTTCTCTCTAGAGGACAAAGCAGTTAGCCCTCCCAAGAGGGAGGTGGGAGCCTCGGCCTCCCCCTCCCTCCCATCTCTCCGTTTAGGAACTGCTTTCTTAGTTCTAAGAATAAGGCTGGTTTTGTGGGCTGTTTTAACGGTGGTTTTTGGGCTGTTTTGTGTGTCTCTCGCATAGTGGACATAACCTCCTCTGCTCCGGAGTGGTGGTTTTTGTGTTGGCGTTTGGTAGGCTTTCAAAGCTAGGTATCGGCATGAACTTATGAGCTCTGTTTTCACCAAAAAAAAATAGAGGGCTGAAACACGTCCGGGACGGAGTGCCCGGTTCATCTAGTGAAGCCGAGGTTCGGCAGGAGCCCACGAAATAGAGGGCTGATTTACCTCCGGGACGGAGGTGGAGGACGGCATGAAACAGATCGGTCCAGCCAAACCGAAGCACGCTTCCAGTCATTCCGAAGTCGTCTGCGAGTGGTCAAATAAGCTGTACGCTGGACTGTTTTTTTGGATTTCCTACTATCCGAAACTTCGTCTGGGGCAAAGCAGGGCGAGTGGCGGCATGCTCAAGTGGTGGTGGAGGGGAACTCTGCAACCGAGAAGATGCAAAGGTTTTACGTGAAGTTGTTGGGTGGCGGCGACTGAAGGAAGTTTGAAAACCCTAGCTGGCTGGGCCCCCGTGCACTCTAGCTGGGCCTTTTGGCCTTGTCTGGGCCTACTTGTTTTTACAGCCCATAGCCATTTAGTTGTTTTATGTTTTTGCAGCTGTTGTTTTGTTTTTGTTTTAATAAAATAGATTTAGGCTAGTGTCCCACTCCTCTTTTGGAGGAAGGTGGGTGTTTGTCCTACTCCTCTTTTAGAGGATGGTAGGTGTTAGTACTCTTCCTCATTGGGAGGAGAGAGTGTGGTTGTACTCCTCCTCCTGGGGAGGATGGAGCGTGGTGTACCTCTCTTCCTCGGAAGAAAGGTTGTTTTAGCTCTGGTTGACAGAGCGCTTTCTTTGTTGACTGCGGTTAAGAGAGAAGGTGTAGAAGTTGTAGACAATGTCCGTCACAAAGAAATTTGTTGGCGGGGAAGCTCCTGAGCAGTTGCCTTAGTTGACTTATAGTCTGATTTTCCTGTATTGATAAGTCACAGTTGTAATTTCGTTTATGAATGAATGCTTTAAAGCATATTTCCCTCAAAAAAAAAAAAAATAATTGATAGTCCCAATTGATGATTGACATGTTTATCACGTTCAGTTGAAATTCAAATTATTATGATTGAATTGATTGCATTCTGCCAATCTATCAAGAAGAAAATGGCATAATACAAACCATACCGCTATTTAAAATTCAATCACATCAATCGAAATGGTCGAAAAGATAAAATCAAATAGAGAATGGTGAATGATAATTCTGAAAGAGAATAATATAAAGAGAAGTGTACAATCATAAAAATTTTATAAAAATAAAATTATAAATTAATATAATTTAATATGATACCTTATATTTATTTTATAATAAAAATAATTTTAAAAATTAATATATCGTATTAAATCGCATCAATTTATAGATTAAATATTTAATAATTTCATGTCAAATATAATGTGACGTAATGACGGATCTTGAACTATATGAAATTTCCACAATTTTTTCTAGAAAATGCTCTATACTGACGTGACACTAAGAGAAAATAATGAAATATTCTGTGGACATTGTTGCATCAATTCATGCTGAAATTGGAATAATGTGTAAAGTATATAAGACAAGTTATTCACATTCAAACTCAATCTCATTCTTGTTGCGCGCTTTTGAATTCTTCCACTAAATATTAAAGATTACTAAAAGAAATGAGTAGTATTATAAGTATTTATATTTTTATTACAAGATTCATTTTATTATTTTTTTTTTAAATTCTGATTTTATGATTTTTAACACATCAATAACTAACACGTGAAAATGTAATTTTTTATTATAAATTTTAAAAATTCTATGTGTAATCATTTTTATATATTTCTTATGCATTTTATTAATATGATTGGTTATATTAATTTTTTTAATATAAAATAATTATTTTAATTAATCATATCAGTAAAGTACATAAAAATAACTATTAAAATTTTAACTGACAAGATGGTTAAGAACCATTCAGACGACCCATTCATTAAAATTGATAGTACCAATTGATGATTACCATGTTTATCAGGTTTTCAGTTGAAATTCAAATTATTATGATTGAATTGATTGCATTTTATCAAGAAGAAAGTGGCATAATAGAAAGTTAGAAACCGTGCCGCTATTTAAAAATCAATCACATCAATCCAAACGATCAAAAAGATAAAATCAAATCGAGAATGGTGGAATGATAATTGCGAAAGAGAATATTACAATTATAAAAAGATTTTATATTAAAATAAATTTATAAATTATAAATTAATATAATTTTAGAAACGAGGCTTGGAGGTTGTTGAAGGCTATGAAACCGAGAGGTAATGAGGGGTGGCTCTTAGTTGGAGATTTCAATGAAATCTTAACTAATGATGAGAAATGGGGAGGGAAGGCTAGACCCGAGAGCCAAATGGAATTGTTTAGAGAGAAAATGAATGAAGGAAATCTAAATGATCTAGGTTGAAAGGGAGACAAGTTCACATGGAGCAACTCTCATACTGATGAAACCTTTACTAAAGAAAGGTTAGATAGAGTAGTGGCAAACTCACAATGGAGGGGCTTATTCCCTGAGGTATGGGTGGAGATCTTGGTGGCCCGAATCTCTGACCATAAGCCTCTAATAGTCCATCTTAACAAGCAGAATAATGGGGGTGACCCTCTTATGAATCAGAACAGAAGGGGATTCAAATATGAGGCCAGTTGGGCTCTAAATGAGGAGTGTGGAGGGATGATGAGGGAAGTTTGGAAGAGGCATGAGAGGGAGAGACCTAAAAGCATTGTGGGTCTGCTGAATCAAAGTAGAAGAGTTATGCAAAGATGGAGTAAGGATTTGAGGCAGAGGGAGAGACAAGAGATGGATGAAAAGACTAAGATCTTAAAAGATCTACAAGCCAATGAATGCAGCAGTAATGTGGAGGAATTAAGAAAGATTACTGCAGAAGTGAGTGTTTTGCTAAAAAAAGAAGATCTCAAGTGGAAGCAAAGGGCCAAAAGAAATTGATATAAGCATGGGGACAGAAATACCAAGTATTTCCATGTGTGTGCCAATCAAAGAAGGAAAAGGAACTATATTAAAGAAGTGGAGGATGAGAACAGTAGAGTGGTTAAAGGACCTAAGGAGGTAGAGGCAGTTTTCAGTAGATATTTTGGGAATTTATTCCAATCAACTTAGCCTACTGGAGAGGAGATAGACAAGTGTTTAATTGGCATGAACAGCAGAGTAACAACTGAGATGAACGAAAGGCTGATAAAGGAATTCACAGAAATGGAAGTGTCAGAAGCTGTAAAGCAAATGGCTCCTTTGAAGGCCCCTGGTCCAGATGGATTTGGGCCTTGTTTCTTCCAAAACCATTGGGGAATTGTGTCAAGTGAAGTGAGCAGAGCTGCATTGGAGGTCCTAAATGGTAACCCTATTGACCCAAACCTCAATTACACATATATTGTCTTGATCCCAAAAACAAACTCACCCAGGAAAGTAACAGAATATAGGCCAATAAGCCTATGTAATGTCATGTACAAAATTGTCTCAAAAGCCATTACCAACAGATTTAAGCATATATTAGCTGAGGTAATATCCCCCACTCAAAGTGCATTCTTACCTGGTAGACTGATGAATGATAATATTATGGTAGCATACGAGTTGTTGCACTCAATGAGAAGAAGGAAAAAAGGGAAAGTAGGGTGCATGGCTATGAAATTAGACATGTCCAAGGCTTATGACTGAGTGGAGTGGAGCTTTTTGGAGGCTGTGTTGATAAAAATGGGATTTTGTGCAAAGTGGGTGGAGCTAGTGATGAAGTGTGTTAAAACTGTTTCCTATTCAGTATTGATTAATGGGGTGCCTGGAAGCAAATTTTGACCTTAAAGGGGGTTGAGAAAAGGTGACCCTCTGTCACCTTTTCTGTTCTTAGTATGTGCTGAAGGTTTGAGTAACCTGCTGGACTACTTTGAGCAGAGGAAATACACTAAAGGGGTACAAGTTTCTCAAGGGGGAACTAGCATAAATCACTTACTCTTTGCGGATGACTGCATATTATTTGGTAGAGCAAAAATTGAGGAGTGGAGGAAGATTCAAGAAGTTCTTCAGGTCTATGAAAAGGCCTCGGGGTAGTTCCTTAACAAAGACAAAACTTCAGTATTTTTCAGTAGTAATACCAAGTATGTAGATAAACAAGTCATCCAAGAAGCTGGTCAATCCTTTGTATGTGGAACGTATGAGAAGTACCTGGGACTTCCTACTATGGTAGGAAGATCAAAGTTCAATGCTTTTAGGAGCATAAAAGAGAGAATATGGAAGAAGATGATCAGTTGGAAGAACAATTTCTTATCTCAGGCTGGAAAAGAAGTACTTATTAAGGCGGTTCTGCAAGCCATGCCTACTTACACTATGGGAGTGTTCAAACTTCCCATTAGATTATGTAAGGAGATAAATGTAATGTTTGCAAAGTTCTGGTGGGGGAAGCAGAAGGAGGAGAGGGGAATGGTGTGGAGGAAATGGGAGGGGATGAGTGTGCAGAAAGGCAATGGAGGAATGGGGTTCAGAGACATAGAGAGCTTTAATCTAGCCCTTCTTGCAAAACAAGGGTGGGGATTTATAAAATACCCTTCCTCCTTGGCAGCAGTGTTGTATAAAGAGAAATATTTCAGAAATGGATGCTTCTTGGAGGCAAAATTAGGTGCACAGCCATCTTTAGTTTGGCGAAGCATTTGGCAAGCCAGGGCCCTTTTGAAAGAAGGTTTGAGATGGAGGGTGGGGGATGGGAAGGATATCAGTATTTGGGGGACCAAATGGCTACCCAAGCCAGTATCTTATGCTGTCCAATCACCAATGAACCAGTCGATGGAAGATGCTAAAGTGAAAGAACTAATTGTTGATCAAAAAAGGGAGTGGGATGAAATAAAGATCAGATCCTTGTTCTTAGAAGATGAAGCTGAGTTAATTCTTAGCATACCTCTAAGTAGAGGCACCACAAAGGATAAGTTGATATGGGGCCCCTAAAAAAAAGGTGTGTTTTCTGTTTGTAGTGCATATTTAGCAAAGGTGAAGGATCTACAGAGAAGAAGTCAAATGAAAGGTGGAGGAGTATTTGGGAACTCGAGGTACCAAATGCTACAAAACTATTTCTCTGGAAAGCTGCCAATAACCTGCTCCCAACGAAAGAAAACTTATATAAAAGAAGAGTAATAGAGGACATGAGGTGCCCTATGTGTGAAACATAAGTGGAGTCCTTAATGCATGTATTATGGGAGTGTCTTGCAGCAAATGATATTTGGGGCAATGATGATAGTAGTGTTAAGAAATGGGACAGATCAGAGAAGGACTTCATGAGTATGTGGGGAAAGTTTATGAACAGATTACCTAAGAACCAGCTGGAGGAAGTTGTTGTGTTGCTTAGAAAGGTATGGCTTAGAAGAAATGATTGGCTTTTTTAGGGAAGGAAAACTTGTCCAAGGAGAGAGATCGTTGCTACAAGGGTAGCTTTACAAGAGTTTAAAGAAGTACAGATGGTTATTGCTAAGCAGGAAGTTGCTCAATCCAGGTTGACAGAAAGCTTGAAATGGGAAAAACCAGAAAAAGACTTTGTCAAGGTTAATTGGGATGCTTCTTTGCATGCAGAACATAAAAGAATGGGGATAGGGATCATGATCTGAGATGAACAAGGAGAGGCATTGGTTGCGGTGTGTGATAAGAGAGAAAATGTGATGGATGCAGCAGTGGCAGAGTGTTTAGCTTTAAGGAAAGCAGTGGAATTATGTTCAGAATTAAACATCCAGAAAGCTATTTTTGAAGGTGATGCTAAAGTAGTGGTGATGGCCGTGCAGAGTAAAGATGAAGATTTATCTTTTTTCAGTCCAATTTTTGAGGACATTAGACACCATTTTAGGAACATGGCTGAGTGGAGTATACAATTTGTATCTAGGAAGAGAAGTACAGTAGCGCATACTTTAGCAAAAAAAGCTTTAACTATAGAAGATGAAACTGTTTGGATTGAGGATGTCCCAGATTGTATAGAGGGATGTTTGCATAGTGACAAAGCTGTAAGTAGAGAAGATTAACGGAAAGTTCTGAGGTATATTTAAAAAAAAAAAAAAAAAAAAAAACAAGTTATTCACATTCAAACTCAATCTCATACTTGTTGCATGCTTTTGAATTCTTCCACTAAATATTAAAGATTACTAAAAGAAATGAGTAGTATTATAAGTATTTATATTTTTATTACAAGGTTCCTTTTATTAGTTTTTTTTTTTAATTTTGATTTTATGATTTTCAACACATCAATAATTAATACGTGAAAATGTAATTTTTTATTATAAATTTTAAAAATTATATGTGCAATCACTTTTACATATTCTTTCAGCATTTTATTAATTTGATTGGCTGCATTAATTTTTTTAATATAAAATAATTATTTTAAATAATCATATAAGTAAAGTGCATTAAAAAAACAAAAATAACAGTAAAAATTTTAACTGACAAGATGGTTAAGAACCATTCAGACGACCCATTCATTAAAATTGATAGTCCCAATTGATGATTACCATGTTTATCATGTTTTCAGTTGAAATTCAAATTATTATGATTGAATTGATTGCATTTTATCAAGAAGAAAGTGGCATAATAGAAAGTTAGAAACCGTGCCGCTATTTAAAAATCAATCACATCAATCCAACCGATCAAAAAGATAAAATCAAATCGAGAATGGTGGAATGATAATTGCGAAAGAGAATATTACAATTATAAAAAGATTTTATATTAAAATAAATTTATAAATTATAAATTAATATAATTTTATAAAATTTATTTTATAATAAAATTAATTTTAAAAATTAATGCATCACATTAATTTATGTTAATTTATAAATTACATATATGATAATTTTATGTCAAATGTAATGTGACGAAGTGTTTGAAATTTCCACAAATTTTCATTGAAAATGCTCTGTATTATAGTATCATTCCGCTATAATGATGTGACACAAAGAGAAAATAATCAAATAATTTATAGACAATGTTACATCAAATAATTATTCAGATTCAAACTCAATCAGTCAATCTCATTCTTGTTGCACGCTTTTGAATTCCTCTATTTATTTATATTTTACTAACAATATTTATTTTATTAATATTTTTTAAATAATTTTCAACGTATTAATAATAACTAATACTTGCAAAATTATCTTTTTTTTTATAAAATTTTTTAAATACATTGAATATTTTAAAAACCAATAGAATTTTGATCCAAATTGCAGGCTTTGCAGCCCGCTAGTTTTCTAGAAAATTGATGTAAATGTTGGGTCATGCCTCCGTTTGGGTAGTGAAGTATTCGGATAATACTCTATTATTATTAATTATTTTATTATTATTTTTTATTTACTTTTTATTATTATTTACTATTATTTAATATTTTATTATTATTTTTTCACAACTATTTATAAAATATTTATAAAAGTTTTGATAGTTATAAATATTTATAAAAGTTTTGATAGACGAGGAAGTTAAGAACAATTCAGATGACTCATTCTTAAGTGTAGTTTAAATAGTGAGATGAGGTGAGATGGTTTTAAATAAAAATTAAAAGTTAAAATAAAATATTGTTAGAATATTATTTTTTAATATTTAAAAAAATTAAATTATTTATTATATTTTATAAATAAATTTAAAAAAAATATAATAATAAAATGAAATAAAACGAGAGAAATTATTTCTGTATCTAATCGGGATAATTTTGATCCATTTTGTTTTGGATAATGTATAAATGGATGCAGAAATGTTGGTCCAGTTATCAGTTATTAGCCTATGAAATTTCCCCCAGTGGGCGTAGCCAGTAACTTCATATCCGAGCTGTATCGACTATCGAGATTCGAAATAGACAACTTCTGTGGAGACAAAAAATAAAAAACAGTTTTTCAATGATATCTTCTAGCAAGAAAATGAGCGGAAATTGTATTAAGAGTTTTGATGAATACGAGTAAAGTCGTGAATTAATCTGTATATTAATATTAATTTTTTTATATTTAAAATTTAAATTAATACTGATTTTAATAAAATTTATTTTTTGATTAATCATATTAAATTGATGTACATATTAGTACGAAATTGTACTTGCGACTAATTTTTTCCTTATATTAAATTCTGAGAGCTTTATCCTAAAGTTTTGATACGTATAAGTAAAGTCATGTACTGATTCTTTTATATTTAAAATTTAAATTAATATTATTTTTAATAAAATTTATTTTTAATCAATTACAATATATTAATGTACATATTAATGCACAGTTATCATTGCAATTAAATTTTTTCCTTATCTTAATCATTTGAGATTATCGAGAGCTTATACGCTTTCAAAATTAGTCACGATTGTCTGACTTAATTGGTTAGAATTCTCAACTGTTAATTTGCACCTTGAGAATCATAATTTCTCATCTTATCATTAAGTATAAAAAGTTTAAAAGAAAAAAAACAAAAGATATATAATTCACTACGGAAGGTATACCCTTTCTACACCGTTGATATGACAATTTAATTTATAAAAAATTAAAATTAAAATATAATATATCAACAATAGAGTGGGTGCATGTACGTGACGACAAGACCATTGACAATGAATTAGTCATTTTTAAGTTTAAAATGGAATTTAAATGTGGTATTTTGGCTATAATATAAAGTTTTAGCTAGTTTTTTCCCTTTGCTAGTGAGAGAAACTCTCACTTCTCTCTAGGAATCGTTTAGGAAAGCCGTTTGAGGGAGGTGGAGCTTCGGCTCCTCCCTCCCTCCTCCTTTTATTTTTTCACTTTTGTTTCTAAATCTCTTTTTTCCTTTGATAATAAAAACTGTTTGGCTGTGTTATGTTCATCACCAGGAGTTTGTTTCCGAGTCTTTTTCCTTAACAAATCACCCAACTGGGCGGAGAGATATTCCATGGTGGAGATGGAGGATTTCGGTTTCAAATGGCAGGTGTTCCTGACCGTTCGGTTTGGGTCTTCTGAGGGGACAGTTTTGAGGGCTTACGACGTGGGTTGGTCAGGGAGTTTGCTCATGGAGATGGAGTTAACTTGCGGGTTCGGGTGCTCTTCTATGGGGTATAGGAACTCTGTTTTATCCATGGAAAACAGAGGATCATTTTGGGGAAGCAAGCCGATTTGTATGGAGGGGATAAAGCGTCTTCCGGGGTGGATCTCGGGCGTAGCTCACGGTGGATGTCCTCATGGATGGTGACGGGAGTATCAAGCAATGTAGGGTCAAACGGTGGTTGTTTGTTTTCTTTTTCTATGTTTTCATTTTTTCTTTTTCTGTTGTTCTCTGTTTTGTACGTCTGTGTTTAAGCTCCAGGTTCTCTGTGCATGGGGTGACGCAGCGATTTGAGGTTTTTTGGTTTTGGTTTTGGTTTGTGTCTGGAAATAAGCTCTCAGTGTGCTTGGTCTCTGGTTTGTCTCTGGTATCCGTCTAGCCGAAGTGGAGTTTGGAGTGTTTTTTTTGGTGGATATGGGCTGGCGACGGAGACGATGATGGAGCTGGCGACAGAGAGAAGCCCTTGTGCAGAAAGTGTTTTTGTTTTGGTTTGCTGTCAGAAATCCTTGTGCAGGAAGGGCGTGGTGCATGCTATCGTGTGTGTGCAGGCTACCAGTGAATAGCGTGGGTGCTGACAAAAACTCATGTGCAGTTAGTGTTGGGCGAAAGGCTAGTGGGCATATGGCGCTAGTGGAGAGCAGTTTATTTTGTTCAGTGGTCTGTTAGGGCTGTTTTTAATTTAGGTTTTAATAAATATTTTTTTGGAATAGACAAGTACCTCTCCTCTTTTGAGGATGAGGGTTGGGAGTCCTCTCCTCTTATAGAGGGTGATGGTTGGATAGTTCATCTCCTCCTTGGAGGGTGGGGATGAATTGTGTTGTTTTTTCTCACAGACGAACTGAGATGGACACTTCTGTTTTAACAGAGTCTCGCATCTCAGTACGGTGTCGTCATTGGAGAGCTTAGAAGTTTTAGACAAAGTTCGGCACAATGAAAATTGTGTGCGGGAGAGAGTACAACTGATGGGTAGTTGGCTTGTAATCGGGGCTTGTTACCCGTTATTATTGGTCACAGTTGTAACTTCCTTCATTCATTAATGTAGTTTTGGTCTTTGTGGTCTTTGTATAGGAAGGAAGCATGAGTGTAAGTGTGGGACTTAAATATAAAATAATAAAATATGGTTTTGATCATTGCACAGGAGCTCACTAGATATGGTGAGGAGCTGAAATTTATTGTAGATAAAATCTCAAACCTTTTATATATGGTTAGTCCAATACTGAGAGAAATAAGGTTTAATTTCAAAATTGTGGACTTAAATTGAGCAATGGCGAGTCGATTGCAAATACTCTAACAAATAAAAAATATTTTTCGCAAAATCAAAAAATTTAATACGGGGTCCCCTATCATTGGGTAACAGAGGGACAATTAGGAAAGAGAGAGATGCAAGATTCTAAAGGACACGTGTTACTTATGTGGATTCAACACGTGTTATGATGATAATTGTTAAGGACATGTTTGCACTCCATCTTGCTCGGTTGAAGCTTGAGAGACCTAGAGTGCTAGGAATAACCTCTGATCCCTAAGTCACTATATGCTTAAAGGGTTGTTTGAAAATAATTTTTATCTCATCTCAATCCATTTCATCTAATTTATTCCCCAAATATCATCCATACACAAACACTTTTAAACTAATCATTACAGTTTTTTTAAACTTTCAAACAAAACATTAAAAATAAAAACTCAATTTTTTCAAATTTCAAAATAAAAATAATATTCTAACAATATTTTAACTTTATAATTTTTTTATTCAACTTTATTTATCTCATTTTCTAAAATCCAATAAATACCTAGCTCAAACTATATTTCTACTATTCACAAACTATCTTATTACTGTTCACAAAATTCTCATTTCATCTCATCTTATTTCCTAAGCATTCTCGAGAGAGATAGAAAGTTGGAGAGAATGAATATTTCGAATTGTACTTATACTTAGGTTTTTATACTCCATTTGTTCGATGGAGCTCTATTCTCCTTATGCCTAGATTGTTTGCCTCTATACTAGACAGTGTGACGTCGCATTTAATGCAGTAGCCTCTATCAGGATGTCTCGACCCACGCCAAGACTTTGTGTCTGGGTGCGGCATCCAATCACATCCTGTGGTGGGCTCTCGACCCATTCGAGCCTTTGAGTTTAGGGTCCACATCCAATCACATTTAATGCTGCACCCCAAAGACAAGATCTCGATTCATATTAGCGAGAAATCTAACAATCGAATCAAGCTTGACAATCAAATTGAGCAAATAAAAGATGACCTACAATCAAGCTGATCCTCTCTTCCAGTCAAGAATACTTGCCTTACATGCAACAAGCTGTATTTATCATAGTTATTGTATTTGCCCATAACTTTAGGCTTACACGTGTATATAAGACAATCCATATATATGAAATTATCTAGTTCAGAAATACAAATCAATTTTGAATCTTGCAATATCTAATCATTCGATGTGGTGTGACTAGAGACATGCGAAAACATGCTTCCGCAGGGCCTATCTCATCTTTTTCCATGTTGGCTTAGGCTTTCTCTTTGCCATACGGAGAGCCTTTGACAATAGGACCGAGCCCAAACTAGTTGAGGGAGAAATGCATCATTTCAAATAAAAAATAAAGAAGGTATCATTCGTACCGACTTATAAATAAAAAATATTTCTTACAAAATCTTAAAAATTTAACAGAAACAGTGAGTGCTGACTAATCATCATGAGCTAGTGTCTCCCATCATTGGGCAAGAGAGGGACGATTAGGAAAGAGAGAGATGCAAGACTTTGTAGGACACATGTTACTCTTGTGGGTTCTACATGGATTATGATAATGATGATGATCATATAACAAAGATGTTTGAAGGTTGAGTCAAAAAAACATGAAGAGTAATCCAAAGCAATGCCATTTTCATTTGAAAGAAGGATATTCTCCTCTTATCTAAGACAAATACATTGAAACAAACCTTCGATCGGCAGATCATTGCCATTGAACATCATCTGACAAGATCATTATGTATATATATATATGCAGATATGTCCATAGGGATAATGCTAAGAAAGCATGTGTTTTTTTTTTTTTTTTAGCTTTATGGATCCGAGTGGACCATAATAATTGAGCTTACTCCTGTTACCTAATCCTTCTCGGAGATGGGGGTATTGGAAGATTGAAGAAATTTATAGGCTTAATTTATCACAATAAATCGATTTAAAAAGAGATGTTTGTTCTAACCTTATAAATATACTTAAGACCTCATCCACAGGAAATGTGAGATTTATTCTTCAATATCTTCCCTTACGTGCATATTAGTATTTTTTCTTATCATTATCAGGGGTAAGTAGTGTGAGTTCTTATTCATCTTAAACCTGGCTCTATACTATGAAGAATTCATGGATTTAACTCATCTAAAAAAATTAATTCAAAGAGAGATGTTTGCTCTAACCTTATAAACATGCTCAAAATTTTGTTCACAGACAATGTGGATTTTATTCATTAAAAAAAAAAAAAAATTGTTGGAAAATAATTTTCTCATTTTAATTTTTTATTTTTAACCCAATATATCACATTTTAAAGATTTTTTTAAGGATATATTTATTTAGTTTTAGGGTATGCATCCGCGCTCCTTTTAAGAAAAAGTAGACAAATTGAAAATATGAAAAAAAATAATCAAAATTTTAACAGTAAAATTGTATTTAATTTTACTTAAAAAAAGTGATTAGGATATCAAATTACACTTTAAATTGGTTTTCATTTAAATGGTTACTAAAATGATTATGGTTCTTGAAGTTGAATGGATTATGGGAGTATACCTGATCCACTGAGAGTCATTTTCATTGTTACGTGCAAATTTGCACCTGTTTCTATGTGAAAAAGGATTCCAAAGAGAGGGAGTTCGTGATCTATTCCCCATGGTTTATCTTCCCAGAAAAAATAGAGAAAAAAAATAAGAAATTTCAACCTTATCTCTCTATGTGGGAAACAAAGACATCAGCACCAATGGTGCCACGCGTTAGTGGCAGAGCAGCTAATTTTTAAAAGCAAAAACCAATAATTTATATATGCTTAATTATATCTATATGACTATATCCTTTATCATATAATTTACATATATATATATATATTGAGAAGTAAAAAAATTTCATAGAAATAAATTTATAGACTAACCTGATTTTATATAATACGTTATATTTATTTTATATTTTAATATACATATTAAATTATATCAATTTATAAATTTATTTTTATAAAATTCGTGGCCAAAACATATATATATATATATATATATATATATATATATATATAATATCAGCTATCCTTTGATATCCATGTTAATTGATTGGCCTTTTATGCGACGTGTGGAATGTAGAGTTAGAAATGGGATAAAAAAAGCTTTTATTATTAACTTCTATAATTTTTATATTAAAAATTTTTATTTACAGTCATCTTTTAAATATTGTATATATGAATTTTGACCCAGGGTTATGTTCTCTCTCTAGGAAATAAAACTCTCACTTCTCTCTAAACACCCACCACAATTTTAGTTAGATCTGGAAGAATCCCGCGACCACAGACCAACACGCACTCCTCTATGGTGTTGCCCATCCACCGATCTTCAAGACCACTGAATACGGAGCCAAACGGAGCGGCAAATGGCCCGCACGCACTGGTTGAAAGTTCCCGAAGTTTCAACGCGTGGCTCTCACGCGCCATCAAGAAACCCTCTGCCGATGCCTCGCGCGATGATTCTGGGGCTTGTGAGTCGGGGACTTCAAAGATCGACCGTCGATTTCCTCCCAAAGTGGCGCGTGTTCTGCATGCGCTACAGTAGCCGCTGGTTGCACTGGTTTTCCGTGTACAGTGTTTTCATTGTAGTTTATTTCGTAACTTGTCTTTACTTTTCAAAAAATAAAAATCTAAAAAGTAGTACCTTCAGACTTTAGTCCCAATGGAGTGGTCTCCCCTCCGCTTGGCGGTGCTTATGGTGGGGTTGGTGCTCCATATCCCGCTTAGTCAGGTATGGGGATTTGATAACTCTATTTTGGATAGAGTTATGCTATCTCTTACACTTAAGTCTTTAGAGGTCGGCCGTTTGGACTAAACTATGTTAATCATAGTAGTGTGTTGAGAAGCTATTAACGTTTGTAACTGGCTTATTGTTAAGTCAAATTTGTATGTCATCTTTTATGAATGGAATGTGATCTGTTATTTCAATATATATATATATATTGTGTATACAGGTTTTTTATTAAATGAAAAAAAATATTATTTTAAAATGGTAGAGATGACTTTCTTGCTTTTTATTTTTTTGAGTGTCTTCAAATTAAGTTTAATGTTTTTTTGGGGACTATATCAAGTAGAATATTTTAGGAATAGTGTTAGCTAAAAGTCAAGCCTTTTTGGAGTTGTTAAAATGGCATCATGTGTGGCCAAATGAATTCAATTACAACCGTTTATCACTTAGAATTTATTTTTAAATCTTGTCTTGTTTCCACTCCTGTCATAAAATTAAAAACTCATTACTAAGACTGATGATTTCTTGAGGTCTGTGGCATGATTAGGTCTAAAACATTGGAAGATTTGGAGTATTCATTTCACCAAAAAAATATCTTCCTCAGGTTATTATATGAACAATAATCTCATCACCAAGAAATATGCTTTCAACATTTGAATAATATCCTCATCGCTATCATACTCAGAACAGGACCTAGTACTCACCAATAGGTCCGGTGACACTGACATCCTTTCCGGTCCCCACTTCCCTATAAAACTGAGCTTAACTCAAAACGGCCTCCAGCAAGAACCAACAAGCATCTCTCTCTCTCTATCTCTCTCTCTGTGCGCGAGGAAAATGGTGTTTTTAGAAGAGACCCTTCAAATATTGGTGGGTTTGGGATGGTTCTTCACAATTTCTCCTTTGGCGTCAGCCATCTTCACAGTGTTGGCCGTAGTAGGAGGAGTGATTGGTTACTTGTATGAGCCATACTGGGGGGTGAGAAGGGTACCTGGCCCACCGGCCATGCCATTTGTAGGGCACCTCCCCATGCTGGCTAAGTATGGCCCTGACGTCTTCTCAGTTCTTGCAAAACGATATGGTCCCATTTTCAGGTCAGTGCAGACTTTACAGTCTTCTTGTTTCAGACCAAACCTTGTCCCGTTCTGCAATTATTATAAAGCTTACATGGGTAGAAAAGTAGAAAAAATGTGATCTTTGCCGCTTAAACTTCCTAAATTTCTTCCTTCCTTTTTTAGGTTGAACATCTTTGAAAATATCATTATCTTGGATATCTTTAAAAAGGCAGTGCCATCAATCTTTATAGTTGATTTAGTTATCTTTCGAAGTGTTTATGTTTAGATGGGATTGTTATTAAGCTTAATGATAGTCATCCACTCTTGCTTCTATTTGAAAACTCTAAAAATAAAGAAAATCAATCATATCTTAGCCACCTTCAAAGAGGATGCATATCCTTTGTGACAGTGGAAACAAAAATATGGGACCAAAGGTTGTATGCTTTGGTCAAATGGGACCTGCGAATATTGGGCCATAATACTTTGAGATTGAACTTTCAAGATCAGAAGTCATTTCAAGGGAATAAAGGGCCAAAAAACTATTGTGGATGAGGTTCTTCCATTCCTATCTGCTACAGTTTGGTGGAATACACATAGTCTATACACTTTATGACCACATTCAAGGGCTGGCTGGCCGACTTTATAGCATATCGAACAATTTTGCTTCACCACTTTTCCTTGCCATTGTTAGCTCCAGCCGATACCAATCCCTTATTTTTTTTGCCTGGTTCCAAGGACAGGAGAGTTGCCAAAAAGAAAACAGAGAGAAATAGGACATTTTATCACCTAATAGCAGTTATCTTTTTTTAAAAGAATGAAACATGGTCTCATAGAAGAAGACAATCTTTTCAATAACGTTTTGTTTCTTTTTTCCTCAATTAAATGTGATGTTTAGAGCAGGTTTCATATGGGTAGACAGCCACTGATAATTGTAGCAGATCCGGAGCTTTGTAGAGAGGTAGGGATAAAGAAATTCAAGGATTTCCCGAACAGAAGTATACCCTCTCCCATCTCAGCCTCTCCTCTTCACCAAAAGGGACTGTTCTTCACCAGGTATTTGCTGAAATATGATAATGGCATACTCCTACTTCGTAGATGTACCTTGATCATTGGAACTGCTCATGGGGCACCAAAACATGGGAACTTAAGAAGGTGTTGTAAAACTTGGGAATTTCTCGGGCAGAATTAAGTACTCAATAAATGTTGTTGCTCTTCATGTATGTATCTCCCATTCTAGGCCCTAGAGTTCGGATAGGAACTCTAGAGGATCTAAACGTGAGCTGCCTCTAGTTTTCCAAATTGACGAAATGAAGAATATCATTTATGATACTGATGGAACCTGAACTTGAACTTGCAGGGATGCAAGCTGGTCAACCATGCGAAACACAATATTATCAGTCTACCAGCCATCACACCTTTCCAGCCTGATACCCACAATGCAAGCATTTATTGAATCTGCAACTCAAAATCTTCACTCATTTAAAGAAGAAGACGTAATTTTCTCAAACCTTTCCCTCAAATTGGCCACTGATGTAATCGGACAAGCAGCCTTTGGCGTTAACTTTGGCCTCTCTAAACCGCAGTCAATCAGTGATTCAGTTAAAATTGTGGACAACCAAACTGATGATAAGGAAGTTCACGACTTCATTAACCAACACATCTACTCTACAACACAACTTAAAATGGACTTATCGGGCTCTTTTTCAATCATATTGGGTCTACTTGTCCCTATACTTCAGGAACCATTTAGGCAGATCTTGAAGAGACTGCCTGGCACAATGGACTGGAAACTTGAGCGCACTAATCAGAAACTGAGCGGCCGGCTGAATGAGATTGTGGCAAAGAGAATGAAAGATAGGGATAGAAATTCAAAGGACTTCTTGTCACTTGTACTGAATGCAAGGGATTCACAAACAGCATCAAAGAATATCTTCACCTCAGACTACATTAGTGCGGTTACTTATGAGCACCTACTCGCTGGATCAGCCACCACATCATTCACGCTGTCTTCAGTAGTGTATTTGGTAGCTGGACATCCAGAAGTCGAGAAGAAGATGCTTGCAGAGATTGATGCATTTAGTCCACCTGATCAGATACCAAGCAGTCACGACCTTCAGAACAAATTCCCTTACCTTGAACAGGCAAGGATATTATATTAAACTTTCCTTTTTGACATTTGCGTCGAACTTGAATTTTTTCATGCATGCTAAGCAAAGTGCTACGTTGGCAATGAAGTAGCAAGGATCAATAGTCCTGATTAGTCATTTAGGCCGACGTTTGATCTGCTCACCCACGTGGGACCTATGCAACAATTGAAATTTATTTTTCTCTTGATTGTTTGAATGCAGGTCATTAAAGAGGCAATGCGGTATTACATTGTTTCTCCACTAGTTGCTCGAGAAACATCAAAAGAAGTACAGATAGGAGGGTATCTTCTTCCAAAGGTATAATTTTTGAAAGGTTGAATGGTACACAACACATGGCCTTTATGCATGTCTGAGTACTATTAGTATGTAGACTAGAACTTGTACATCTGCCATATATCATGAAATTCATTCTCTAATGACAGGGGACATGGGTCTGGCTAGCACTCGGAGTTCTTGCAAAAGATCCAAAGAACTTCCCAGAGCCAGAGAAGTTTAGACCAGAGAGGTTTGACCCAAATTGTGAAGAAGAAAAACGAAGGCATCCCTATGCTTTTATACCCTTCGGAATTGGGCCTCGATCATGCATTGGTCAGAAATTCTCCCTGCAGGAAATAAAGCTCTCACTGATTCATTTATACCGGAAATATGTATTTCGACATTCACCCAACATGGAAAAACCTCTGGATCTTGAATATGGCATCGTTCTCAACTACAAGCATGGTGTAAAGCTTAGAGTCATCGTGCGAAAATGAAATTTGTATAGACATGGCTAGGTAAACTGCTCTGTCATCCTTGCGGTGCACTCAATAAGGCCCTGGAGATTGTCTCAGTTTCAAGAAATTGCAATAAATTGTCACGATTTTTGTTCAAACTAATTATTACCAGAAGATCTTCGAAGAAGACAAACTAATTGCCTCTATTACTTGTTTTCTCTTAAACTGTAGGAATATAGAAAATCATATAGAGAAATTAGAGTTAAAATCTCTAGAAGCCAAACAGAGAGCTTCATATGTAAATAAGCAGTTAAGTTAGTTAAGTCAGTTAGTGATATACTAAGGTAAATGCCATGTATAAATAGACCTTTTGTATAGTCTTTTATCTTCATGAGAGTAATGAGAATTTTATCCTTTGTTTTCAAGTTGTACATTTTATAGAATTTTACATAGTATCAGAAAAGTAAAGAGAAGTCTTCCGCTAAATTCTTTCATTCTTGATTTCTTTTCTTGCTTCTATGGCATCCTCTAAAACACCTTATGAAAACTCTTCTATGGTGAATCCTTGTTATGATTCCTCGAGCCAATATTATCTTCATCCTTCTGACAATCTAGGAGCACTTCTTGTATTTGAAATCTTCACAGGTGAGAATTATATTGCATGGAGTCGATCGATTTCAATTACACTCACTGTCAAGAATAAAATCTCCTTCATTGATGGAACTCTGCTTCAACCCAGAATTGATGCTGATCCTAGGCTTCGAATTGCTTGGCTAAGAGCTAACAATATGGTGCTATCATGATTAATGAACTCCATTTCCAAAGAAATTCATGGCAGCCTTCTTTATTTTACCACTACTTTGGATATTTGGGAGGAACTTAAGACAAGATAGCTTAGAAGTGATGGTCTGTGAGTTTTTGTTTTGGAAAAATCCCTTAGTTCTATTTATTAAAGTTCTAAAACTATTACCGAGTATTTCAGTGAGTTTAAAGCCTTATGGGATGAATATATCAGCTATAGACTTATTCCAAGTTGTAAATGTGAAAATCTTGGTAGGTGTACATGCAATATTCTCAAGTATCTTACATATCGACAACAGTCTAATTATGTAATCAAATTTTTGGTTGGATTGCATGATTCATACTCAGCTATCAGGAGTCAATTACTCCTTCAATCCCCTATACCATCATTGAGCAAAGTATTTTCTTTGCTACTACAAGAAGAAAGTCAAAGATCTCTGTCTAACAGTGTTGGAATTTTCTTGGATTCTCATGCCATGGTTGCTGCTCAACCACAAAGACAATCATCTACTGGGGCTAGATACACGAAGCAGACAGGAAAAACAGATTTGCTCTATTCTTATTGTGGCTATTCTGGCCATCTTGTAGACAAATGTTTTCAACTCATTGGATATCCTCCTTGATGGAAAGGTCCTAAAGGGAAAAGATCTCTCCATGTGCAATCTGGAAATCCATCATATGCACAACCCATTGCAAACAATGCATCCTCAGTGGAACAAAATTCAAGTATTCCCAACTTCGTATTTTCTCAAGAGCAAATAAAAAATCTGCTTACCTTAGCAAATAGCTTATCCAACTCAAATCTTAATACTGATTCCACAGCTAATGTTGCCTCAACTTCAGGTATATCTTCTTCTTGTCATACTGTTTCTTCTTCAAAGAACTCCTACACTTGGATTCTTAACACAAGAGCAACAAATCATATGATCTATTCTCCCCATCTTTTTTATTCCATAACCATACTCAGCAACCTTTCTAAAGTCCATCTACCAAATGGACAAATCTGTTCCTATTGTTTTCTCTAGAAATGTACACTCTCTTCTGACATAATCCTACAAAATGCACTATTTGTTCTTTTTTTCAATATCAATCTGATTTCTGCTTCAAGATTGACTGAAGATAATTCTATTGGATTGTTTTTTATTCAATCCAAATGCATTTTGCAAGACTTGAGCAAATGGAGGATGATTGGGCTTACTGAAGTCAAATCTGGTTCATACCACTTATCTTTTTTTGCTTCAAATAAGAATGTAATGTTTGATATCATTGGTTCTTCTTCTACTACCTTAGTTCAATTAAGTAATAGCAATCCTCACATATGTCATCTTAGATTAGGACATGTTTCATCTTCAAGATTACAGATAATTAGTAATCTTGATTCTTTTGTAAAAGCTTCTCAAAATCATGTACGTGAATATGCCCACTAGCTAGACAAAAGAAGCTTCCTTATCATGTATCAAACAATCAATCTTATAAAATTTTTCAATTAGTTCATATTGACATTTGGGGTCCCTTCTCTACAGTTTCTTATTCTGGATTAGGGGTGCTACCCGCACCATACGGTACGGGGTACACCCTTCCCCGCCACCGCATGGGGCGGGAGGGAAAATCTCCCCCAGTCCCCCGCCCCCAGTTTGCGGGGGCGGGGTACCCTGTCCCACATAGCGGGGTGCAGAGTCGAGGGGCAATCCGTTCGCCCCCCCAGCACCCCTATTGGGCCTTGGGCCCAGAAACTGCTGAAATGGGTCGAAAATGGCCCACAAGCTTTTCTTTTTGGCCCACAAAAGCTTGTAGGCCATTTTCAGCCCATAAAATTATAAGTAAAAAGAAAAAAAAATTTAAAAACCAGATTAAAAAAAAAATTTGCACCATAGTAATTGATTTTATGGCTAACAAAAGTTACTAGTCTAATAAGTAATACCTAATAAACTAATAATACTAACTAAGCTATTACAAAATTGAAAGGCTAAACAATTATAAAATTACAAACATAAAAGTGTCCAAAGGACATTGTATCAACATTACAAATAACTGAATACAAAATATAAACAAATAGAAAAATTGGGGCTAGAAGAGAGCTGTCAGCTGTGACACTTGGGGTGGCCCGAGCTTGAGCACATATTTATATTGCAGTGGAGCTAGACGTCGTCTCATGTGTTACTACAAGAATTAATACTAAAATTAATAACAATGAAATCGAAATGAATATAAATAAATCAAAAGAATAAAATAAAAAACAATTACCAAGTGGTCCAAATCCAGACTGATCACCACCCTCATCGGTCTCCTTAAAATCTAAAATATCCAGAACATGAATATCATTTTCTATCGTCCAACTCTGTGTGCATATCAATGCCTCCACAGTTAAAGGAGACAATGAATTACGGAAAGGATCCAATATGCGACTTCTGGTACTAAAGGCGGACTCTGAGACAACGGTGCTAATAGGGATGGCCAAAATACAACGGGCAATCTCATAATTGATGGGATATTTCTTTGCTGCATTCTTCCACCATCCTAATATATCGAAATTATCATCATCATCTTGGACCATATCCGCTGACAAATAGTTCTCTAACTCCGAAACGTAGATTGATGGACTAGTGTGAGATTCTGTGCAAGGATCTTAGTCCACGACATTCTATGCTTCTTTGTAGGAGGCCCAGTCACGGTATCTGTAGAAGGCGTTGGGGTAGGTGTATGTGTCTTGGATGCAGTACCACCCTTGATTGCATTAAACTCATCATACAATTTAGTTAGGGTTTCTCAGACCATTTCACCAATAATATCAGTCCATGCCTGATTGTGAACAAGTCCCAAATTATATAATAAGCCTGAAACTTTCAGACGGGGATCAAGAATAACAACCACATACAATAAAATATTCATTCTAGTCAAATCTCCCCAATACTTGTCATATTTTAGCATCATAGTCACTGCCATCCCCCTCATCATTTCATTGGAACCCCTACGCATATCTTCTAATTTTTCTTTCACCCTACATATTTGTTGACAAAATCCATGGGATGTAGGGTACAAAGAACCAGATATATTCAATGTGATATCGTAAAAAAGTTCAAGAAAATCAACAAAAGTAGAAACCACCACTCAATCATCATCATTAGGCTTTCCTAATCCCCCGTGCTTATCAAAGTATTTGACATATTGGATGTCTTCATCACCCAATAATTGAAAGACTGCCTTATATTCTTGGGCCGTCTCCAACATCAAGAAGGTTGAGTTCCATCTGGTAGGAACATCAGTACAAAGACCCTTCTTCAATGTTATGCCCGCAGCTTTTGCAGCAACTTTAAATTTCTCCAATCTAGAAGGAGAAGACCTCACAAATTTCATAGCCATTCTAACTCGTGCAACCGAGGCATCAACATCTTTCAACCCTTTAGTCACAATTAAATTCAAAATATGTGTAGCACATCTAACATGCAAATATTCACCACCTAAAAATGTCTTATTTGCCTCTTTAAGATAATTCTTTAGATATCTCAAGGCAACATCATTAGACGACGCATTATCAACAGAAACAGTCAAAACCTTATTCAACCCCCACTCCTTTATTGCCGCCTCCAAGGCCTTCCCAATCGTGTCACCCTTATGATCAGTTATTTGACAAAATTTAATAATCTTTTTGTGAAGAACCCAATCAGAATAAAAAAAAATGCACAGTCAACGACATGTAATTCATATTTTGGATAGAAGTCCAAGTATCGGTAGTGAGGCAAACTACCAAACCCGCCAATTGGCCCCTCAAAACATCTTTATCTTTTATATACATCTTTTTAATATCCTTTGCCACAGTGTGACGAGAAGGAAGCACAAATCTCGGTTCCAACTCTTGGACAAATTCTTGGAACCCCTTACCCTCCACAAATTGAAAAGGCAACTCGTCCATGACAATCATGCGAGCTAACTTCCTTCTACACTCATCGGAATTATACTTCGTATACCCCTTCAATGTTGGACCCCCGGCCCCACTACTCCCATCAGCCATTTTAAAATCCAGTCTAGATTGACCCTTTTCTACTAAGGATCGCAATATTGGACTCTTCTTGCATTGTTCCTCTAAATAGACCTTCAACTGGGATGTATCATGTTTCTTATAGTAACATCCATATATTTTCCCACAATGATTACATTTAGCTTGTGGGTTGTTGGGATCACCACCCTCTAGTTTGGTAAAGTGAGACCAAACTATGGACACAGGTTTCTTGCCCTGTGTGGGTTTCGGGGCAGGGCAATGTGTACTTTCTGTAGGGGTAAGAGTAGGGTTAGGTTCTGGGATAGGGGTATTAGCTGGGGCAGGAGAGCTATCACTGAAGTCTGGATCCATTTGAGAAGACATTCCTAATTCCCCAACACAATAGAAAATTTTCAAAGTGCAATCTAACACAACAAAAAAAAAAGGAAAAAGAAAGGCATAGTGCAATCAAACACAAGACATAAAAAAATGTAATAATACACCAAACAAGGCAAAGTGCAATGATTGAAACCAATTTAAAAACCCTTAATTGCATTTAGGGTTTCAAAACCCTAGAAAAAAAAGGGTTTCTGCATTTAGGGGTCCTAAACCCTAAAAAAAAAAAAGGGTTTTTGCATTTAGGGTTCCAAAACCCTAGAAAAAAAAGAGGGTTTCTGCATTTAGGGGTTTAAAAACCCCTAAATGCATTTAGGGGTTTCAAACCCTAAAAAAAAAAAGGGTTTCTACATGTAGGGGTTTCACTCAAGGAAACCCTAAAGGCTCACTCAAGTAAGTCCTTTGCAGAGTCTAAGTATCGAGCATTAGCATCAACTACTTGTGAACTTCAATGGTTAAAATATCTACTGTTTGATTTAAACATTGAGCATACTCGAACTGCAATACTATATACAGACAACAAACCTGCTTCTGAGATTGCATCAAACCCAATACACCATGAGAGGACAAAGCATATCCAATTGGACTGCCATTTAATTCGAGAAAAGCTGCAAGAAGGCCTTATAAAGATTATTCATATTCCTTATAGATTCCAAATAGTAGATATATTAACTAAGCGTCTTGGTTCTCTCAATTTTCATCACCTTATTTGCAAGATGGGAATGATTAATATACATTCTCATCTTGAGGGGGGGTGGGGTGTTGGAATATAGAAAATCATATAAAGAAATTAGAGTTAAAATCTCTAGAAGCCAAACAGAGAGCTTCACCTGTAAATAAGCAATTAAGTTAGTTAAGTCAGTTAGTGATATACTAGGGTAAATGCCGTGTATAAATAGACCTTTTGTATAGTCTTTATCTTCATGAAAGTAATGAGAATTTTATCCTCTGTTTTCAAGTTGTACATTTTATAGAATTTTACATAAACTCAAAGCCAGGGTATATAATTCAAGAGGTCTCGTTGATGACCACGATAGCCAAATTCTTAATACTTTTAGTATTTTAACTGACCTGAAGGTGTTTCAATGCAATACTCATCAGAAAGACTGAAGTGTTGGGTTCTTTCAATTTATTGATTGATCCCTCTAGCTTTATCGCCTTGATCAATGAATCTCGTCCAAGTAACTAATGTCTTACTGAAGCAATAAAAGAACTATTTTACAAATCCAGCACCCTTAAAATCAAAACTCAATGACTCGTTGGGTGTGTTAAAGTACAGCTCAGTTACATCAGGAACCACTTACTTGAATACACATTCTCAAATAAAGGGGATAGGGAACAACAAGCTGTTGAGGAAACAGAGATAATCCCTCTATCCATGTAAGTATGTCACCTTAATCTCAATGAGTGCTTATCCAATCGAGTTGGAAGGTAAAGTGGCTTGGAAAAGTTGACTGAAGAAAGATCAGAACCAGACGTGCTTTTGGAATCCACATTAGGGGAAGCTGCTGCCTTTTTGACAAACTGGAACTCATCCATGGGCTGCCTTTGAACTCTCTCAGATAAATGACTACTTGTTTTCCTCTTTGCCTTGGTTGACTCAGTCAGGGTCATGTAATTAGGTTTACTGTAACTACCATCTTCAGTTCTGTCAGAAGCCAATCCAGTGTTGCCAGAAACTGGTGTTGTTGATGTGCAGATTGAAGATGACGCAGAGCTCTCATCGTAACGAAATTCAGAACTCGGGCTTGAAGATGAACGAGTAACTTGCCCAATATGAGGAGGTTTTGCGGAAATCCTGGTGGTGACATTATTCTTTCTGACTTTCACAGCACATGGTTCGGAAGATTTCGAATGTGTGCCCAAGAGGGAATCTACGCAACCCTTTGGAGGTGGAGTTGTCACAGAGGGGTCAGTTTGCGATTGTTCCATCAATCTGGTTTCCCATGGCTTGGCTGACATCCAACGTTCTAACCAACTCCATCCCCAGCTGTTCTTGTCAATCTCATTATCCTTTAGAAAGCAGGAGGAAGAATTTGTCCGGGAATTTGAATTGGGGAATGATCTCCATTCCTGAAAAACAATGAACATTTTGAATTGCCTTGCTCAGGTAGAGAAAGATACTAATTTATATACCTGGTCATCTTAATACCTTCTGACCAAGAGAGTATGCAAGTGCTCTCTCCCTTCTGATTGCACCTTTTTGCCTCAATTGTAACTTTGCTTTAACATCTTCCAATGTTCCTTTGCTATCACACCACCCTTCCTGAAATTCATGATTTCAAAATTGAGAACTAGCAGAATGACTAATTTGCACAAATAATTTAAGATGAAATAAACAGGAAATGAGCCAAGATACATAATGGTTTATGGTACCTCAGCTTGTTTGAGGAGATCAGCCTTGGTGCGGCGCTCCTTGAGCATCTCCTGTACAGCCTGCCCCTCTATGGACATTCGGACACGATGAGCCCTAACTCGAGCCTGAACTCGAACAAGAGCCTGCATGCACCTCAGTGTCACAGCGGCTTGCTTCCTCACCTGTCTACCCCGAACTAGAGCTTGAATCCTCACCACAGCTTTCAAAGCCCTCAGAGCCCTTCTTGCCTACAATTTTTACACCACGCCCACAAAATGAAAACCATCTTCTTAGAAAAAGATTTAAACGCAATACATGCAGCAAATTATATCAACATTAAGCTAAACAGGCAAACAATTACTTATCAAACATTTGCTTAGATTTACGAAATAATGCTAAGTCTCAATTCTCTTTTAAATTTCGGCTTGGGTTCTTATTGAATGATTGCGATTGTATTGCTGAACATATAGTGGTGTAATCTTTGATCTTTAAATTAAAGCTTGAAACTTGCTGTCCATTTCCCTACTGGGCTTTGATCTCATTACTTCACAGTAATCTAACTAAACAATAAACTTCAAAAAACATGAAGGACTAAACTTTTAGATTTGCAACAACTATTATTTAAATATTTCGGACCAATGGTGCTCAGCTTCAATTTTTTCCTTCTATATCAAAGCTGTGCAGATCCATTCCCTCCCCCCCTTTCTCGAAAAAAAAAAATGAACTCTGCATCCATATCTGGAGAAAGTTAGAATCGGAATAAGATGAAAATATCTATAAAAAAAAAAAATGCAGAGCTCATCTCATAGTGTTTAACTCGTTTTTCTATTCAATCATTCTCTCCGCAACCAAAGATAGGAGGACGGGGCGAAAAGCAGATTTAAGCATTTACCAAGAAGCCACGAAAAGCAGTCTGGATCCGGATAGCGGCCCATTCTTGCCTCACAGCCCTAAAATCCTTGGGAGGAGCACGAACTACTGTAGCCACTGCAGCCGTAAAAGCATCAGACACTGGGGGAGAATCAGACCCCTCAGAAGCTGCTCTGTGGTTCCCTTTGAAACCCTTCCACGAGGACCCCAGGTCCCCAGAAGAACTCCTCCATAGCTTCCATTTCTTGCTCTTACCCCCCATCTTCTCCTAAATAAATAGAGAGAAAGTTTTAGCCTTTGTGCATAACAGAGAAACAGAAGCATATATAAATAAACAAGAAGAAGATTTTACATGGTCTTCTTTCTCGGGCTTTCTGAGACCTATGAGCGACTTTACCCATTTCCCTGCAGCACCCATTAGTCTAAAAAGTCTTGCTAAGCAGAAGATGCAAGAAAACTACGTGTGATCCTTAATGAAACCGAGCTCCCAAGAGCTCAAAAGAACAAAGCTTGTTTGGAAAGAGAAGACGGAGATAGTCAGGGGTCTGCAAAAAACAAAAGAGCTCAAAGAACAAAAAAGCTTCTTACATTGGAGAGAAAAATGCCGAAATCAGAGAGAGAGAGAGAGAGAGAGTAGTGGACATGTACGTGGGTCTTGTTGTGGGCATTGAGGTTTGAATTTCAAACGGTACCAAACGGACAAACTGGGACTGATCCCGCTCGAATAGATTTATCTGCGTGGAGGAGTATGATATGACAATGATGCCCCTGGTTTAAGGAGTACTCCACGAGTTACAACTTGCAGAAGACACAGGATAAAAACCCAAAATCAGACACTTCTGGGTAGGTTTGAGTAGTTGGATCTGCCCTGCGTCTCTTGTTTGCCCTACTCAATTTATCTATAGTTTGCATGCATGAGATCGATTATCAGAAGTGGCTGGATACGTCTACAATCAATGGGTTGAAGTGCATTCATTTAAATCAACAACACTTTTCTTTAATTAATGACACAAGTAAATGGATTTGAGTTTTCCAATATCTTTATACTCAAAATACTTCTTATAATTCGAAAAGATCTATCTGTTGGACTTCTCTGTGTGAAGCTTGATCTTGTTCGTGCTGATTTGATGATTTGAACTTGTACGAATTTGTTACCATTTTTCTTTTTAAGTTTTTCAATGAAACTTAGGCCATGATCGCCCCGACTTGAGCTAAAAATTTCTTAATCCATTTTAGCTTTTAAGCTGACTAATTAATTTTTTTGTATTATGCCTTTTATTATCATCTAAGTAAAATACTTTATAATTTCGTAATCATATACCATATAAATCTTATGTCGTGTGCAATTGATTCTTACTTTTATTTTTATTTATTTTCTCTTATCATTTCTAACAAGATCAGACATATAGACTTCATAATTTGTAATAATGCCTATGGAAAACATCTAATACATCATTTAATGCAATAAAATTCAAGCATTGTATCTACCACTTTCTAAATTCTAAAAAGGTTTAGATAAAAATAAAATAAAAAATGTAGGAATCCTTGTCCAATCAAATGATGGCAATAAGAAAATCTGGAGAGTGATGTTGGGAATTACAACGCCTGCAAGTTTAATAAAATTCGATACAAAATAAAAGTGTAAATCATATGTAGTTTTTTGTTTGTTTGTTTCCTTTCCTTTTTCTTGTTTGGGAAACTACAAATACGTGAGAGTTGGACAAGAAAACATATTTAAATCATGGAGTGCTTCTGTAATTTTTAAAGCTTTTCATTGTCTGTTAATAGGCGTAGACACCAAGAATGAGACTTGAGACATCGGAGACACTCTTGTCTGGATAACTCCAATTTACCTCAAAAGGCTCCTCGAGGCTCAAGCTTTGGTAAGAACATGTATAGCCTCAGCTGGCTTTACCCAAAATTTCAGAGTGCCAGCCCATTCATTTTTCTTTTGTTTTTTGTCGTGTTATCTGTATGATATCTTGTACAGCGGAATAATATTATATGAGAAATACTTTAATCAGATTACAAAAACTAAATCTACAAATTAATATGATTTGATATAATATGTCAAAGTTGCTTTTATTGTAAAGTAAATCTAATAAATCATATAAAATCATATTAATTTGTAGATTTATTTTTAGATACTCTATATATATAAGACTTACCATGTTATATATATATATATATATATATATTCTCAGGAGTATATAAGACTTACCATGTTATATATATATATATATATTCTCAGGAGTAATTGAAATGAATATATATTTTTAAACTTTAATGTGAAAGTCTGAAAGATATTTATTTATATACTTATATTATCTTTATTATTTAAAAAAAAGTGAAGTTAACATCACTGGTCACCTTCCACGAGTCATTCGTCAAATGTCATCGTCAACTTGCCCGAGTGAGAATGGAAGTGCGCGTTTCCAAATTCCAACCCTCACACGACTTCATGCACTCGTTTTTATTAGCTTGACTTGATGCATGAGTTGAATGAAGCAGTATTTAATAGACCGAAAGGAAAACAAACAAAATGTGGAAAAAAAGATGGAACATCTGGACTTCTTGCATCAGTCTATTACTCTATTTGCCAGTGAGAAAAGAAAAGACAGCATATCTAAAAGTTGTGGAAGAAAACTGATCAATGATTTTCCATTAGGAGAAAAATATTGAACAGAGGAGGAGTTACTTCACTTATATCAAGGAACAAAATGAGGTGCAAAACAAATGAAAGAATGGTGAAAGCACAAGAAGTGCTTTACAACCTGCTTAAGATCTTGAAATTTGAATCCTTTTCTCAGGCTCTAGTGACAGAAACTACAAAAAAAAAAAAACCTTGTTTGAGTTTTACTTTGTAGCATTAACAGGTACCCTTGGGCTGGGGAAACCCATATATGCGAGCCTAGGTGAGACCCGGATCTTTGGGCTAGGCCTTGGTGAAGGGATTGGGACGCAGCTCCCCGAGCGACCCGGTGATACCTTGGGTGATAGTTTGACTTGTTCAAGTGCTTGGGACTGAAGCTCAATCGGGTAGTCCCTCACACATCCAATACGAGGACCAACAGGGCTTGTCCACTTGCAAGACATTCGCTTAGCCGGGTTGAATAGTTCTTCTGCATTGGCCACATTGAAGCTCTTGTCTTGATCAGCCTTCGTATCAATTGACATTGTAGTTGTTGAGAGAACTTTGACCTCTTCTGGTTTGGACTCCTCAACGACACGTTTAAAGGAGGTGTAGTCATCATCTATTGCGCACCTCTGCAGAAGAAATGGTATACATTAGCTATTTCTACCGAAGTGATTAATTAAAATAGTCATGGTGGATTTTACTTTTAACTAGCTTTGATTGAAACTATCTGTGTGTGGTTTATCTTGCATGCAAGTGGGTACGTGTACCATGAATACAATATATATACATACATACATCACATATACAAACGTTTTAGGGTAATTACCTTAACATTAGTGAGATCTACTTGGTGCTCCTCAAGGAAACTAATGAATTCTTTGAAGTTGTCCTCAGTTGGGAGATAGTGACCACTGTATGGCCATATAGCCTGAGGAAGATAGGGGCACGGATTAAAAATTGAACTGAAACATAATGAATAACCCTTATTTGTGTGCTGTGCCATGTTATATATACCTCAAGAACTCCATCATGGGCAACTAATCTCCCCGCTGCTGTTGTAGCACCTCCAGATAGAAAACTTGAGTGCTGAAAAACACCTTTCTTCTTCTGCCCCACATACAATGACCTCCATGTGCTGAGCACAAAAATCCACTTGGAAACCTCATCTGTGTTAACAGGCATCCCGGTTTGCCTGTATACCAGCTTCCTTCCCTCTACAATCACTTCATATGCTTCTCGCTCTTTCTGCAATAGCAAACAACAGAGAATGAGCAATCATAACCCATAAATAAATGCATGTGGTTATGGGAAAGTGTGAATAACATTTAACATGAGAAATTTGGGCAGAGGTTGCACATGGTAAGGGAATTAATACTTACTGGTCCAAGATATTTAATGCATTGGCGTTGGAGATCAGTCCTTAGGCACCTTTCAAGAGTTAGATCTTTACCATCCCCAACATCCAACCTTCAGTTATAGTAGGAGAGAAAGGAAGTTAGAGTGGTAAAGAAGGATAAGAAGAACTAATACAATTGTATCCTGTTTGGAAGGTAGTTTTACCAGTAGAAGAAAGGTTGGGTACTCTTG
This sequence comes from Carya cathayensis, assembly GCA_011037825.1. Lineage (NCBI taxonomy): Eukaryota > Viridiplantae > Streptophyta > Magnoliopsida > Fagales > Juglandaceae > Carya > Carya cathayensis. Next base: position 1,182,393 of record QGSO01000191.1, read on the forward strand.
CTATCAGACCATACATCATAGTAGAAGTGTAAATTGTGTCCATAACGATGGCGTGGGTCAATCTGCAAAATAACAAAGGTCAACACGGCACAGTAAGTTCAGTGATTTTACTTCCTTTCCAATTATACTAAAACTAATAAATTAACCCTATTATTACTATCCAACAATATTAGTGCAAAGAGACCACTTGTTTAGTGGGACTGTTATTGAAATGACATAAACTTGAGCTCGATTTGAACTTTCTTTAAAAACAAAAAAGGTCACAAACAAGCTTGACCCTCTTTTAGTCTTCTGAGAAAATGACTTGGAAAATATGTTCCCTAATATCTAGTGCAGTGGTCATCTTTGAAAACGTCTCTTGATCATTCAACAAAAAAAAACTATCAAAGAAAAGTCGATCCAACCATAAAAAGGAATTAAGAGGATATACGAGCATGTCTTTGAAATTTATGCAAAGCAACCAATACTCCTGAAGTGTCTACCTCAAAATAAAATTGGAGATAAATATACTTTGCACCCTCAACCTACCAGAGGTTTTGTGCTTTGCACTCCACTTTGCACCCTTGTTCAATTCTAGCCATCAAGGTAGATGACGACATAATCTTGACAGTTAGATCTTAATAGAGGGTGCTTGCTGTTAATTTTCAGTAGTTGGAGAGTGTAATAGGTCAATTCTAGTAGCTTGGGATACAAAGTACAAAGCTTCCTTTTTCCGTTTGAAGTGCAAATTGCACTTCTTCCTAAAAATTTAGACTGTTAATGGAAAAGACTTAACCGTTATCCACTGCTGGATGGAAATATAGAAAAGCACAACAAACAAACCAAACAAAACTGTATTAGGACTTTTGGTTTGAACAGTATTGGGTGGATGAAATTATCAGATCAAGTAAGAAGAATGTCTAGCAGAAGCATGTGGACTTACAGCTTCAAGCCAGTGTTGTAGAGCCAATTTTTGCGCCTTCTCATCCTTTGATAGCCCCTTCCCAACCTACAAATACATAGATTTAATGCTGTTAGTGTAATGGTTCTCCAATAACAAAACTACTTTCCCACTATATTTGTAACATCGTACCTTGGCAGCCCTTGTCCTAGCCCGTGCCCATCGTGATGAAGCAGTTTCTGGTTTCTGAGTGTCGAAGAAAGATACAGAGCTCCGCTTAAGAGCCGCAGAGTCTAAGGCCTTCCACCTACAACAATCGAGTTCATGTCAGAAACGCAAAGGTTTAGAACACTTGAAGATAAAATTTCAACAAGAAATTGAGATAAAAGAGAAACATACCAGAGTTCCTCAACTACAACTGCACAATCTGCAAGGTTACGTCTGGTCCGATAACTCTTGTAGACTTTCTGAAGCGTAGTTGCAGCAGCATCAAGCTCGCTTGTCGGCTTTGGAGAGAAAAATATCACAGCTGGTTCTGGAAGCAAAAGCGTTGGCTTCTGTATCTGCGGTTTTTTACCCATTGAAGAAATTGAATGAGAACTGTTTTTCTTAAGGTCTGCCTCCTGGAACTCCTCATTTCTAAAGCTCATTGACCTTTCTATAACTATTTTATCAGACTCATTAGAGTTGTTAAGGATTTCTGAATCTTCTTTATGGAAGGTACTTGTTCTCAACGCCTTATCTCTGTCATATCCATCAAAGCTTGGGGCCCTCACAATGACAGTCTGAATTGCATCCGTTAAAACAAAAAACTTGTGCTTCAGGATTTCATTCCACGCAGATAAGAGTAGGGAAAGAGAGAGACCCATTACCCAACAAACCGTAGCAAATTCCAAATTACCAAACCTGCTCAATCAAAGTAAAGCACAAATGTTATTATTTATCGAGCCTTCAACGGGTCAAATGACGGGTAACTAAATACTTTCTCCATCTCTCTCTCTCTCAAATTCAGAACTCAAAACCCAAAAGTTAACTTTTTGAATAAATTCAAGAGAATTAGACAAAATAAATAAAAAAACGATTTTACTTCGGAAAATTATGCAAGCGACCCAGAAAGGAAAAAAGAAGAAGAAGAAGCATTAGGGTATAGCAAAATCTCCGTTCATTTCATACAAGACTCAAGACTGAGACAGAACATATGAACAAGACACCCAGAAAACTGGAACCCATGAAAGATAATGGATCAATAAGCAACATAATTGATTAAAGAATGAAATTAGGTCAATGAAATGCCCATTACCTGCAAATCCAAGATCAGGCGTTTGGCAGCTTTCCTTCCCCGTCTCACTCAAAACCAAATGTTAGAAGTCCAAAACCACTAAACACACCTACCCAGACTAGCTCCTTACTTATTTATACAAGTAAGCAGTTTGAAAATTCAAAGTTGGCGTGTCCGAGACTCAGAAAGTATGCAGTAGTCAAGTAACAAACGGAAAAACGCGGGTTTCACTGGACGTTCAAGGAAGTTGACGAGAAAGACTGATGATAAGGAATGTTTTGAACAGAAGTAAATATTATTTGTGTAAGAATACATTTACAATATTTTTTTATGGTTTTTTATAGAATCGTTTTAAATAATTGAAGATATTTCTATAAAATGACTTTATTTTTATAAATTATTTTATAAAAACATTTTAAATTCTAAATAAGAATCAAGATTATGTAAAAGATCGGAAAATTAATTGTATATGTAAAGGACGTATCCTACTACAGAACGTGATCGTCAACCTGCAAGTCAGAGATTAATGGCACTGGATACCTGAGGTCACTCTAATACTTAAGTCAGTAAAATGTAAAGTATAATAGCTTAAGTATATTATCAAAAGTGATTTTAAAGTTACCTATTATCTATATATATATAGGCGTAAATGTTCCATCGGATTAAAACTACGATTAGATTATCTTCACGCGGTATCTAGCCGTGAGGCTTATCCCTAGATAATTGGAATGATCTGATCATTATATCATGGCTTATCGACCCTATCAACTAGGAGGGCCATTCAATTTATTGGGATATATGTTATTTAAGAGTACCAGGTCGTTGTGGGCCTTTAGCCTGTGATTTTTGCTAAGGCAATATTAGACTGTCCAGTATGTATATAATTTTTTATATTATTTATACATAAAATAATATTGTTAAATATGATTTTTTGCTAAGGCAATATTCAGCAAACTTGTATTAATTATTTTCTTTCCTAGAATGTAAGTAATTTAGTGAGTCAAACATAATTTATTTTTTATTCAAATAATATAAGAGTAAATATTTTCAAGAGTTTGATCTTTGACTGTAAATATTTTAAAAATAATGATGGAATTTAATTCATTTGAATATCCAATTTATTCATTAATTTAATTTCATATAAAATTTAATTAATTGATATCTTACATGAGTAGGGGATTTATAAGGGATCAATGAGGATTAGATTGGAGGTATGAAAATAGAATTTAAATTAGAGTGGGATCCACTTATTCACATAGAGAGAAAGAGAGAGTGGGACCCTTATTTGGATTTAGAGAGTGTTTCATCTCATCTCATCGTACCATCACATTTTTTTTTAAATTTCACATAAAATATAATAAACAATTCAACTTTTTCAAATCCCAAATCAATTTTTTTAAAATTTCAAAACGCTAATAATATTAAAAAATAATATTCTAATAATGTTTTATTCAACTTTCAACTTTCATCTAAAGTCATCTCTTCTCATAATCCAAATGAGCCTAAATCTTAAAAGGAGATACAAAGTATAAACAAACTTGAAAAACCAAACCATTGAATTTACTTACAAACAAGTTGTCACATGATATTGTGTTTGATTTCAATACAAATAATGTTACTTGCATTAACACATATTTGTTTTATATTCTTTGAATGTAAAATGTTGTCTAATAGATTTAATTTTTTTTTAAATAATATATAAAGATTTATAAAACAACTTATAAAACAATTATAAAAGGATTATTATTTAACAAAATATTCATATTTAAAGATATAATTGTAAAAAGAATTGTTTCTATTAATCTCTAAGGCCTTAAATTTAACCACTAAAATAAAATAAAAAAATGGGAGAAAATCAATGACTCATCTATACGAAAGATCCCGCTAGAGCCATATATAAAAGTTATCGAGATGGCTATTGAATAGGTTAAATTTTATTTATTTATTTTTTTATATAAAAAAAATTTGTAATATTATTTTAAATTCTTTTTTTAATCATTAAATCAAAAAAAAAAAAAGGATCATCACCGTCGGTGACATTTCTACGTGGAAAAAGCATTACCCTCTCATCTGAAATGAGTGAGTCGTGAGGGTGACCGAACCACAACGCCATGACCCATGACATAAAACTAAAAAAGTGGGGCCACCATTAATTTCAGCGCAATTGCATGCTATTAACTTTATGGATACATGTCTTGTCAATAATTGTACGACTCCTTTCGGCATTGATGAATGGCGATGGTCCTGTAAACTAATGCTACAACCTTAAATTAATGTTGAATGCATTGGCTCGAACCACCCCGACCAAACTTTTGGTGATTGGTTTCTTCTTCTCTTTTTTGCTATACTAGTCTTTAAGAAAAGATCATTGAATTAAAAAAAATAAAAAAGAAATTAATTATTTTAAGAATAATAAAACTAAAAATAAATAAATAAAAAAAGTGGTGTGAAGATGATGAATAGCAAAACTCGATTCCAATATTATATACTATGCCCTAACTTAACTCGAAAACAATATAGGTTTTGAGCAAGAATGAATCTCAAGATTCAACAATGAAAATCAAGACACTGAAAACATTGAAGGTATCCATAGCACAAATTGCATTTATCAAGCAAACAGCTTTGATGAAAGCAAGTGCAAAGTACTAGAATCTCAAAAGACTTGGACTCCAAGCTATTAATCTGGACTCTCACCCACTTTAGTTGGTTGAGATCTGAGCCACAAGTAGCCATGGGACGGATCCATTTTTTAGGAAGCAGATATTGATCGAGTCTTCTGTCGAGGTGGAATTTGGAGCCAAGACTTCATCATGTCGTATGCAGTGAAACCAATCGCAACAGAAGGAACAATCTAGGAACATCGTATAATCTGTGTTAGCAAGACATTATGATTCAAGCAAGAGACCAATCACACAGACAAAGGTGACCCTAAACTCCAAATAAACTTCATATCCTTTTTAGAACAGCCTAAGTGGTCTTAGTGTAAGTAACCTGCACCAGAAAAGGTACAAGCAAACGAAGTCTAAACAGCTTCTTTGAAGCATTCAAGATGTTGGATAAGTCATCATTGATAGGACAAAGAAAACTAGTTAAATTGATCTTTAAGAAAACAGCTACATGTGTCTTGAATGCGTGCGTGTGCTGTTTTGGTATTTACTAAAGTGTCCTAGGCCTCGGTGTTGTACTGCTTCAAGGGGATTAATGAATATATGAAAATGCTTCAGTCATAAATGTCTTGAGAAGCACCGGCCAGAAATCCATCAAGTGTAAACCGATTCAATAATTACGAACAATTACCTTCATATAGTTAATGCTTAGACCAGCAAACAACTGTCTCCATCCTTGATTACGAACAATAACAGTGAGACCTTCCAATGTGCTTCTGTATCTGGCATTTCCTTGTACCGAAGGTTGCAAGCTTTCGACCTGCAACAGCATCCCACAGGTATTATAAAACTCCAGTTCAAGTCATTTGTATAAAAATCTCAACTTTATCTAGCAATACAACTACATCAATGTTGTTTGTGTGAATTCCAAGTCCATGGGCAATGACAGCTTTAATGCAAGTTACTTCTTTGCTCGTTTCTCTTGAATTCAAGCCTACCCATGGATAGTAAGTAAACTTAAGCTGCATGATTATTAATCCAATATATTCTACATCCTGACAGGTCAATTTACTCACAACATTGTATCTTGTAAAGCAAATGATGTTAAACTCTTTTACTATATGTCATTCTTTTAAGCTGAAACAAGCTTGGGCTCATCTCACCATCGCTCAACCTTATGGCTTAAATTAATATAAGTGACAAAGTCCTAGTCCGGCATTTCAGTTTCTTCATCTACCAATAAGAATTTCAAAATTCTACTGATTAAAAAAAAATTCAAAATTCTGATATTTGAGGCATGAAGTTAACCTCTTTAATTCTCAATCCTCATATCAATGTTCACTACCAATAAAATGATTTGGAAAACTAATTGGTTTACTATTTCTCCGTCAGTGAACTTTAAGAGATTTGGTATATCATCCTCTGTAGTCAATCACAACAAAGACAATCTGTACGCTGCAGAATATGACTCAGAGCAGTCAATTTAACAGGTCAATCCCAAGTTTTACCCCAGCTTTGATAAGTTGCTCCCAATCTATCTAAATGTAGCCAATCCCATCATACAAAACCAGACCAGCGCCCTTGGCAATTTCACTGTCTAGCTTGCTGAAAAAAAGTTGAGCCCTCTGACAGATAACCTAAACTTTCCCACTGGCCTAAGGCTACCATGGTGAAGCACACGGACTCATAGCAACATAAAGAGTCATATGATCCTTATTGATTCCTCTTGCATCAACTTTTGATTGCCCCAGAAAATATACTAGGTGTATGTACTGTAAAAGAAAAATAGCTCCATTCTGCTAAGTGTGTTGTATAATGAGTGTAATGGGGCACATACCTGCATCTGTCTCCTAACAACATCTAGTGGGTATGTGAAGGTCTGTCCAAATAAACCAGCTAGAGCTCCACAGGAAAGACGCATCACAATGGACTTTTGATGCTCTTCAGGAACATGCCTCTTGAGTTCCTCATATATGTAGAACTTTAGCCCAGCATAAGGAAGGATACCAATGAGCGTTGGGCCTGCTCAAACAAAGAAAGTTTCACATAAGAAAAAAGAAACTTAGAATGAGAAACAAGTTTGACAGGACAATTGCTCCCCCCCCCCCCCCCCACCCCCCCTTCCAAAAATAAATAAATAAATAATAATAATAAAGAGAGGAGCCTTCATTATAACATCCCTATGATACTCATGAAACCATTTATACACACCGAGGTAAATAACAAAACAATGACAACAAACATACCTACACCTCGATAAAGTGCACGCATTCCTCCTTGCTTGTACACACTTCTAAGCACATCTCTTATGCCATTATATGCAGGTTGAGTATGATTATTCTTCATGTGATAATTGATACTTCCTCCAGATTCAACAACCTACAGACCATCAACAGAGAAGTAAATAGGTACCATTTAATGAAAATGTTAAATAGGGAACAATCAACCAAAAGGGGAAAAAGAAGCAGTAAACTCCCCATGAAGTTACTGATAGCTTAACACAATTAAATAATCATTGCTAAGTACTGAATAACTAGAGGACAAACGATAATATCTTAGAAATTTAAGTCCCTAACCACCCCCCGGGTTCCAAAAAAAAAAGGCCCTTTGTTACTGTAGCATTCCCTGGCAGGGAGAAGGGAGGAAATTTGGTGCATGGATCATGAATAAAGCTTTGAACTGACTTATTTCAAGCATTGAGAAACATGAGTGTCGAATAAGAACCTTTATCCTTCCTCAGAAATTACACTCAAAACTAAGGTTAAAACTAAAAATTATTATGAGGTTCCAAGGGGTAGGGATCATATATGTAGCTCCCTCCCAATTAACAAAAATCCTGGAACATGAAAGTAGTAGTAGAAGTAACAGTATTCAGTAACTGCAAAGTGACCCAACACCAGAAATACTCCCCTCCCAGCCCAAAAAAGACCAAATGTTTCATTATATATGCAAGATACATACCTGATAAGCAAGTTTGGTACGAGCCAGATCTAAAGGATATGTGCATAAAACCGCTGTTCCTCCAGCTGCTGCACCAGCTAAAAGATCAATAAGGGGCCCTGATCCTAAGGCAGAATAGTTGTCCAAGATCAAACACCGATACTGCTCATATGCCATGAAATGTAAGGCTGCATATGGAACAATCCGAATAACACTAGCTCCATTTCCTCTAGATCACAAAAAGCATAAGTTAAAATAACTTGTAGAGCAAAGACATAAAAAATGATCAAATTTTAACGTGTAAACATACTTGTAGAATCCTTGGACTCCCTCATGCTTCAGTAACTTCTTCAAAGATTGGAACACCCCAAGAGAATGAAACCCTTTTGTTCTTGTCTGTAAAAATCCATACATAGACACACAATTCAAAAGAGTAAGAACTTTATATTGATCTCTATGCTTCATTTTTTACACATGATTCCACATCTTAATAACTTCAGAAATTTGTATTGATCTCTATGCTTCAGTCCCCGCCATAGCCATTTTAAAAATATATCCATTTGGGATCCCAACTAATGGCATAACTTAGGTTAGTTCTAGTTCTCTCGAGTTTATCTTTTTCCTCTCTTCTAAAATTTATTTCTTCCCCATATCTCCACAATGGTCCTACAGAATCTGATTCCATCAGATTATATAAGCCTGTTGTCACAAAGTGAGCATATCTTTGAGGCAAAGAAATGGATCTCGCACTCATTATATCCATTATAGATTACAAATAATGAAAGAAAATAAAGAGATAATAAGAAAGGGTTTTTTTTATGCTCCACCTGCAAGAGTATTTTGATCCGTTCCAGGGGTGCAACAGCAGTTTTAGCGAATGCTCCAGCTGCACCTCCAGCAATCAGCTCCTTAACATAAACAGGCATACCATCAAGGTATGACACCTCTTTGCGAGTTGGCGAACCATCTATAAGCCTTGCAACATTTGATGACAACACAGATCCTTCTGAAGAACCCATCTACAATCCCTTAAAACTAAGTTCACTACCACAACCTTTTAAATTCAAGAATTTTTTAATTAGCCACCCTGCAGCTTAAACAACTCCTTATCCCATCTATCTCTTGGAATACGAAACGAAAAGACTTTTTGTTCAAATGTCAGGCAAAATGGCCTGAGAACACCCAGAAACCGAGTGGGTAGGTTCGCAAGCCGATCCTCCTCGTCAATGACAACAATATACATCAACGATGCACAGAGCAGCTGGCTTAAGCAGATCAAATATCCAAAATCCTGCCTTCAATTGTAACAACTCTCCAAAAACACCATTGCCCACTTAAAGTTTACCAATTAAACCGAATATTTCAACAAGAAAAAACAAAACTTCGACTAAATATTAGCAACCCATTTCAGTCCCGTTAGCATAAAGCAAATTCATCATTTGAGAAAGGCAGGACTGATTTGCGAATTTCGATCTAAAATGCCACGAGTCTGACCAAATACTGCATAACCCTTCAATCTCAAGAAACCCACTTGAATGAATCAAAGACCGAGTGATCAATCCCCACTATCGCCGAATGGGATAGGTAAAGGACGTGAGCGATCAGTAGTGTTCAAGAAAACCTACCAGGAGCAACTAAACGTTTGCGTAGGAGGAGAACAGGCCTGTATATACCATACATAATATATAGCAATTCAGAAAGAAAAAATGAACCTGTTCTCCTTCGCCGACCGAAGGAGGAGGTTTCCTTGAGCTTTCTCAAGAAATTGCTTTGCGTTTTGTATGTGTTGCGCAACTTGCGCTTTCAGTTTCTTCGAATTTGAACGCGCTTGTGAGTATGAAACGTGATATGATACGACTCTAGTGCACCCGAGTTTGGTGGACCATCACTCTTGCCGACTTCGGTGTCCTATCACCCATGAACTATGGAGAATAATTGACCGAGTACGAGAAATCTTACGCAGTCACCCATAAATAAGGAGCAAGCAAAGGACATTGCCCCACCTGTTCGTTAACTACATTTAAAATTTATCTCAATCTATCTTATTTTATCAAATTATTATAATTTTTTTAATTTTTATATAAAATATAATAAATAATTTTATTTTTTAAGTTAAAAAATAATAATAATATTAAAAAATAATATTTTATTCCATTTTTATCTCAACTCATTATTTAAACCACTTTATAATTTTGAGTTTGAAAAATTACTTTTAACCGTTTAATAATTCTTAAAAAAATATATATCTTTCATAAATTTATAAAAGTGTTTTAAATAGTTAAAAAATTAAAAAATTAGTTTTTTTAATATTAAATCGAAGTTTTTGTTGAAAACTACTGTATTAATTTTCAAATTTTTTGAAATCCGTTTTTATCTAATAATAAATAATTTTTTTAAAATTTTTTATTTTTTTAAAAATAAAACATTTTAAAAAAAGTACTATTATATATTATACTCACATCCTATTATGTGAAATGTGATATTTTTATCACTTATCTTTTATTTTGTTAAAGAATAAATTTAAAAGTTGATGAGTAATATTGTCTCTTCAGAGCACTCTCACTGGATTATCTATACAAAAAAATAATCTCACTTTTTAACTGTTAAAGAGAAAAATCACTTACATCGGATTATCTATAACTAAATTTCCTAACTTTTACCTACAGTAAATGTAAAGTTAAAACCAAATTTAATAGCTACTGTATGGGAAACAAATGCTTATTTTATTGTTTTTCTTTAATTCTCCCTCTCTTCTCGGGTACCTACCCCTACCCCACTACTATCTTCTAATCACTGCAAGTGTATTTGCATTTGCTCGTGCATATATTTATATATAATTTGTGGTTAAATGATAATTAAAAAAATATAATTTTTTAACCCATAATTTAATTAGAATATGATTACTAATTAACATATAATAAGTAGAATAGTAAAATATGATAAAATAAAATAAATTAATAATTAAAATTGTAAATATTTTTTAATTTATTATTTATTAATTACTATATAATAAATAAATAAATAATCCAACGTAAAGATTTGATGTAAATAGCCAAAATCAAATTCATCTTATATTATTTTATTGTTATATAATAAAAAAAATAGCTATTCCAATATAGAGATTTATGTAAATGAAATAGTCAAAATCTAAAGTTATCTTATATTCACCAAAATTATCATTTACATTTGCACAATCCATTAATAATGCTCTCATAGTGAGATGTATGTGTAATTTGTAGAGTTTTCTATTTAACAAAACTCTATGATTAAAACCAAATGGGGATTCCGCCTCATGTGTGTGCACGTGCTTCCCTGAGCAATGACCATACTACCCCTTTTCTGAAATTAAAACAAAAAATGAAGTCGTATCCATCTCGCTGAATAAGTAGACGAATCGACTGAGGGTCCGAAGGAGATGCTTACACAAATGAACAAAACTAACTTTTTTTTATCTCATGCTGCTATCCTCTCAATAGATCAGTGAAAATAAATATTAGTAATGGAAAGAGCATGGTAGTCCTCTCTGCCTCACGTGTCAACGTTAGAACAGATCTTGCCTAATGTCAAATCCATTTGCTTCATCCTTTTTATTTTTCAATAGGCTATGAAGAATGTCCCAAACTTGGTGACTATCAAACTAGACGGCACCCATTTCATTCTCGGGGAGCTTCAGCTTCCTTTAGTTCACAGTCAACAACTGTTCGGCTTTATTGATGGAACCAAGCAAACCTAAAAAAAAATTCCCTCCTCACATACAAAGAAGTCCGACGAAATGGCAATATCTTCATTTAGATCTCTCCATTTATTTTGCTAAACAAAACTATGAATTTGGTTTACTTTTTGTATTTTTCCTAGAAAATGAATTATCAAACAAAAGAATCTTGTGTTTTGTAATTTCTATACAACTTCCTGTTGAGTACTGTGAGGAAGGAGCCGACGTTGAGCTGAGGAAGGGGGGCTTCAAGCTAAGAAGGGGACAACGGTACTTCTCTAAAGGCGACGATAATTTAGAGAAGATGAAGAAATCTGAAGCATGTGTTTACCTTGTTAAGGAAGGAGATGGAAGAGTTCTTTCATGTGTTTTAATAAACAAACATTCTATGTGCAGTTATTTTTGTGTACTCTTTTGCGCACTCCAGTGATGTGATTGGCTATATATTAAGAAATAATTAATATACCCAATCATATCAGTGGAATGTACAAAGAGTATGCAAAAGTGACTATACATAGCATTACTCTTTAATAAAACACAGCATACAAGTAATTAATAAAATGACCATTTTAGTTGTGCGCGAGCAGTCCTCGAATTTCAAATGGTCATATTTTCAGACAGTCTGCAATTGACAACTATTTTTTTATAAAAAATTCTATATACCATACTACAATCTCACTTGCATCTCACTAAGTAAGATGTGGCACATTTATCACCATTGAATGATCATTTATTGCATGTTTTTTTATAATCAAATAGTAGTAAATGTGCCACATCATATATAGTGGGATGCAAATAAAAAAAGTAGATGAAACTACAAAAGGTTTCTGTAGCGAACTAGGGTAACGATTGTTTTGAGTTACAATTGTAGAGAACTAGGGTAAGACGAAAATACCCTTTCTTGCTCTAATAGGGTTTTGTGAATTATGCTAGGGCTTGCACCTCCTCCCTCGATGGCAGCCACCGAGGCGCCTCAGTGATGCGACAACGTACTTTTGCCAACATAGTATCTGACTCTCCACAACCGATCTCGAAGGTGACTGTGTCATTTTGTGCTCCAACATCGGTGGATGGGGTGATTTGTGTGCTTTTCTCTAAGAAGGAGATTGAACAATCTGCTGTGCCTTTCAAGTTCTCATTGGTATTGAAATTCTTGCGTCAAAGGCCCTCTCTTGATACTATACGGTCGTTTATGAAGATCTCGGTGGGGTTTGAAGTTTCAACCTATTGTTTCTGCCATGCGCAAACCAAGACATGTATTCATTTGCTTGTCTACAGAGGAGGATTTTCTTAAAGCCTTTGCCAGGGGTGCATGTGATATAGATGGCGCATTTTATTGTGTCTTTCACTGGACACCGGAGTTCCATGAGGATATTAAACTTGATAGGGTTCCAGTTTGGATCAATATGCTGGGCCTCCCCCCTAATTTCTATCACAAGTCCTTTCTCCATAACATTACTGCACCATTGGGCAAGTTTCTTAAATGAGATAACCCTACATGGTGTGCTACTTAGACGGATGGGGTTAGGGTATGTATTGAGATGGACATATCTAAAGAACCATTGTTGGGAGTGTGGATTGGTACGCCGAGGAAGCCGCAGTGGTTCTATTAAGAAGTTGTGTATGAAACACTCCCTACATATTGCACGAAATGCAAGACCCAAAGTCATAATCTGAGAACGTGCAAAAAAGAGAACCAACGATGTGATTCAGCTCCTAAGAATCTGAAAGATGGAGAGAAAGTTGAGAACGTTTGGATACGGCAATCTCGGGACTTGGCAGTTGAGGAGATATGTGATAATATCAAAAATAATATGATAGCTTTATAGGAAGGCACCAAGACTGTCACAGAAACCCTAGTTAGGGAGGAGGTTGTCCCTACTATGGCCTTGGAGGATGGTGTTCCTTCAAGCCCAGTTTTGCAAAACGTTGGTGATTTGTCTCTGAATGTGGAAGTGATGTTGTCCCAGGTGCCTATGGAAGTGGTTCGGGTTGATAGTTTGGTGGTGGATTTGTCTCAAATTTCTCCTATCATAGATCAATGTACAATGCTTGAGGAGGTCTAGGTCTATTCGGATACTGATTTTGAGGATAATTTATAGTCATTGTCTTTTGCAAAGGATAATATGTCAGACTCTAGTTTGTTGCCTAGTTCTATTAAAAAGAATGAGGAAATTAAAATACGGGGTTTTACTAGGGTTGTAAGCAAACCCTCTTGCCTTGATTTATGATTTGTTCTTACTTTTATTGGAATGTTCGTGGCTTGGGTATGTTGCAGAAACGCTTATAGAAGTTGATCACAAGGTATTGTCCTAAAATTATTGTTTTGGCTAAACCTATGTTAAATGTTTCTAGATTACATTGGTGGAGACACCGGCTTGATTTTGATGATTGTGGTTCTAATATTAAGGTTGGTGGGAAACTTTGGTTCATGTAAAAGAATGAGTTGAATTTGGTAGTTGATAGTATGAGTGAGCAACATGTTACTATGCTAATTGTTGAAAACTTGCAGCTTGTGTTTTTTACCTTTGTTTATGCTAAGTGCAACTATCAAGAGTGGCGTCGATTATGGAGTCAATTAGAAGTTTTCAATTGTTCTGATCCATGGTTAGTTATGGGTGATTTTAATATAATTCAGCATAATGGTGAAAGATGTGGTGGTCGTCCACGGTTGGCTGCTGCTATGGATGATTTCAATGCATGTTTGGATAATTGTGGTCTCATTGAGATGAGCTATACTGGAAATTCCTTTTCTTGGTGTAATGGGCATCAAAATCTATCTCGGAATTGGGCTCGGCTTGAGGGCATGGATGTCTTCTCAAAAGCTAATTTTCAATACTTTCCTTGTACTTCATCTGATCATGCTATGATGATCATTAATTTGGTATGGAGTGTAGAGCCTTATGGTTACCGGTCCTTTAAATTTCAACATATGTGGACTTCGTATGAAGGTTTTATGGACCTTGTTTCTAAGGTTTGGCAAGAGGAGTCCAATGATTCAGGTCTTCTTAGATTGGCTAGTAAGCTTAAAATGTTGAAAATTGCACTGAAGGTTCGGAATAAACAGGTCTTTGGGAAGAGACACAGTTGCAAATTGTAGAGTTGGAAGCTCGTATTCAGGAGCTAGAAAATAGTTTGCAAGATGGTTATTCGGCTGATTTAGAGTCAGATTTGTTGGTGTTTCAACTGCAGTTATCGATTTGAATGGAAAGGGAAGAGACTCGCTTGGCTCAGCAAGTGAAATAGACTTGGTTGCAAAAGGGTGAGGTAAATATTAGTTTTTTCCGTGCTGCGAGTAAGAAGAATTGGTTCCTAATCAAGATGATGAGGCTTGGGGATGGGACCATGCTTACCTCATTTGAACAAATCCATGTGAGTGCAGTATATTATTTTCATGAATTCCTAGAAGCTCTTCCACGTATAGCTCTCCCAGATCTTAGTGGGCTTATTGATATCATTATCATATAAGAGGTCAATATTGCTGTTGCCCAGATGACTAACACAAGAGGGGGGGTGAATTGAGTTGTATTTAAAAAAATAGCAATTATAAATCAAATAAACAATATAAAATATAAACAAAATATGAAACAACAATAAATATAAAGAGTAAGGGTAAGAGAGAAGCAAACTCAGTATGTTAACGAGGTTCGGCCCCACTGCCTACGTCCTCGCCTCAAGCTACCCCTTGAGAATCCCCGAATTCACTATTCAACCTCCTTCAGGTGGAGATAGAAACCTATTACACCTTTGAACAACACCGTTACAAAGGATCCGTGTAGAACACCCTCTACACTTGCAATCACCTTACACGTGGTGATTCAACGATTCCCTGTGTAGAACACTTTCTACACGCACAAGGGTTGTACACACCCTTTTACTGATACAAGAATTGATAGTGGGTAGGATATCAGAAAACACTCCTCAATGAGTGAAATAAGAACAATACAAGCACAAACTATATCTCTCAAAATGAACAAGGGTTAAGGCTCAATGCTTAGAGAAGAGAGAATGAAAGCTTTGAATGAGAGTTGTATGCTCTTGGTGTTGTGAATGTGAAGCTCTCAAATGATCTATTTATAGGCATATGAGACTTCATATTCAAATTTAAAAAGATTCACATGTCAAAGACATCATCATTCACTTTTCAAAAATTCAAACCTAATCTTTTTACTTTTTGCATATGACAAAAGGAGCACACTTTGCTTTTCAAAAATATCAAACCTAATCTTTTACTTTTTGCATATGACAAAAGGAGCACACTTTGCTTTTCAAAAATTTCAAACCTAATCTTTTACTTTTTGCATATGACAAAAGGAGCACACTTTACTTTTCAAAATTTTCAAACAAAGACATCTTCCTTTTGCATAAGTCAAGAAAAACATCAATCACTTTTGAAATTATTCAAATAAAACATGCACATGTGAAAGATGACAATCAATCATCTTTAATATTTTTAAAGTTCAAACCTTTAATCATGGCATGCACATGTGAAAGATGACAATCAATTATCTTTCAAAATATTCAAATTTAATTTTCAAAAATATTCATGCACATGTGGAAAATGTATTTTAATGCTTTATGATAAAATATTAATTTTGAACCTTAATCCTAATTTCGAATTTTGAAGAGATTTACAACATTACTCTATGACTTTAATGTGAACTTGCTCCCTTCTTGCTCATGCTTGGTTTCTTGATGTGCTTGACTCCATTGTGTAGATAACTTGAGCTTGAGACTCCTTTATTCTTTGAATTCATTTGTTATCATCAAAATCCATGTGTAGATATATAATTACACAAAACTTGAAATCTTAGGTTCAACAATTGCTTTGTGTAGGATTTTGTTGCCTCAAGAGGTTTATGATGCCCTTTGGTCTATTCCTGTGGATAGTTGTATAGGTTTAGATGGATTCAATTCAGGTTTCTTTAGATCTTGCTGGCACATTGTCAGTAGTGATGTGATTACTGTTGTGGCTGAATTTTTTAGAGGAGATGTTTTGCCTCGGTTTTGCACTGCTTCCTATTTGGTCCTTATTCCTAAAGTTGAAAATCCGAGGAGCTGTGATAAATTCCATCCAATCAATCTTCGTTCGGTTATTTATAAGATATGTTCCAAAATCCTTGTTAATCGTCTCTCACCTTTGCTTGCCCGGTTTATTTCTCCCGAACAAGGTGTCTTTATCCCAGGGCGCAGTATTTATAAGAATATTAGCCTGACACAAGGGTGGATCCATTGGTATCAATAAACCAGCTCGTGAGGGAAATGTTGTGCTTAAAATTGACATGGCAAAGGCGTATGATAGCATTGACTGGGGTTTCCTTCTTCATGTACTGGATTCCTTTGGTTTTTCTACTTCAGTATGTGGTTTAATAAGCCAGTGCATCTCTACTCCATGGTTCTCTATTGTTTTAAATGGCATCCCAAAAGGCTTCTTTAAGGGTGGCGGAGGGCTGCGACAAGGTGATTCCCTCTCTCCATACTTATTTATTATTATAGAAGAAATCCTCTCCCGATTAATCAAACATCATATTGCAATGAGGAAAATTCAGCCTTTTCTCCATCCAAGGACTTCTCCAGTGATCTCTCATTTATTGTATGCAGATGATATTGTTATATTTTCTAATGGGGGAAAAGCTTCCATGAGAGCTATTATGAAGATCTCGCAAGATTATGAAGATTGGTCTGGTCAGGTTGTGAACAAAGCAAAATCTTCAATAATTTTCTCCAATAAGATTACTTTGGCTCGACAATGTATGACCTTGCGCTTGATAGGTTTTACTGAAAGTAAATTACGTTTTACCTATTTGGGGGTTCCTATTATTTCTAGAGGCTTGTTAACACGTCATTTTAATTAATTACTTAATAAAATCTGAAGTTGATTAGAGGGTTGGCAAGCTAAATTGCTTTCTAATGGTGCTCGTCTTCTTTTACTTAAACATGTTTTGCAAAGTATTCTGATTCATTGCTTATCCATTTTGTCTACGTCATCCACAGTGTTGGACAAGATTAAGCGGCTTATGAGTACTTTTTTTTTTTTTTTGAGTTCCGGAAGGAAAACCAAAGAGGAAATGGTGCTCGTGGGATTCGATGTGTAAACTAGTTTCGGAGGGGCTTGTGGGTCTTTAAAACCTTCCTGAAGTTCAGAGGTCTCTCCCTATGAAGCTTGCTTGGAATCTCCTCCAAGTTAAATCGCTATGGTCTCAATTTTTTTTAGCAAAATGTGGGTTCAGAACATATCTCGCTAGTTAACCCTCGAAAGGGAACTTGCTTTTGGCGTATGATTATTAAGAGTCTTCCTTTTTTGTGCAAAAAAACTCCTTGTGTCCTTGTGGAGGGTAAAAAATGGTAATTTATCTTTTTAGAGGGATCATTGGTTTGGTGAGGGCCATTTGTGTGATCAAAAGCAAATTATGGATCTACCATCGCTAATATTGGCAGAGTGTAAATCTTGGATAGGATGGAATATTGACCTTTTTTAAAGATTGGTTGGTTTGGAAAAAAACGGATATGTTGGTTGAAAAACCGAAAAATTTTAAAAATGGTTAGGACGTTCTTACTTGGGTTCTTAAGGCAGATGGAATGTTTTCCACTTAAAGTACTTGGGAGTGCCTTCGTACTCAATCACCTATGATTCAGTAGATGGATTGGGTTTGGCATCATTTTATTCCCAAAAAAATGTCGGTTTTGATGTGGAAAGCTTTGCATGGTTGTCTTCCTGTGGATGATCGATTGAGAAGAGTGGGTATTATTCTAGTTTCAAATCCTGTGATTGTTGTGCTTTGGGTGCCTATGAAGATCAAGATCATGTTCTTGATTTAGGTGAATTTGCGTCATAGATTTGGTGTCGGGCCTATCTTCTTTTAGGCATGCCAAATTTGATTGGAAGGAATTGGAAAGAGCAAATCGCCTATTGGTTTCGTCAGGCCAAACTCTCTTCTTGTAGTGGATAGATTCTTGGTCTCCTTCCTATTATTATCACATGGCGCTTGTGGTGGAGGAGATGTAAAGCTCAAATGAAGGGCACCCTAGAATCTACTGACACGATTTGGATGTCTATTAAATATTGGTTGTCCTGGGTTGTTTTAAAATTCAAAGATCAAAACAATAAAAGGGATTATGAGTTGCTTCAATCATTAAATCTTCCCATCCCGAGTGCTCGTATGAGAGGTGACAAGATTGTTCGATGGGAGAAACCAAAGCTTGGTTGGTATAAACTTAATGTTGATGGTTGTTCATTGGGCAATCTAAGTGCTTCAGGAGTAGGAGGAGTAATTCGTGATCATGATGGTGAGTTGCGTTTGGGTTTTTCTGCTCCTATTGATTTTTGTTCTAATAATCTAATAGCCATGCTAAGGTTATGGGTTTATTTTATGGCTTAAGGCATGCTAGGCATTTGGGTTGTGATGTTATTGAGATTGAGATGGATTCAAAATTGATTAATGATTGGATTGGAAATGGAAGGTGTGGTTTGTGGTATCTAGAAGACTACTAAGAAAAAATCATCAGCTTTCTTGGTCAAATTCATTTCACTTTTAGACATATCTATCGGGAGTGCAATGCGGTTGCTGATATTTTGGCTAAATCTAGAGCTAAGAGAAGTAATCTTACTTATTCTTTTGCTTTGGAGCTTACAAGAACGGCAAGAGGTTTCTTAAGACTTGATAAGGGAGGTTTGCCATATTTAAGAAGGAAATAGGTGTTGGTTCTTTTTGTTTTATTGTTCATGGTTCTTTGGTTTAATTTTAGTGTTTTCTGCATGCTTGTGTTTGGATTTGGCCCAAGCATCTGATTGTTATCACGATTTTCTTCCACCATAAATGAAGGCTTTTAATAAAATTAAGAGGAGATCACTCGTGGACATGTGACTTTCATCTTTTTCCAAAAAAAAAAAGTAGGATATAAATAGTATGACGATGTGGTATATAGCATTACTCATTAATGATGACATATGAAATAGCCAAAGCATTCTTGCCTAGAGCATGAGCTACATTGTTGACTTCTCTTTTGATATGTTTAACAGACCAACTATCAAACTTAGAAGCATGTGTTTTACATCATAAATAAGCATTCATTTGCTATCCCGATTCCCAACTATCTTCTATTTCATTGATTGCCTTAACAACCAGTAATGCATCCCTTTCAAGAATGATCTTCTTAAATCCTAGCTTGAGACTAAGGATAGTGGCGTGAAGAGCAGCCTAGGATTCTGTTAGTAATGGGTCTTGATATAAGTATTAGTGAGTTTTTAATACATATACGCAATAGTCTCATCTTATTATAGAATATTATGTATTTATATAAGTAATTTTAATTAAATAAAAAGATGTAATAAGATGTATGCTACGTTAATCATATTACAAGAATTTTTAATAATTTTACAAGTAGCATAACTTTTACGAATGATTAAGAGTATTTTATGTGTATTTTTTTTATTAAGATATAGAATAAATAATAAAATTTACTTCTTTAGTGTAAATTTTAGAATAAATAACGATTTCAAATAATATCCACAGCAAAAATCCTAAATTAGAACTCTAACTCTACACGACTGTGTTTAGGTAGTGAAGTGATCCCATTTATTCTATAAATAGTAGTGAAAAAGTAATGATAAAATATTGAATAGTATTAAAAAGTAATGAAAAGTATGTAAAAAGTAATGATAAAATAATAAATAGTAGTGAAGTATTCTCAAAATATTCTAATACCCAAACTGGCCCTTAATCTCATTAATTATATATTCACGTGTTGAGAAGTGGTTTTACATTATCATGCAGCAAAAGAAACTTTGAATGTGTAGATGACAAGGACATAAAGATGCTGAATAACGCCTATACAAAGTTGAAAGTGAATATATAATTAAGCTTGAATTGGGATGAGATTACAGTGATTGAATCATTATGACAGTTTGAATATAGAATTTTCTCTAGAAATCTCATGCATGGACAAATCTTAGAACCTGCCAAAAACAAAAACTCAATATCTTTCAAAAATGAGTAAAAATTTAGGTCTCGTTTAGATACTTAGTCTCGTTTGGTTACAAAGTTTATATGAGATGAGATAAGATGTTTTGTTAAAAGTTAAATAAAATATTATTATAATATAATTTTTTTTAATATTAATTTTGTCTTGGGATTTAAAAAGATTGAATTGTTTATTATATTTTGTATAGAAATTTAAAAAATTCGTAATGATTATATAAAATGACATGAGATGAGATAGTTTGGTTTATGTAACCAAATTAAGAATATCTCAGTATAATTGTGGATAATAGTAAAATAGTTTAAGTTAAAATATTTTATTGAATTTCATGAAATAAGAGAGAAAAAGTTGAATAAAAATATTAAAAAGTTTAAAAAATATTTAAATACTAGTTTTTAATATTATTTTTATTTCAAAATTTAAAAAATTTGTAATATATTTTTTATTTTGTTTGAAAGTTTTAGAAAATTGTAATTATTAGATGAATAAAGTTGAAAATTAGAAATTAAAAAATATTTTGTGTTGGAGCGATGTTGGGAAGGAAATACATGAGAATTTATAAGAACATTTGAGAATACTTGATAAGAGAATTTATAAGAACATTTGAGAATACTTGATAAAGTTGTGTTGCCAAACGGATAAGAGTCTATTTAGGAACATAACTATTTTCAGATATTCTTAAACTATTTCATTATTATTTATAAATTATTTACTATTATTCTTACTACTATTTACAATTCAATCAAGATACTCTGTATCATAATGAAGCCTATAAATGTAAAGGTGTTGAACAAAGTGCTGAGTTTTAGGCCGAGTCGAGATGTTGGTATGACGTGGAAAGCCATATGCAAGTGGTTGGATTAAGATAGGGGCATTGCTTTTTCTGGCTTCCCTTTTGATGCCTAGGAGTTGACAAGGCCATGAACCTGAACCCATTCTGGTGCTCAAAACTGCCAAAGGGGTCCCAGAGATGGAAGCTAAGCATAGAAACTCTCCCACTTCATACATTTTTTGTTCTTGAAGCTTAGGGCACATTTTCTGATAGAGAGTGTTGAAAACCTGGTCTCTTCTTATGGCACCTAGGATTTTATCCGAGTTTTAAAACTCAAAGGGGTAGGGAAATAGATACATAATGTGGGAATTACAAGAATAAACCTAAACTAAATGATGAAAAATTTCACCACTAGGGATGCAGGAAGCTGTTTGACCACTCCCATTCTCCTATCTGTGAATCATTTCTGCTGTGCAAACAGTTTTGGTTCACTAAAGACTGTTAGGCAATCTTATGATTGTGTTTTCTTATATTTAGTTCTGAATATTTTCTCATCCATCCCCCAACAAGGCCTGTTTCTCCAATAAATATTAAAGGCCATTTCACCCACTCTCAAAAGTTGTTTGTAATTGCTGTATTTTAGCAGAAGTCGAGAAAGAACAGGTGTAGCAACAGGGTTTTTAAACATCAGTAAAAATGCATCATATTTGACAGAACCTTTGCTCCCAATGGTTACCAAAGAGTCAAAGACATAACCATGCGTTGTAAGATGGCTTGAATTCTTGACTTTCTACACGAGAATAGACATGTATGACATATACAGATAATCCGGTTGCTCTTTTCACCTAGCCTATTAAGCGCAGTAACTGGCTCTGGAATAAATTGATGGTCTCCGGCTGCGTTCATGCATAATCACTACTGATATTGGTGTTATGCCCATATGAATGGAGTCACTCCAATTGAGATCTTCTCTAATTTCTTGACCGAATTAGAAGGTCCAATGAAACGAGAAATAGATACAACATTAAATGCTCATGTGGGATTCACGCTTCTATACCGGCAGCGCTAAACATTGTAACGTCCGCATGTTATGTCTATTTCTCTCCACAATTTAATCATCCAATTTGATCGGACACGTGAAGAGGATTTTATACGAATCCCTTCAAACATGAAAAAACTAGCTACCCCTGCATATGGAGTGGAAAGGATTGATTTATTGACATCAAGACATTCTTCCTTCATTCTTGATTTCCTTCAACATGTTCTTCTGGTGGTGGAAGTAAGTCTGGTTCGTTGAATGAGAGCCCCCTAGACAAAGATATCACACTCGGGGTCCTAGGATGGTATGCTGAGATCCTTTTTCCCTTGCCATCATAAATAACAGCATCTTCCTCGTCTGGTACTTTACATTTTTCCCCTAATATAATTGTCTTCATCCAAACAGAGTCTTCCATCTTCAACTGCTCTTTCCTCTGACGATTTTCCTCCCTTCTTGCCAATGACAAGCTTCTTGGCAGTTTCATGCTTAAATTCATCGATGTTTTTCGGTAAGGCGAGGACTTGGTCATGTTTCTGCAAGAGTAACTCTCTCTCATTTGCTTCATTGCAGGTGGAAGTGGTAATTTGTTATCCAAGATATCTTCAGATTCTACTGGTTCTGCAGCTTTTGGAGGTGGAGAAGATGTCATTGTCATTGTAATTGCTGTTGAATCAACCAAATCTGGCTTTTCTGCCGTTTCAAATGGAGGGGGAGCTGAAGAAGGAGGTGATGTTCTTTTCCTAAACCGAGATACACATAGAGCTGTGATCGTAGCCATGGCTGCTGCTATCCCTACAACTAGGAGTGAAAATGAGAGCAATGGATGTATTAATGGCTTCTCATTCAAAGGGATTCTCCTTCCCATGACTTAAACATCCAAAGGAAGATAATGCAAACTTGTGACCTCTCTTTCTTTGGATTCTCTCACTTTTCTGCTTTCTCTATATGTTCTCTATTGTTTTTTTCTTTCTGATGTTTGAAAATGGTGCAACAAGGTTGTTTGGATCTTGGTAGAGGAAAAAAATTTAGTCTGAAAATGAAGGTGGGTGTTTTGTTCCTTCTTGGTCTCTATAGGAGTATCCGAAACAATTTGCTTGAATTTAGGAATTGAGAGGACAGAAGAAGAGGAGGGGAGGAACAGTCATACTATTCTGAGGCTTTCAAGACTTTATATTTTGGCCAAAGCAAGACTATTTAGACGGTTAAGTTAGTTACACCATTCATCTAAATATATCTGTACTCTCTAAAATACAACTGCAAAGTGGACAATTTCCTCACTTCCCTTTTCACACATGAGCTTTTGTATGATGCAGCTCATGTTAAATGGGAGGCAGAGTGGAGTGAGGTTCCAGCATAATGTCTGAAGTACATAAGAAATTCAATTGTCACAATTCCCAATATTCAAACATCTCTCTCAGGATTGGGTTCATAACAGAAAGAGGAAATTCATAAAAATATGTCTATAATATTGGCAAGCCAATTGGCTGAATCTTAACAGAAATTACATGAGGCAGTGATGGAATTGTAGATAAAAAAGGACTCAAAAGCACCACTCCTCCCTCAAATCCTAAGAAAATGAAAAATTGAAAAGAAAATAACATTAGTAAATTTGGGAAAATGTGATTTATACTTATAATTTTTATTTATATAACAATATGTGCTTACGTGTGAATTATTGATATGTTGAAAATTATAAAATTGGAATTTAAAAAGAAAACTGATAAAATGGATCTTGTACATAAAATTATAAATACATGATGTAGCACTATTCATTAATTAATCCATTATAATTCTAAAATTCCAAATTGCAACGTCATGATGCATACACAATCTAATTACTAGATTTTTGTTTGCATATAAGTCAAGTCCAACCAAAAGTAATCTTTTTTCCCCATTGCCGCTTCCTTTACACCTAATAAAACTATACTCTCCTTTTGGATTTGGCACATGCAATTCTACTTTGGATGGAGAGGAACAAAGAAAACACTTTTTCTCCTTTATTATTATTAGATCAGATTTGTTTGTTATCTTTCATATCTATCTGTTTTTCTTTCTTTCTTTCTTTCTTTTTTTGAGTTTTTTGTACGATAATTGTTTATAAAGCCGACAGAAATAAGTTGGATTAGAAATGAAATGTACATAGGTGGGGTTCTCGTGGTCCCATTTGACAAATATATAAGACCCATATATTTATAGAATTCTTTTTCTTTTTTTTTGGTTGGCCTCTAATTTATCGAATTCATTTCCTGTTTATATCAGTATGGAGTCAATCCAGTTAGCCTTTTGAAGGCCTTTATAATTTAATTTCTTTTGTTACATTGATTTATATAAGTTTATGGTGGTTTGCAATTGAAGCACCATTAGTCCATTAACTGCATAATAAGTTTTGCCTTTTTGTATTGTTTTTTCCTTCCCTTTCAATTGTTTGGGACTGGATTGGAAAAAAAGGAGAAAGCAGTCGTGAATGGAAGAAAGCAACACAAGAAGTAAGTTCAGGAGGGTTTGTGTCTTCTGTGGGAGCAGCTCTGGCCACAGAAACGTCTTCAGTGATGCTGCTCTTGAATTGGGCAATGAACTGGTTTGTTTGTTTCATTTATTACTCTCTTCTATCTCTTTCTTTGCTTAAGTTTAATGCAGTCACAAGCTTTGCTATATGTTCTCCGACATAGTTTGTTTTGATGATAATGTATTCATTTTTAGCTGCTGTGTACTGGGTGTTTGATGTTTTGAGCTGGGATTGTTTCTTGGGAAAATGAAACTGTACTTTGCTTTTGGGTTTTGGCCTTAAAATGAGCTTCTGATGATTTCGGCTTTATGCTGCGAGTTGTAAAATGATAGTTTGATGAGTTGGTTCTGTTTGGTAATGAGACTTATTGGGTTTTGGTTTCTGGCCACAGAACATAATTTAACCAATATATTGATATGATTTTGAATTGTGTATTTCAAATACCGAACAGAGCATTTCCTGTCTTATCATAAAGGCATGTTCTTGACTACTATCCTTGATTGGATCATTCTTAAAGGTTTATTTGTTGTGGGTGTTTGGGTATCCATAACAGGTGAAGAGGAAGATAGACTTGGTATATGGCGGGGGAAGTGTCGGGTTGATGGGTTTGATTTCGCAGAGAGTTTTTGATGGAGGTTGCCATGTTCTTGGGTATTTCTAAGAAACATGCCTGATTACCCTTCAATATTACATTGTCTGTGTCTTTCATATTTAATCCTTTCATTTAATGCAAGATAGGTGTTGATCACATTATATCACTTAACAAAATTCTTAACTGCTTTCCACATGCAGGATCATTCCAAGAGCTCTCATGCCTCTTGAGGTATATCTTTATGTATTGCATCAGATTGTAATTCTTAGCTGCCCATAAGGATTAGAAATTCTTATTACATCCTATATAGTATTAGTTCTAGCCCTCTGCGCTTATATATGTTGTTAGTTGAAAAACATGTTCACTTGTTCATTAGAATATTGTTGGCTAGCACTGATAGATATCTGGTCAACCTGTGGGAGAAGTAAGAACTGTTTCAGACATGCATGAGCGTAAAGCTGCAATGGCTCGAGAAGCTGACGCCTTTATTGCTCTTCCTGGTAATCACCTGGAAAATTCTCATCAATAATCAAGTGAAAATAAACAATCACCTCAAGTGTTTTGTTCCTTGAAACCATTGAGATCTTCCTTTACAAATCAAGATGGCTATTCTCTTGGTACTTAATACCTACATATCTTTTTCTTTTCTGGTTTTAGGAGGATATGGGACCATGGAAGAGCTATTGGAGATGATAACATGGGCCCAACTTGGAATTCATACAAAACCGGTAAACTATCAATTTCACATTTGAAGATATATTGGGAAAATTACCATTGCAACTGGATGTTAATTTCTGTAGGTTGCTCTGCTGAATGTTGATGGGTACTATAATTGCTTGCTGGCATTATTTGACAATGGGGTTGCAGAAGGATTCATCAAGCCAGGTGCTCGGCATATTGTCCTCTCTGCTCCAACTGCAAAAGAACTAATAATTAAGATGGAGGTATTCTTATAACCCAAGTAATTTTCTCCCAGAATCAACTAAGAAGGAAACACCACCTTCATTTTTAGGGGAGAGAGAGAGAATGGATAAAGCTTCACCAGATTTCCGGAAAATGACTGAACTAAAATTGTTGAACTAGCCAAATTTCTTAAGAAACTCTTGTTGAGCTCGTAGAGTTTTAATTTTTTGACTGGGAGATGATATTGAGTTAGTAAAATCT
Organism: Carya cathayensis; assembly: GCA_011037825.1. Classification (NCBI taxonomy): domain Eukaryota; kingdom Viridiplantae; phylum Streptophyta; class Magnoliopsida; order Fagales; family Juglandaceae; genus Carya; species Carya cathayensis. The sequence goes on from QGSO01000191.1 coordinate 1,208,862, forward strand.
TCTGAATATGTATCTCATCTAATTCTTTGATACGTTTCTGCAGCAGTACATTCCTTTCCATGAACATGTTGATTCTCATGAAAGCTGGCAGATGGAAAAACTTGGTAATTAATATGTATGCAGGGCAAGAAAAGGCACTCTGATTATGGGGTAGGTCTTTCTCCTAAATTTACTTCATGATGTGATTAATCATTGAGTAATATCATTTGAAGATCTTTACACCACACACCATCTAGATTGCATAATTTGATTCGTAAAATTTAAATTTTAAAATTTATTTTTAAAATCAAATTATGCCACGTGGATGGTATGTGATTTAAAGGCCTTTAAATAAAATTATTCTTCAGCATCATGTAAGTGGAAAAGTCTATATAGGTATAGATGGGACCATATATTGTTCATTCTGTGTCTGAATTGGTGAATTTGTATAAGCAGCTTTCTTAGGTGAACCTGGCCTTGCATTAAATGCCAAACTGCAACTCACATGGATTTCCCAAGGGATCACATGGGCATCTTCCCTCTGATGAGTCGTGACTATGGACTAGACGGTTGATTGTGAAGTAGTATAAACACAATCTTCTTTGATTACTGAATGTAATAAATTAGATATACATGTAAGAAGACAAATAGTTATGCAGAAACTAAGTAAAAATCTCTCAAACTTGTCAAATTTCAAATTGCATAATACTAATCGACAATAGCTCTTAAATTACTTCAATTTCAAATTACCAAATTTGTAAATATTTTTAAAGAGTGCTGCTAGGGCCACATAAAAAATGTACCCAAAATTTATACCGGCTGTGTAAAAAGTTTTTCTTTTCAAATATTTTTTTAAACCTCTTAAATATTTTTAAAAAAAATAAAAAAAAATACAAATTATTTAAAAAAATACTTCTTTTCAGTAAAAATAAAATAAAATAAAGTAATTCGATACAAATTTTCTGCAGGTATTTTATGTGGAAGTAGTGTTTTCCATTTTTAAATTAAGAATGGGTGATGTGGCTTAACATGAACAAAATTCATGCTTCAAAAATTATGGATGTAATAAACATTTATTGAATAATGCTAGATACGGTCTAAGATGTGCAAGTCTCACTCACTCCTTTTGATTTGATTTTTTTAATAGTAGACTTTACTTTTTTTTTTTCAAAAGAAGTGCGCAAAGCTTACACACTCTAGAATTACAAATATCATTTCTCATACCAACTAAGTTCCCTATTTTATAAGTAATGGTTGTAGGAATATATAGATTCTACAAAGCCGCGTGACTTTGCTTTGTACCTTTAGTGGAGAGACTGAAAAATCCCATGAGTAATATGGAACAAGTAGTAAACTCCATTTATGAGATCACCTCCTAGGTAATAGAAAGTAATTGACCTAAATGGAATGTAAGAGGACAGATTTTCAAGTTACAAGGATTTTACAATAAATCAAGTAATGGATGTCTTATAGAAAGAATGACCTACAAAATTACACTCCCTCTAAAACCAGTAAACATGATCGTACTATACATCTCACCCTCATTAAAGCCCCGGTGGAGTGACTCAGTGTCATCCACAAGCACATCAACCAAAATACTAACATATTCAAGTAAGTGACAATCTGCTCCCTATTGTCAGTTCAAGCCTTCTCTTTAGGAGAAGATGATATCAAATGATGCAATGTTGCTGCCTGGATAACAGCACTTGGGCTAGTATCCCTAATTCGGACAGATCCGGATCGTCTAGTGCTGAAACTCCTCTCAATGCCACTTGGTATGAAATTCTGTAATGGCCAAGGAAGGGATCTCACCAGCCGTGATGAACATACAAGTAAAATCACCCCTATAATAATAAGTAACCTGCAGTTGAGAAAAATAAAACAGTGAATAACGAACACACGTATACTGAATGTAAGCACTCGTATCTCCATATGAACCTCAATGCACGTGGACTAGATGTTGAAATTCAATAATAAGGGCTGAACAATTATTGGATCCTTCAAACAAGTGAGTAATTGACAAGTAATTAATACGACCAATTATTTTGAATCCCGTACTTCTACCCGGTTAACTTAGGCAGATAACCATGATATTGAGGATGTGCCGTGTAAGGTTTCTAAAACAAGGTAAATTGACATGCACCGAGTATCAAGCTTTAAGAACTCATGCTTTAGACCCAAAGATCAGACTCAAGAAGGTATCTTCTGTAAGCACATTGAGTAGAAAATAGTGTAGTATTTTAAATTACCATCCAAGCAGAAGTGAAACACGAGCTGTTGGTGCCGAAGGCAATCGTTCACCTAATGCAAGCATACCAGCAAGAACACCAGTCACAATTGATGCCACAGCAGCACACGTGGCTACTACAATTGCTCTCCCATGCTTTAGACCACGAGTCTGTTAAAAATAGAATGAAAATGTGTCATGCAAAAGGATATTTGCGCAATATTTTGACACAAATCCACCATTTTCAACAAAAATGGTTTCTCATAAACAAGTATACAAACTGGGGACCGTGAAACATTGATTTCTTATGAGTAAAGAATGTCAAACATATTAGAGAACATCCAGACAATTCCCCCCCTCCAAAAAAAAAAAAAAGAGAGAGAGAATAAAAGAATAGTGCAGACATGTTACAACATGGTTTGAAGGTTATTTGGCTCAAAAAGGATTAATAGTTCAGATGCTGTTCCATCAACAAAATGAAATCAAATTGTCAATTTGGTCAACTATTTTAAATACCTGATAATAAAAGCCTGTACCACTAAAAGATACACTGATTGAAATGCATATAGGTACCAGCATCCTGTGAAAGCCCTGCTCCAAAAATACAAATCCCATCTTTGATATTACCGATGCCATCCTGCAATTAGGTGTGTTTAACATTACTTCAAATATTTTAAATAAATAATTTTGCTTTAGGAATCAAGTTCTGCTCTTTATACAAGTTCAACTTCATAACAGAGACAAATTTGACCATAAATTGCTCAACAAATTTTTGTCTCAAATGGAAAGAAATATTATGATCTGGCATAAAAATATGTACTATTCAGATTTGACAAATCTCACGAGAAAGCATGAAAATATCCTAGTTTTAGATGCTGCAAAGCTTTCCGTTAAGTAGATTAAAGGTTTTCTATATACTCTACCATATATAATTTCTTCAACAACTTCATATTCCATCTGAATTGAAAGAGCATGTCAATTAAGGATAGAGGTGGAGAAGGGGGGAGAACCATGCTAATCAAACACCATGGTATCGAAAAACAAAGGCATAAATCTTGCTAAGTGCAAAATAACTGAAGGGGAATTTTTACCATCTCCTGTTCTCTTCGGTGTCGTTTGTAGATTCGAAGCCATCCGTTAAGAAGCACCTAAGTAAAAGAATTCTACAAGGCTTACAATCATCACATAATTGATAAACGAAAACATGTGGAGTGTTTGTAGCATTATGACAAATTTCATCCGACTGTGATGTCATAGATAAAATAGCAGGAATCAAGATCTTCTGAGCAAAGCATAAGGTATACAAATAATTGGGATTTGAGGTTTGTTGAGTCGCACAGAACATCATATCTATCCAATTGAAATCTAACGCATAATTATTACCATGTCTCACAGGCATATTGTTTTTAGAGGTCCAAATGCCAGGTATCTAGGTAGTAGCAATTCATGCACCATGAACAGGGGTAGAGGTCTTACAACACCTCCTTCCAGATGGGCTTGTTATATGAAATCCAAAAAAAAACCCTCCTAACTTTCAGGTTTGCAATATCAGAATCTGGCCACGTGAGCAGGAGTTGAGAAACTCTTGAATGCTTTTGCAAAATTTATGAAAAGAATCTGAAAGACATGTCAATGCTAAGATCAGATGGTGCATAGGATAAGGTACCTACAAACAAGATGGCAACTGCAAATGCTAGCCATGGTAAATGAAACATGGATATGGCAGTTGCCTCTTGCTCCTCACCTCCAGCACCAACTCCTGCAAATGCAAAAATATGCACAAATGATTATTTTATATAGGTCAATCAATAAAATAAGACAACTTAACAACTAACTTTAAAACATTAGACTGTTATTTTTTTTTTGATAAGTAACTTTAAAACATTAGACTGTTATTATCAGCCGGGTATTTTGTTTAGACACTTTGGTGACCAAACAGAAAAAAAACTTTATGGCTTGCAGATAATAAGAAACTGAAACCCAACTACCACAGAGACAAGAATTCACCGATAGTCACATACCAGACAGGCCTCGAGCTGAAATTTTTTTTAAATAAAAATTCTTAACCTTCACTAAATATAATTAACATGAGGTTAGTATTCCAAATTATATGAGTGCCTATGAGATCAATTCCACTGTAAAAAAATATATAAAAGTAAAGAGCTTAAATTACCAATTGTGCCAATACCCGCAAAAGTAATTCCCACCCAGTCAATTGCATTCATGACTTCCTTCAAATAAAAATGGGAAAAGATGGAAAGAATAGCGAGTCCGCAACCAGAAACTGGTTGGATGACAGATACCTGAGAAGAGATTGTTAAGAAATAAACCAAGTTTAAGAAACAGGTCAAGATCAGCATAATATGGATCCAAAGTTTCACCTACAACAACACAGGAAGCAGTAAAAAACTCAACGTTGATATTCGTATTTCTAGAAGTGCCCGGAACTTCATCTTCGATTCGAAAACTGACAAGGGAATTGGCAGATTTCTATTTCTAATGTTATTTTTGTGTGGATAGAGTACTAACATGAATAATAGAGATATGAAAGCTTGATGTAAACGCACTTACAGGGGCTAGAGATAGTGCCCTCAACATCAACATTGCTCCGAATATATCCATTAGAAAACCGATCACCCAAGTATTGTTGGAAGCATATGCCTTTATCACCTAAAAGCACAAATGATGTACATTTATAAAAGCAGGAATCGTTGATCAGAGAACATGCAGACGCTACCTATGGTTGCATGGAACTGGGGCATATGGATTTCAAATTGAATTTCTTTCCGTGGAACTACACTGCAATTCCGCACGATGGGTCATCAAATCAAACGGAAATCACGCATCATTGCATTGGACTTTCACAAAGTTGCGTCTTTTCAGGTTCATTTTCACGGTATAACTTTATATTACCCAGTATAATTCAGACCAACTAAAACGAAAGAAATCACAGAATCACAGAAATGAATAATGGGTGGCGAGAAAATGTTACGAAAAAATAGAAACAAGAGCAAAAAGGTTTTGGGCGTGCCTTGAACTTGAAAGAGAGAGGGGGAAGAATAAGGGTGCCCTTTTTCTGAAGGACTTTGCCGATGTTGTTACCAGCCGTCGCCGCTAACGTTAAACAGATCGATTCCCACATCTCTTTCTCTATTTCTCTCTCAATGATTTTCAGAGGCGATCAATTTCATCTGATCCATGGCGGTAGCTACGGCCTATGTCGCCAATGCCTTTTCCTTTCAAAATAATACTGGTAATCATTTTCAGTACCATTAACAAATCAAAAACGAAAATGATGGTAGGACTACTGCCCACCAAACGTCCTCTATCATATATTTTTATTTTTTATTTATTTTTAATGATTAAGAAATTAATTATTAATCAATTTATATTTTTTTATTTTTTTAATGATTAAAGATATTTAAAAAATTATTAAAAAATAAAATAAAAATAAAAAGTCTCATTTGTATTAATGTGTACGTTTGATAGTCAACTTAGCATTATCCCATCATAAATATTATGCAAAAAATAAAATCATAAATATTCAATAGTTTAAAAATAATATTTCAAGTAATGTTATATGTAAATCTTAAATAGACAAATTATGTATAGATCATTTATAAAATGAGCAATGCTACGTATAGTTTTATAGAACGCAAGTACCAATAATCGTTTTGAAAAAGAGTGAAATCTACTATAAAAAAAATTTATTTTTTAATGTGGATCTCATATTTATTCACTTTTTTTAAAGAAATTTTGCGACCTTTATGCACTCCACGACTGTAAATATCTTTTTTATACTTTTTCATTGTGAGGCACTTAGATTAAATTTTTTATAAAGGGATCGCATGAAACTTGTCTATTAAGGATTTATACAAATTATTATTCTATTTTAAACTAAACTACAATAAAATCTCATTTATTTTTAAAAAAAATTAAAATAATAGATGATTTAAGAATATTAAAAATGTCATATTTTACAAAACGAACAAAAAATATGGAAGTTTGCACATGTAATTTTCTAAACATTGATGTTTGTTTTTAATTCAAGAATTTGCATTTCAAGGACAAAACATAAAATAAATATCATAGTAAAAAAGTTATTATCACTCCTTGTCGAGAGTTTATGCACTTGTAGAATTAGTCGAGACAGTGTTTCCAAAAACCCGATGCCAATAAAAAATAAAAGTTATTATCAATATTTTACGAACTAATATGCTTAAAAAATATTTTACGGAATAATACAGATTATATAATAGGTCCTATCTAAAAGTAAAACTCTTAATTCAAATCTTACACTCTAATATGCAAGATCTATTTCGGTTGGATTCAAAGAACATCTCATCTCATCATTATAATTTTTTAAAATTCTAATTTAATTTTTTCAAATTTTAAAATAATAATAATATTAAAAAATAATATTCTAACAATATTTTATTTAACTTTCATATAAAATTATTTCATTTCATTTCTGAATCTAAACAAACTTATCTATTAATTTTAATACTACATAATCGATACGTGGGTACTGCCAAGTTATAATTTGATTGGCAACAATGATAAATATCCGAAATAAAACTTGATTGGTTACCAATAATATTCAATTTTTAGAAAAACCATTCCAATGGAAAAATGCTCGAGAAAAAAACAACATTCCACAACAAAAGTCATCCCATGAGTTCTGAACTTGGACAGAGTGCAACAAAGCATCATTCAAATATAATTTTGAGTTATATTCTTATATCCTTATCCTCCTCTCACCAAACTGTGTTGACATCGTCTTGTTGATCAAACAGTAGATTATCTATTATTTTTTAAAATAATAAATTCAAAAGTTGATAATAATAGTTAAGGCTGAGATAAAGAAACAGCCAATAGTGAGAAGATGACAACTCAATTCTTGACTGCTGCATGTGTTGTTGACATGCGTGACAGGATGATCTAAACGTGGCTAAGTTGTTCCCACAAGAAATGATATTTGCAGTCGTACTGTCGTAGTTATTCAAATGTCACGCAATTTTTTTAAAAAAAGTAAATTAATACGAAACTAACATTAAAAAAAAAAAACTAATTTTTTAATCGTGGACCACATTCTTTTTCAAAACGATTGCACGGCATTTACACATTTCACGATTGTATGTAGCATTACTCTGTTCCCACGTTCTATGAATTTTTTAAGGGATATTTCTCTATAAAGCATTTCGATGTAAACACGACTACACCTGTGAATTTAATAGCTATGATCTAGACATGGCGCCTTAAGGGGAAAAGAAGTGAGAAACTGTTCACAACAATATAGTTTATAGTATATAAACAAGAGGCCATACAGCAGTTCGTTGTGCCAGACATGTTGGGACCAGAGAAGGAAAAACCAGCAACGAAAAAACAAAAGTAGCAATGATGGGAACCGATGGATAAAACAACTAGAATGGAAATTATACACAAGAAATTAAAAAAAAAAATTCAAACAGAAAACCTTCAAAGGAAAAAGAGAGTAGAAAGAAATCGTAAAAGACCTTTGAAATCAGAAATGTGACGGCACTAGGACCTCATATGCTCTCCATTCCTAATAGTAGTGAAGAAAAAAATTCAGGGGTGAAAATAGCCTGATGAAGACGCCGAAAATAGAGTTTTAGAAAAACTATCTCACGGGATGAGATAAGAGAGAAGATTGTATTTCACTATATATAATGTTTTACAGAGCAATTACATAGAAGCAAAGCCATATTTACGTGTTGAACATAAGGAAACTACAGCTAGGAAAATTAAAACAGATATGCTATCTATTTTCTAAGTCTTGATGCGGGATATCCTCTTCCTGATGAGAGATCCTTTGTTGGGTTTTAATGCTGCCAGGATCACATTTCTGCGTGATCTTCTCCTCTGATAAAGGCACTGATGTGGTAATGCTTTCAGAAGTTTGAGTCAATTCCCACATAAAATGCCGAGTCAGGTGAAAAGAAAATTGCTCTAGTAGCAGGATGAAGCCTTGTTCAGGGAAGGATGATGATACGGTGAAACTCTAGAAGTTACAACTAATGACAAACAAAGACCCCTGCTCTCCTAGCATGTCACTGCTTCCACCAAAATCTTCAACCAAAACGTGCTACTGATATCTTACTGGACTACAAGTGACAGTTTAAATGGTTTGAGGGTCTGGGGATGATAATATGCTTTAGTTAGACTTGGCATGCTGGAATAGATTAGCAAATAAGGGGTTCTCTAGTAGATGATAGACGGGAGATGGAACAAAGAACTTGGGTTCATACTGCTACAAGTATTGCTCGTGCTTTTTTAGAATCATCAAAAGTTATATATACTTAAATAGAGAGAACACACTACAAGTCATACATAACTAAAGAAGAGCATATTTAAGAACACCCAGCAAGGGCTTCTAGCAATAATATCAGCCCATTACAAGCCGATCCTCACTTCCCCTTCTCTTATTTCCTTTTTTCACTATTTTATGGGTTATTTTGTACTCACTAATTCAATTTGAATGTCAGCACCAGGAAATAAGTTAAACATAATCTTCTGAGAGTGCAAAAATCACACTCTAGTGTCACCGTATCAGCAGTAAACAAGAGACGGTCACAAAGGAGAAAGCATCCATAATCTTGACCATTAATCATAACTGGAGCCAAAACATTTATAAGAGATATTCCAGATGAATTCACCAGTTGGATAAATATATATTTGCCACTCAAAGCAATACCCAAAAAAGCGGGATTATGCTAGACATTAAGAACTTCGGGGATTAGGGAAGTGGGTTTTTTTATCATGCTAAAAAAATATCAGGGCAAGTTTTGTACTCATAAGACTATGCATTACCTGCAACAAATCCATTCTAACATACCAATCCTCACCGCAGAACCCGACCTTCAAAATGTTAAGACCTCAGTAAGAGCTCACAAAAAGTAGTACAACCTTCCACGAAGTGGTCTATTATCAACGAGTACGTAAAAGCAATCAATTTCTTCTGAAGGAAATAAAACCCCGTCATTATATTCTACAAGTGCCAAAAAATAGAGAACATAAAAGTCCACAAAGGTGGCTTATCAATATCATGCTATCTCATTAAGACATAAACAAATTTTGATAACACCAGCACCAACAATCACAAACGTCTTAACAAACAAATTTATGCCTGAGAGAACATCTCCAGGATCATATGATGATATTTACCATTTGTTCTATTGAACAATGCAAAATATGACTTCCTAATCACAACCCACAACTTTAGACATTCCGTTGATGACACAAAATTTGAGATACTAGAAGAAACCTTCAATACCTACAGAATCACCACCAGCCATAAACCACCTGAGTGTACTTAACTTTAAGCCACCTGAAGCTTCTCCGCAAGGACCCCTTCACTTTGCCTTCCACAGAGTACATCTTATAGCTAGCAACCCTCTTCTTCCTCTGGAATTCAGGGTCACCAAAAGCCCAAGAATTTGAAGACGACCCAGAAGCGCTCTTCCCCTTCTTGAGCTTCAACTCCCTGTTGTTGCCCATCTGGGTTTGTGCATAGGAAGCACTGTAGGACCTAAGGTCATAGGAAACGGGGGGTCTAGGTGGTGGCGGGCCGTAGTAGCTCTCCATCTGCATCATCCCGTCTCCATACGGCCTTGATCTGTTGTCTTCCATGGGAGGCGTTTGGTTTTTGCAGGACTTTCAGGAGAGGAAACAACTGGTGAAGTAGCTCTGGCCTCCTCAAGGGGGGTGTTTCTCTGTATTTTCTAAAGTTTTTCTCTGGTTGTTTTTGCTTTTCTGGTAGGAGTGGCACTGACAATTGGGATTTGATTCCAGTTGGCGTGTTTAGTGGGGAATCATGTTGTCTGAATCAATTTCCTTTTTATTTTCTTTAATTTTCCATTGACTTGGTAAAATAATGCTGCTGTCTTCAATTGAAACTGATAGGCTGGCAATGTATTCACTATCATTACTTGTCCTAACTGTCAGTCATAATGTGTTTCTTTCAGATTTAGGGGACATCGAAAATTTTTAAAAGAAATTAAAGTTTTTTATAATTTTATTTTCAAACATAAAATATTTTTAAATTTTAAATTTTTTCATTTAATTATTATTTAAATATAAAAATCTTATAAATTTCAAAACAAAATTTATATAAAAAATCATATTTAAACAATCTTTTTAATTTTATAATATTTTAATTTAATTTTAATTTTTTCATTTTTCAAAATTCAATAAAAGTATTCTTACTTGAACTATTATATTAGTATTCATAAAATTTTAAAAGAAAATACTTGAGAAACCAATGCATTTCACTGATAATACATTTTGCTTTTTTTTTAATTTAATTTTAAAAATATTTATTATATTAAAAGAAATAACCACTTTCAGTCAGATGTAACTGTCCTCATAGCAGCCTCCAATTCTAAAATACTAAATTGTCCTAACATGACATAAGTTTGGCAATCAAGTCAGTTACAAGTTTCTTACATCTTTCTTGGATTTGGTGGACTACCTGTGTCCAGTTTTCTATATATACTACTTTGTTTTAGGGAAATCCTGAGAAGATTCAAGCTTAGCTATAAAAATAAGACTGGGTAAAAAAAATTATTAAATGAATGCTTCACTTAAAATAAAATCAAAATATTTTATATATTTATTTATTTTAGTTAACATTGGTGATGTATTTGATATTCAAAAAATAAGCTTGCAAATAAATTATATATATATAATCATCTTGACCATAGGGTAGCCTCCTGTTCATTAAAACAAAGGGCCAAACCTACACGATCTATACAGAAATTTGTGCAATCATCCATGCCGGTTAAAAGTTTGGGCAGGGGGGAAAATGAGGGGATATCTACTATCAGGATTGACGTTGAAAAACATGAAAACAAATGCATCCTCCAGTTTCAGCACACGAAATACCTGTTTTCAAACACACATGGAGAGAGAAGGGATACAGTCGTAAAACAGTTTGTAGAGAAGTAATAGACCAAGCTCAGTATCCCAGCATGGTCAAATAACATTCCCCACTCACACAGACCGAGACACCCTAATTCATCTTAGATCAAGATGAGGTCAATCCAAACTACAATCAATTCAGCAATTCTCATAGGCATAATAATACATAGCAAACCCACATCAAAATTTGCAACCATAGATAATTCTTTTACACCCAAAATGGGAAAGGGCATATCCATATCGAGTGCTGAGGAGCCCAAAAAGGCCCGCGACCCAGGAGAAAGGAAATAATAACCATCGCTCTTCCAGATGAAAAGCCATTAGCCATGCCACGCTAAAAATGAATCAAAGGAGATCAGCAACATTGGCTGGCAGCTCCTCAATCACCACATTATAGAACTTCTGGATGTCAAAGAGCATCCTCTCATCGTCCGTGGTAACAAAATTGATGGCAACACCCTTCCTCCCAAACCGTCCGCTACGGCCAATTCGATGGAGGTAGTTCTCTGGCTGAGTTGGAAGATCATAATTTATAACAAGAGAGACTTGCTGGACATCAATACCCCTGGCCAGGAGATCAGTGGTGATGAGTACACGAGAGGACCCAGACCTGAATTCCCGCATGATGATGTCCCTTGTATTTTGGTCCATGTCTCCATGGGTGGCAGAAACTGTATGATCACGACCGCGCATCTTGTCTGTCAGCCAATCGACCTTGCGCCTGGTGTTCACAAAGATGACACTTTGGGTGATTGCCAAGGTTTCATAAAGATCACAAAGCGTCTCAAGCTTCCATTCCTCCTTGTCAACATTGACATAGAATTGCTTGATACCTTCAAGGGTGAGCTCATCACGTTTAACCAGAATCCTCACAGGCTTATTCATGAACTTTCTGGTGATCTCAAGGGCCTCAGGCGGCATTGTTGCAGAGAAAACCCCAACCTGAATTTTTGGTGGCAGCAGCTGGAAGATATCATAGATCTAGAAAATGCGAGCCGAGATTGTTAGAAAAGGAAATTACCAGACCAGATAGAAAGGGCCATGAACACTGAGCTCTCAACACATTGGTCATCAGCTTGAAAGGGTCAGACAGATGTTTTTAATGAGAATAAGAATACCTAATGCCAACAAAAGTTATTTCCAAAAAGTAGCATGGAAGGAGTAAAATACTTTCCCTCTCTCACAATGAAGTAGGATCCCTGTATAATAGCATGCCACAATAAGATCTACTTTTATTTTTTATTTAGAAAAAACACATCAAACTCAGATTTCTATCTAATATATGGGGAAAAAATAGTTTTGTATTAAAAGAAAGCAAGGACCTGATCCTTGAATCCTCGTGAAAGCATTTCATCTGCTTCGTCTAGCACAAACATCTTAATGTAATCAGGGCGCAGTGATTGCCTCCGTAGCATGTCAAACACACGACCAGGGGTACCAACAACAACATGGACCCCAGCAGAAAGAATTCGTTGATCCTCACGAACACTTGTTCCACCAACACAGGCATGAACCTTGACACCCAAATAGTCACCTAGGGCACGCATGACCTTCTCAATCTGTTGTGCAAGTTCTCTAGTAGGAGCAAGAACCAAGGCCTGGCATTCAACCAAACCATAGTCAAGCTGCTGTAAAATTCCAGAACAAAAAGTAGCCGTTTTTCCAGTTCCAGACTGTGCTTGTTGAATCACATCAAGACCCTTGCAGAAAGGAACAATCCCCCTTTGCTGAATTGCAGAGGGCTTCTCAAAACCTGCAAAGAAGTTAAATCCAAGTATCAGCTTTCCATGTCCCCCACAAGATTAAGTCAAGTCTGAAGAGTATATATTAAAGAAAAGCAGTCTCACATTATTAAGCATCACTTCACATGAAGCTCAAATTAGCCATTACATACATAAGCATAAGCAACAGCACTTGAAGTAGTTATGGGCAAGATCATGAATAATTGAAGGATATGTCAGAAAAACTAAATGTACTCACAGAGCTATTATAGACAGAAAAATAGGAAATAAAGTGAGTGTACAAGGGTTTCAAGTGTGTGCATGCACACAACATGTCCAAGCATATATACTCTTTTTATATAACTAATCAAAAAAAAATTTTGACAAATGCAAGAAGCCTAGTCTAAGTACACAAGATTTATATAAGAGAAACACAGTAATTAGAAATAGAAAAATAAACACGGAAATAATTTTTTTAATAAGTATAAGCACGGAAATAATAAAAACTCAGCCCATTAGAATCTATAATGGCTGCCCAAAGGAACAGTTAAGTCCTCCATCATTTCCCTCTGACTATACCAACACTAGAAAGATATGTCTGCAAGTATATATATTTTCTTCTGCATACATTCAAAAAAGTGAAACCACCCAACATCTTTTTTCCAAACCCATAAACTAGGCAAATTCGCAAGTTGCATTTACCAATGTCTCAAGGAAAACAGAATTGGAAAGTTTTGAATTTCTGAAAAGAAAAGAGAGAAAAATGAAGTACATCTGACATACCATAAGCATAGATTCCTCTTAAGAGGTTCTCTTGCAATCCCATAGCATCAAAACTGTCATAAACCTCATCATATGACGTGAAGAACTCTTGCCCATCGGCTCCAAGTCTGCTCCAACCAATTCAATAAACCAAGCATGAGCCTTTTATTTTGACAAGTCAATCAAGAGTCTTCTATTGTATGAGTCATACGGCAAGTATAATACGTAAAAACACTAATATCTAACCAATGATGTGGATGATGGACAAAAAGAGTACACATAACAAGCAATTCATGTGCAGTAAACATGTGAAAAGTAAACAAAGAATAAAAAGAACTTACAACTCATTCATTTTAGCATCAAATTGACGAGCATCAAATTGTGATCCCTCAGGTGCCGAACTAGCCATGACTGCAAAGAGTTAAATGTAAATAATTAACTTATAATCATATTTTAGTACACCTTAGTTTATTCATGAACAGCCATGAATATACTTAGCATATCCTCTCTATTATTAGAAACTAAATAATATCAAAGAAAAATACTTTATAATTCTGTATAACAGATGAAGAACGATACGACTGTCACCAAAAAAATCAATTTGAATATACTAAGCCAATTGGCAAAACAAAACTGAATATACTGTTTTACTAAGGCTTTTTTAGAGGTAAAAAGAATCAAACACCACAACAACAAAAATTTCTGAACCCTCACACCAATGAACACATATGAACACAACTTCCAACCAAATAAACAACAGATTTCTATATAATTTCCACAAAGGTTCCTATTTCTCCAAGCAAAATTACCAAATACTGCAAAAAGATTTCACATCCAAAAATCCACAGAGACTATTACTTATCTGTCTCGTAGCGCCAAGCAAATTGCAAAGATGAACTCGGCACATATCAAACTAGTGCATAAGGACATAGTCAGGTATGAGCAGTTAAAAGATTACAACATTTACACTAACCGGTGCTCATTCAGTCTACCCGGCTCTGTTCTCACTAAAGAATATCATGATGGAAGCCTGCAAGTTAGATCTTTTGAGTGTCTCAGACATAACACCAATAAATTCACCAGGTTTGGATAACCTATTTTTGTGAATAATCATTACTCCAACCGGGGGTTGCAAGAGGGGGGGTAGGGGACATTATTAGACAAGCCCAAACTCTCTCTTAATTGAAATTATTCAGGGGTATTGCATGATATAAAGTTCATATAAAGGCAAATCTAAGTTGATTGGGTTGAGAAATTGAAAAGGAATAATCACTTCTCCACATATATGACAAGGCTAAATTGGTGCCAAGTGTTTAAGGGCAAACTTGGGTGCATAAGCCCTATCTCACAGGTTCGATTCCCCCTGAGATCAAACTGTGATTTAAGTGGGAGGCCATGGTGGTGGGTCGCTGTGCTAGTCTCCCCGGGGGTTTAGGTTCCATGGGTAAGTCCTAAGGGCCCTGCAGTGGGGTGGTTCCCCATCATCAAACAAAAAAAAAAATCTGTGCCAAGAAATAATCCCCATATGATCGGAATCTCTGTCTATAATTTACTTCTAATGTGAAGCAACACATTCACAGAAAGAAACAGGAGTGAATTATCGCAAATTAATCAAACAATCCAGTTAACCCATCACCGAATATTAGATGAACAAAACCACAGCTGATTCCACCGCATAAGATACTTTAAGATCACACTATGGGGAAAGCGTATAACCAACTGCTCCATAAAAGTGGAAAACCGTAGTTAAATACATTAAATATGTCCTTATTTCGAGACTTCACGATAAACAAAGCAATCTAAACATGGGCATCATAGAACTGATCCAGAAAATTGGGGAAGAAACAACTGAGATTAAAAGAAAACAGAGAAAAATACTAATTCAAATTTACTTAGTTCTTCGTGTTTTTCTCATGCACTGATAGATCATCTCCTTTACTCGGAAATCAATCAAAGCCCAACAAATAATCGATCCACTTACAATAAACAGAAATATAAGACGAAACCTATCGAAACAAGAAATCCATAAACAGAGCCAGCAAAGAAAATAAAAATAGAGCGTACAAGCGAAAAATTAACAGAGAAGAAAAGAAAGAGAGCACCTGAAAGCGATAAAGAGAGCAGCTCGAGGAAGAGAGAGGTTGCGTTTCTGTGAGCGGGTTTTTAAAGTTAGGGCTTCCCCCAAACTCGTCGGATCGTTGATTGGAGGAGTTGAAGGGAAAACAACTAACCACTGAGATAGAGAGAGCTGGGAGAGACTATGAACAAGGGTTGTGACTTGTGAGTCGGGGGGAATGTGAAGGGATTTTGCGATGTCCTTTGGTATTTTTCAGTTGTCCATTTTGCCCCTCCTTCCTCGTTATTTGTTTCGCCGCCGTTTGACGAAAACGAATTATGATAATTTATCTTTAAAAAGAATAACCATACTGTTAAAATATTTGGTTTGTATATATTTATTTAATATTCTTATTCTTTGTTCTTTTAAAAAATAAATTAAAATAAAAGAGATAATCAATCTATAGAATATATTGTTAATACTTTAATATTTATACTAACCAAATATTTTATTAGTAATTCTATTTAATTTAAAAAAAGAACTAGTGATTTATTAATCAATTTAAGATGTTCTCAATTATCTGATTTTAGATGATATAAAAATGTATTTATAACTAAAGTTTTGATCAGAAATGATTGTCAGTAACCATACTGAAAGGAAAATTTCATAATCGAACTTCTATATTACTTCGCCCAAAAGGTACAAGAATCATTAGTAAAATAAAATGGTACTATTGATTTTATAATTTTGCTACAAATCAGCCACTATTCGCATTACACACCCCACACTTATAGCTTTTCATAAGATGTGGAAGTATTTTTCATGTGGTGTTTGTATGTTTTTCGTAGGGTGTGGGCTGTGGAGAGTGAATAGTGACTGATGAGAAAATTATTCTTGATTTTATTAATCTCATATATGGTGATATAATAACTACTATTAATAAAACTGATCTAATTATGTGTAATCATCTAAGGTTAAAAAATAAATGGATAAAGAAAATAAATTTGTTAAGAAAGAGTTAGGTACATTTTGTGAACAGTTTTGTTATACTCCATTATTAGCACCATCTAAAAGACAGAAAAATGTAAAAAGAAATTATAAAAATTATTCAAATAAAAAACGAAAATATAAAAGACAATATAAAAATACAAAAAAAAAACAAATATATAATAAACCTATAAAAAAATCCAAAAAAGTTTAATAAAAAGAACAAACAATTTGTTTGTTATAAATGTGGAAAAGTTTGACATTATTTATCAAATTATAAGGTTAAAAAACAAATTAATCAATTAGATTTACCTGAAACAGTAAAAGAAAAATTATTAAATATTTTTTAATACATTCAAATGAAGAAGAGGAAAGCTCTTCAGAAGAAGAATAAATTTATCAATTAAAATAATCAAGCCCCTCAAAACAATCTTCTGACAGTAAATCAGAAGAGAATGAGGTACATGTTTGTGGTTGTTTAGATAAAAATAATTATATTTGTAAAACTATTAATGTATTGTCAACACATGAAAATATTATATTAGAATTAATAAATAAAATTAGTAATCCACAATAAAGAAAATAATATTTAGAAAAATTAAAAGATATTTTTACTAATCAAACTACTTTAGCACCTACCCCAACACCTTCATCATATAATTTCTCAGAAATAGTAAATAGATTTAAAACATAAATACAAAAAATTACGTTAAAAAACCTACAACAACAAATTAATGAAATAAATAAATAAATTAGAAATCTTAAAGCATCTAATACTATATTAGAAGTTTCAAATGAACAATTGATACAAGAAATTATTCTATTAAAAATTGATAATAAAACTAATTCTCCTAAAAAAGAATAAGGAGAATGCTTAGCAATAGTTATTAAAGAAGAATCATCTAATTTTATTAATATTTTTAATAAAATAAATTTTAAAAAATTGTATGTTGAAGTAACTATCTATATTAATAAAGAATTTTCTTTTACAGCAATTGCGTTATTAGATACATAAGCAAATTTAAACTGTACACAAGAATGAATAATATCTTTTAAATATTTTGAAAAAAATAAACCTTATTTCAAGCTAATGGCGTAAAATTAAACATAAATTATAAATTATCAAATGCACACATTTGCAATAATGAAATTTGCTGTACAACAACATTTATTTTAATAAAAAATATCAACACCAGAGCAAAGCAAGGAAATAATCATCAGAGTAATATTAGGAAATCATTTCCTTGCCTTACTCTATCATTTTTCTGTAACAGATGAATGAATTTCTACAAAAATATTAGGTAAAGAAGTTCAATTTAAATTTCTATTTCCCCCGGTTTCAAAAGAAATTAATGCTTTAAAAGAAGTTTCATTGGTTAAAAAAAATTAATCTTTTAACTAAGAATAAGATTAAAAGAAAAGAAAAATAGATAAATTTTCTAAAACAATAATTAAAATATAAAAGAATTGAATAAAAATTAAAAGACCCATTATTAATTCAAAAAATTAATAATTTTAAAATTATAATTGAAAAAAAAAGTATACTCTAATTTACCTAATGTCTTTTGGAATATAAAATAACATATAGTTGAATTACCCTATGAAAAACATTTCTCTGAAAAGACTATTTCTAATAAAGCTAGGTCAATTCAAATGAATAATGAATTATTATAATTTTGTAAAAAAAATAATTAATGATTTATTATAAAATGATTAATTAGAAAAAGTAGATCACTATTGAGTTGTACTGCTTTCTATGTTTAGAAACAAGCAGAATTAAAAAGAGGTGTTCATAAATTAGTCATAAATTATAAGCCATTAAATAAAATATTACAGTGGATAAGGTATCATATTCCTAATAAAAAAGATTTATTATATCGACTTTATGATACTACTATATTTTCAAAATTTGATATGAAAAGTGGATTTTAGCAAATCGAAATTGCTAAAAAAGATAGATACAAAACGGCTTTTACAGTCCCATTTAGACATTATGAGTGAAATGTTATACCATTTGGATTAAAAAATCCCCTTAGTGAATTTCAAAATATTATGAATGAAATATTTACTCATTGTACTCACTTTTCAATAGTTTATATAGATGATATATTAATATCTTCTTCGTCTATTGAACAACATTAGAAACATTAAAACACTTTTGTCCAAATTATTAAACAAAATGGATTCGTTGTTTTAGCACAAAAAATAAAATTATTCCAGAATAAAATTAGATTTATTATATATGATATTTACCAATGAACTATTACACCAATTAGTAGAGTAATAGAATTTGCTAATAAATTTCCTGATAAAATAAAAGATAAGCAACAATTACAAATATTTTTAAGAAGCCTTAATTATGCTGCAGATTTTTATCAATCTCTCAAACCATTATACAAGTCATTATTTAAAAGATTAAAAAAGAATTCACTACCATGAACAGAAAAGCATATAAATATTATAAAACAGATAAAAGCTCATATTAAGAAATTACCATATTTAGGACTTCCATCTTCTCATACTTTTAAAATCGTTGAAACAAATTTCTCTGATTTTGATTATGGAGAAATTATGAAATAAAAAATAACTCTGAACAAATTATTAGATTTCATTTAAGATTTTGGAATCCAGCTCAAAAGAATTATAGTACTATTAAAAATAGATTTTAGCTATTATATTATGTATTTCCAAATTTCAAGAAGATTTGTTGAATCAAAAGTTTTTACTTATAATAGATTGTAAATCAGCCAATGAAGTTTTAATTAAAGATGTGAAAAACATGGTTGTTAAACAAATATTTGCTAGATGATAAGCTATTTTAAGTATTTTGTATTTTGATATTAAACATATTAAATGAGAATCTAATTCTCTTCCTGATTTTCTATTTCAAGAGTTCTTACAGAGAAAATTATGCCATCCTCAAAATCCAGAGTAAAGTCAAAATCTTCATATGCCAGACCGCAATCTCATCTTTATCCTTCATATTGTCCTTCTTCCACTCCAAAACCTTACACGGTAATGGGAACATTACCACAAAATATCAGGTCATCTTATAATTCATTCTCGCCATTATTTTCTCCAAAATTAATAACATATTCAAAAGCTGTTTCTACCTCTTCTCAGATTATCAATTTTTCATTATTATCTCAGTCTTCTACAACTCAAAATATCCTCAAAACTTATTGGCACCCAGTCTTTCCCATTGAATCTAAATTACAGCACATTACTGATCCTCAAAAATTACTTGATGCCTTTCTATTACTCGACTCGTATTATGTTCCACAAAATATTACAAAAACTCAAAATTTTTATGAATTTATTTTAGTAGATACAGATTATATTATTATTTTTGAAATCCCATGTACTCTTCAATCTCAACTTTCTCCACCTGCATTTCCGATAATTGCTTTTCATAAAATTACTATTAAACAAGTCATTACCTTATAACAGTGGGGAAAATGCCCTTATTTGATAAGAAGATTTTTTCAACCATATGATCCACCATATTTTGATTATTATGATTACCAGCAGGTATGGACAAAAATTTTTTTAAGACAAAACAAAAATTTATGTAATTCTTGGTTTCTTTATTTTGACAAATTACAGAAAATTAAAACTCTCCCAATATGGTTTTTGCCATGGTGTGATCAGTTTAGACTAGAATCTTTCATTCTCTACATTCCTCTCCAAGAACGTCTCCAAATTTTTACACTACAAAATGACTATCAACATTTCTTATCATATTGTCCACCACTTCTTTTTTTATTCGTTAAAACAAAATTAAATTGGATCATGAAGTATGAATATGTTATTAAACTGCATCCCTCTCTAAAAAAAATTATGCTCTTGGCCTGCGAAGTTTCTATCAAATAGTGAAAAAAATACAATTATGATCACGTTGTAAAAATATTTTCAAAGATTACCAAAGCCCCTAAAGTTATAGTTCAGAGAAGTAGATTTCAAGTTCAATTATCATCAATTATCAACAAAAAATATTTGAAAAAAACTGGCTGAAGGAATGTCACATGTCTCAAACAGTGACAATGAAGAAAACCCTCAACAACAGGCCAGATTATCTCCATTACAGCAAGTAGCAGTTTCATCACCAATTAATCAGGCATCTCCTTCCCAACAGGCCTCTAATTCTCAAAATTATCCACCACATTGGATGGATTCTCAAAATCCATTTGATCTGGAATTCTCA
The DNA here is from genome assembly GCA_011037825.1 of Carya cathayensis. Lineage (NCBI taxonomy): Eukaryota > Viridiplantae > Streptophyta > Magnoliopsida > Fagales > Juglandaceae > Carya > Carya cathayensis. The sequence goes on from QGSO01000191.1 coordinate 1,229,738, forward strand.
AATTGTAATTATCAAATTATGTGATTTTAGAAGAATATTGTTTTCCCAATTATTCAACATGACAAGTTAAAGTTGTCAGGATCTTTATCTTTTTGGTCGTCAGCAATATTATCTCATTGGAAAATAAGACAAACAACTTTATCTATTGTAAATATTATTATCTACTGTTAGATTATTGTCAAGATTTAAAGATTACGTCCAGATTCAAAGATCACTTCCGTTATTATCTACTTTCAGGATATTGATCAGAGGTCAAGACAAACAGTTAAAGTTATCAGGATAAAATTGGAATTTGTCTAAATTTATTGTTCACTAAATTTCAAAAGACTTTGTCCATTTTAGTTTCTGTAAAATAAGTCTAGTAAGAGTCTTTAGTCTAGCAAAAGTTCAAAAAACTTTGTTTATATTTGAAACTCAACTATTATTAGTTGCTAGGAGAACATAAGATGTCAGGGACATATTATTAACAATTACTGTACTAGTGTCTATAAATAGATAATTTGTAAGTAAGATAAGGCATTCAGAATTCCTAATCTAAAACCTTTCATTCTCTCGCTCTTCCTACTCTCAAAATATCATCTATTGTAAATTAAGCATCTTTTCATGTCAACTGCTCTCAACTTATTTGAGAATTAATATTCTTGTAAGTATTATATTTTCAATAAAATATATTTTATCATATTCTGTCTTTTATTTATGCAAAGGGCAGGTTTTACCGCATTTTATTGTTTGTTTTTCTTTTTTATTTTATCAGGCAAGTTATACAGTCTCTTATTATAATAAATAAATACATAATATCTATTATATATTACATGGAATATGTATATGGTATCAGAGCCATTGACTATTATATCATTTGAATATTCTCAATAATTTACCTATAATGTAAAAAATATAAATTATTTAAAAAATTATTCATAAAAGAATTTCTATCCGATTACGTAAAAGAACATGTAAAATATATTACGATAATCCGTTACATATAATCAGTATTGTTACGTCTTTCAAATAAAATTTTCAGAATAATGCTATGTACAATCACTTTTATATACTTATTGTACACTTTACTGATATGATTGACTGCAATAATTATTTTTTAATATACAACCACTCATAGAATTTTTGAATTTTTTATTATTTATACTTCATTTACTCCCTCATTTCTTTTTCTTTTGACATTTCAATATAAATTCTTTTTATTGTTCATCATTTAAAATATCTATATTTTATTTTTTTTCTAAAAAATATATTGTAAATATTATTTATCCAATTTTTTCATATTTTGATTTTATTTTAAATTTTTATTTGATTTATATATTTTTATTTTGTGTGTACAGGATTGAATTATATTACATTGTATATAATAATATATTATAGATGTTAAAAAATATATATGGATATTACAAATTTATTTGTAGAAATTAAAATATTTAAAAAAAATAAAAAAAATTATTTAAATGATACGAAAAAAATAGATAAATTGATGTATGATATATTATATAAGTCAGTATATAAAATAGAAAAAATGAAATTTGAAGATGCATTTTAAATGATAAAATAAATGAACTATTGTGAATGCTCTAAGTGTTGTGCATTTTTTTTGAAAAAACGTGGAGCCTATTATTAAAATTCTAATTCTTTTTATGAGAAATGATATTTGCATTCATAAAGTGCACTCTTTTTAAACAATAAATAAATATGAGATTTATATAAAAAACTAATGTATACTCTACTCTTTTTTTTAAATGAGTGTGCGACACTTGTCCAAACTATAAATGTATTTAGCATTATTCTTTTGAGTTTTTAACTTTTTATTTTTACAACAAATTTTAAAATTAATTAATGCTAAAATATCACTTCATTTAAAATAAATTTTAATTTTACCAAAATATATTTTATTTAATATAGATTTACAAAATAATAGTAAAAGAGTTGTAACTTAATGTTTTTTCTTTTATGATATTTGCCTCTCTTTTGCAAGATATATCAAGATATAAAATAAATGTGATTGATTGTATCACTTTTTTTAATATAAAATAAATATTTTAGACAATCACATCAGTAAAATATATAAAAAATAAATAAAAATATTTATATATAACAAAACTTTATTTATTTGAGCTCGGCTCACTTAGCTAAGCTCTAGCTTGAGTTGAGCTCTACTAAAAAACAAGTTCTTCATCTCAAGAAAAAAAAAAGTTTATTTTTTATTTTTTGCCTAAAACTTATTAATTAAATAATAAGTGAAATTGCAAAATATGCGTAATGTTACGTATAATTGTAAAGTACGCAAGTATAATACAGTTATTTAAAAAAATTATTATTATTAAAAAATTAATTTCTTTTATATAAATTTATATTTATTAATTTTTTTAAAATAATTATCCAGTACTACTCACTTATGCACATTTCACGTGAATATAAATTTGAGAACATCTTCAAAGCGGACGGGACGTTTTTCTGCGTTTTACACCCACACTATCTTTCTTTTTAAATCACTTTCTATTATTGCACAATTAATAATGATGAGCTCAGGTAGGTGGCGAGTATAGGCTATACCCATTCAATAGGTGGTTTCTCTTGGGCCATACTCATCAATAGCCCATCTCTCCTCTATTCCTTTGACCCTTAATTGGGCCTTAATATAGGCCCTCGCGTTGCTCCACTCTTGGCCCATATGCAGAAATCAATCTGTTTTTGTTTTTGTTTTTGTTCAAGGTAAAACTGAAACATGAATGCAGATGTTGTTCTTGGTAGTGCTGGTGTAATGGATGACAAGTTGAGAAGATAGATAGATTAAAAATTTTATATGTAGTTATTTTTATGTATTCTTTATACACTTCATTAATATAATTAATGTGTCACTTTTTTTAATATAAAATAACTACTTTATTCAATCACATCAGTAGTATGCATAAAGAATACGTAAAAATAATTGTATATAACAGAACTTCAAATAAATTGATCACCTTTTTATTTGAATAATTGATTTGCAAAATACTTAAAAAACATAACACGTACGTTAAGTTATGTAATTGAATTTTACTGTATTAAATGTTATAATAAATACAGTAAGATAATTTACGTGATGTCTTTATATAAGAGAAATCATGTTAGGTGGATCGAGCATTTGCACCGATTGGTGTATTTTTGTTTTTGTTTTATTCTTACACATTAAGTAAAATATTGAATTGGTTTTTCTTCTTAAATGAAAAATGAAAGACATGATGTACGTACATGATTCATACACGCATTGACTTATTTATGCAAATAATTATAATGTCAAGCCAATTTTGGAATGTCATACTTTTCGGCTCTTTGCTTTAATTTGTCTCTCCATGATGTCCACCATGACCAAGTTGTCTTGGTTTCTCTCTCTCTCTCTCTCTCTGTCCCTCTCTCTCGTGCTGTGTGCCGCTTAACTGATTTTGCTAAATCGATCCGTTTGTTTACACGACGAAGCGTTTTTCGGTTTTTGTTTGTTTGTTTTGAATGACAGATTTACGACGCCATTAGGTGAAAAGAAGAAAATTAATGTGAATTTATGGAGCAGTAATGTTACGTACAATCATTTTTACGTAATTTTATGTAATTTATTAATATAATTTATCAAATCAGTTATTTTATATTAAAAAATTATGCAGTTAATCACATTAATAAAGTGTACAAAAATTACACAAAACTAAATGCATGCATATAAAATTTTTGTTTATGGAGCATGGGGTTTGCATTGCTTGGTAATTAATTTGGACTAATTCGAGATCATGTGGTTCTAGAGTATTTAACCCGTTTGTTTATCCACAACATTTTATCTCATTTCATCATTATAATTTTCACAAATTCTAACACAAAATATAATAAATAATTCAATTTTTTCAAATTCTAAAATAACACTAATATTAAAAAATTATATTATAATAATATTTTATTCAACTTTTTAAAAAATCCGATCTATTGTTAAAAAATATTTTTTATATGAATATTATCAAATCTGATTATTTTTTTAATAAGAGTATGGAGAGTTTGTATATATATCTTAAAATTTGTACCAATCATTTTTCATTAATGCATGATGTATGTCCATATATATAATAAGAACTGTTGGATTTGAACAATCCAAACATGCCAAGATCACGTATGAACCAATATTGTAGAAACCAATTATAACGTCAAGCCAATTTTGGAATGTCAGGCCCTTTGCTTTGTCTCTCCATCATGTCTGCCATGACCAAGTTGTCTTGACCTCTCTCTCTCTCGTGCTGTGTGCTGTTTAACTGATTTTTCTAAATCGATCCGTTTGTTTACACGACGATGCGTTTTTCGGGTTTTTTTATGACAGATTTACGAGGCCATTAGGTGAGAAGAAGAAAATTAATGTAAATTTATGAATAAGTTAGGTTAGATATAGTTATTTTTGCTATTCTTTATATACTTTATTGATATGATTAGTAAAATCAATTATTTTATATTAAAAAAATAATACAATCAATTACATTAATGAAGTGTATAAAGATTACGTAAAAATAACTGCATACATATAGAATTTTTGTTTATTGAGTATGGGGTTTGCTTGCTAATTAATTTGGACTGATTCCAAATCATGTGGTTCTATAATGTTTAAGTTTCACATATTTCATTTTTTAAAAAATTTGAATCTATTATTAAAAAATATTTTTTATATGAATATTATCAAGTCTGATTATTTTTTTAATAAGAGTAAGCAGAGTTTGTATATATATATATATATATATCTTAAAATTTGTACCAATCATTTTTCATTAATGCATGATATATGTCCATATATATAATGAGAACTGTTGGATTTGAAGAATCCAAACATGCCAAGATCAGGTATTAACCCATTGTAGAAATTTGGTACGAGGAGAGCATACATATATATATATATATATATGTGTGTGTGTGTGTGTGTGTGTCGCCATTAGAGAAATTAGTGCATCGGTTTGGTCTTTAACATTCAAATTTTATTCTATAAAAAACTCACTGCAATGGGATGAGTAGGGTTATTCTCGATAAGATGCATAGAATTAAAAATGGATCTGAAGTGGAGACCATAATATATAGATTGCTCAAATTCCAATTTTGCTCATTATAAAATAATAGAATTACATGAGTCCTTAATGAGTCTATATATAAATTGGGTCAGTACCATTTTGATGCTATAGACATTATCCAAACCTTATATGTGACAACTATACAATGCATGATTTATAATCTATGTAAGTCTATTGATTAAAATATTATTAACAAGAACCACATTCAAATTCTTTGTCATTGGTAATTTCTTTGACCGGTAGAAATTACAAATTTTTGTAAGAGGATTGTTATAATTATAAAGAGATTACATAAAAGTAATCTTACAAAATGACGTAATTTCATATGATTCGTCAAATTTATTTTATAATAAAAATAATTTAATAATCTGACAGATTATATTAAATCACATCAATTTATGATATTATTTTTATGTAAATATTTTGTAGCTCAAATATTTTTCTTTTTGCAAAAGAAACACATCCTGTCTATGTAAAGCAAGCAGTGCCATATAAATCGAGATCTTATCTAAATGATAGATATGTAGGCGTGGGCCCTGGTTGATATGATAGAATTGTTCAAATGTGATTAGGATTGACCAAATAATACCTTTTTATCTATATACTTATCTAATCATATCATGATCATCTACATTGTTTCAAGTTCTGTCTTTCTTAACTTTATATAGAGTAATGTTATATATTATACTATCATTTTATTTTTATTTTACTATAATTAAAATGTGATGTATTTATTATTATTAGATAATAGGAAATCATTTAATAAAAGATCATTTAATGAAAATAAAACTTTTATTTTTTATTTAGTAAGATGAAAGTGAGATATTGATGGTATGATGTATATAATTTTTCGTTTATATATGGATGTGGTGATCAACTAATTGTTCGTTTGATTTAAGAAAAATAATATATATGATGAATAAAATCAATATTTACTCATGATATATGTTCCCAAAAACTTTATTATAAAAATAATATATAGTCTAAAATACAGTGAATGCATGTTAATCCAATTTATATATATATCGCTATAAGAAATTTATAGCCAATTATTTCCTATAAAAATGACAATAGAATGCTTTTATCACAAATACTTATTCTCGATCTATATATATAACATGGATTGTCTAATCTCTTTTGCAGATCAGATAGATCATGCATGCATAAATGGACGACACACCCCAGGATATATACTTTTTGACTAGATCCACGCCATTTGGATGAAAAGAATAGAAATCTCTTGGCATGCAAATTGCCATTAATCCACGTAGGGTTGCGATCCATCCAACAAGTAGATAGCTGATGACCCGGTAACGCCACTTGGAACCCCTGTAGAGTTGAACGTCCACTCATGCACCGGGCCATTAATGCGTTATCCGATGCAAAAGTGGTGGAAGATTGGGTGACAACGTGACATTAATCCAAAGTTATTTAGCTTTAGCTTTATCTGTTTGATGTGTGATATCGTTTTATCTGTTGATCACGTGATATCTTGGTAGTTATTACTATAATATGTAACGAGTAAGAAGTGCTCTGAAAAAGTATGCGCCTTATGATCGTAATTAACATTGCAAGTGGCATTTATCCTTTGTGCTAATTTGAAACCCTGTTTGTGATCAGTTGGAATCATGATGATCAACATGTATGGAAGAGAAGCACGCCCGCCCCCCTCATCCTCCCTTTCCGAAAGGGGAAAGCATGGCCCATGATATGAAACAAAATCCCACTTCCATAATAGGAAATTTTCCTTTTTCTTTTTACCCATGCTTGCCACGTAATATCATTAGAACTCTATTATAAATTCACCCAATGTCAAGATTAATAATTATATAGCAGTTTGGCCCTTAGTCAATCTGCAATATTCATATTAGTACTAGTCTCATGTTTAAGACTTCGTTTGGATATTGAGTTGAGCTGAACTGAGTTCTTTATGAATTGTAATTAGTTGAGTAGGTGGAGTGAGTTATCATGTGAGACCCATCTAAAATAAGTTTAGATGTATTTGGATGTTAATATGAGTTTGGTATTACTTATGAAAAATTGAAAAATGTTGTGAGTCTAACGTATAAATATGTGTTGACTTAAAAAATATTATGGGTTTCACATGTAAAGATGTTTTTAGTTAAGACGACTTTAATAATTTGACAGTTGAGTGTTTGGATGTTAGATTCAGCTTAAAATTAAACTGAACTGAATTGATCTCAACGGAGTTTTGCAATCAAACAGGACATAGTCTTTTGATACAACACGCCTATAATTAGTTAACTAGGTTGGTAATATATATATATATATATATATATATATATATATATATATATATATATATATATATATAAATATATATAGGAACTCTGTCAATATAAAGAAAAATGGTAGCTAGCTGTCCTCATGAAATGGGATGATATCAGCTGGGGAGCTGTACNAATAATTTTATAACCTAACTTATCATATAAGTCACAACAATTCATAGATTTAGGTCTCATTTGGATAGTAAAAGTGTTTCATCTCATTTCATCATTTCAATTTTATCAAATTTCCATACAAAATATCATAAACAATTTAATTTTTTCAAATCTCAAAATAATAATAATATTAAAAAATAATATTTTAATAATATTTTATTCAACTTTCATCTCAACTTATTTTCCAAATAACACCTTATTTTTATAAACTCTCTTTGTGATTAAAATATATATGAATATATATTTTCAACTTGTAATTCTACCTGATTTGATTGGTTTTATTGGATCTATATATTGACCTATATATACTGATCACTCAATATCAACACTTCGGATTTAAACTTCTTATAACTTGCTCATTCTTCTACAATTTTGAAACGATATATAGGCTAGACATAACATTGACTTATACCGATCACTCAATATCCATACTGAATTAATAGGATTTCTTATAATTTACTGATTCAAACATTATTTTATAATTTTGTAAAAAAAAATATATATATATATATAGACACAACATACATATTACTAGTAATTAATACTAATAATATTTAAGATTGCTCGTAAGCAATTATGTGAATTCCAATATTTAATATATTGATAATTATATCATATATTTTTCTATCATGATCTCCTATTTATAAATTATAAAAAAATGTTTGGATAAAAGAAAATAAAAAATCTTAATCCATGGGGACTAAGATAGTAGTACTTTGGCTCAATCATACACTAGCTAGCTAGGGAACCTGTCTTTTGACACGACACGCATCTTTCAGCTGCCATATACACAGGCTTTGATTGGCTTTATAGATCGGCTGGACATTAAATTAATATTGAATCATGACCTAACACATATGGGGTATTTCATGCATGAATATGGACAAAAGATGGGTAACCAATCACCATTAATGTAGAGTTTGCTGCTTAACAACTTCATGAAAGTATATATCACCAAGTCCACTCTTGATTACATATTTATAATAAAAATAAATTTATAAATTGATATAATTTAATATGATATATTAAATTATAAAATTTTTTTAAAAATTTTTGTTTTATAATTATAGCACTTCGATCTCTTGTATAAAAGGCAAGACACGACAATGTCCTACTGACCACACATTAAGATCACGAATGAGTGTGGTTGCGTGATTGGTCCAAAGATTTTCAATGATTCCTTCCGTCATTATTGTTTAATTAATATAAAAGCATATATACTTTAGGTTACTTTAGCGTCGTGTTGTATCTTTGTTTGGCCTTATGCTTGCTTATAAGCATGGTGTTTTTATTTTTTTAATTGAATGATATGTCATTAATTCCATGCATTTTCCTTTCCCCTTTATCTTTTTGGAAAGGGGGATGGGAGAGGGGGGGACCTGCCATTATAGTTCCCATGTTACAAGCTTAAGCTTGATTTACGGACGTTAAATATTGATATAAATGAAGGCACCATGGACATTCCTTGCAAAAGGATGCATGATTCCATTTTGTTGGTCTTCGCAATGGACCAATCTTCTCAGATTTCCAATAAATTCGAGAGAATCCATGCATTAAAATTATTGTTTTCTTCTAAAGCACAGAGGATATATGTCAGTTCATATGCTTTCTAGATCGAACATATTAATGCTGACAAAAATATACGTGACAAAGACCATGTTTTACATTTTTCAGTACAGTTAAAAACTTGTAATTGTGATAGTATGATGGTATATAAGCCGGTTTCACGAATGAAAAATTTGGATTCGAAACCACCATTTATGTATAAATATATACTTACAATTTTAGTGACAAATTAGGCAGATCACACAATTAGAATTCTGTCTCTTTCTCATTTTTGTTAGAATTAAGTATCTGATACTGATTGATTAGATGTTAATTATATAAGTGACACATAAAAGATTAAGAAAAGATAAGAATTGTCCTGACAACTAGTTAATCATAAATAGAGATTAAGAATTGAGATTGAGAAAAGATGCAAAATAAAAATAAAAATAAAACTATAAAATATATATATATATATAGAGTAATGATAAAATTTGAAATTGAATTATGAAGTTCATAAGTCGGGCTAATTAAATAGTCTTAAAATTCAAAATTATGATATTTTTCAAACATAGGAAACTATAAATTATTGCATGAAAGTTAACGTTAACATACAAACAAGAATCCTACCAAAAATTTGGCTAAAATTGAAAATTTGGAATCACTTTCAAAACTTAAAACTAAATATTTATTAACAAGCCAAAAATGAATGTAATTAAACAGATTATTTGAAAAATAAATAACTGATATTTTCCCATTCAAGGAAATATCATGATTAGTTTGGGTTTGCATCATGCATTAAGGCTCAGTTTGGATTGAGAAACACTCTCAACTCATCTTATCTTATTATTACAATTTTAAGAAATTCTCACATAAAATACAATAAACAATTCAATTCTTTTAAATTAATCTCAAAACAATAATAATAGATAATATTAAAAAATAATATTCTAATAATATTTTATTCAACTGTCAACTTTCATCTCTATTCATCTCATCTCAACTCACTAAACCTAACCTAAGTCATTGATATGTAGCTCTCAATCGGTACTATAATATAGTGACTATGTTTTTGTGTTTGTTTTTTAAGGAAAATAGAGGGTTTTTTTTTTCCTGATCAGCATTTTGTTTGGAGACTTGAGTGGACGGCCGGTCTATGTTTTTTGAGCAAAAAACATATGCTAACATGGTATATAATTTATACATACATATATATATATATACTATATATATTGATATTTTCTAATGTTATTTACAGATATTGGACCAGCAGGAACATAATTAAGAAGTAGTAGATGAAATTCAGTATCTGGTTCTATTTCTATGACATCCTTGTTCGATCCATGTCTTGCTGCATGTTTTGGTTCACTCAAGCACACATGATTGCTACTCTTAGGTCCCATTTAGATAGTAAAAGTATTTCATCTCATCATTACGATTTTTATAAATTTTCACACAAAATATAATAAACAATTCAACTTTTTAATAATCTCAAAACAATAATAATATTAAAAAAATAATATTCTAACAAATTTTATTCAACTTTAAACTTTTATCTAAAATCATCTCATCTCATTTCACTATCCAAACTGCACCTTAGAGAAAATGGCAGCTTTTGAATATTTTTCTGAAAAAAATTAATTAATAGGGAAGATAGAAGAGAGCATGGCGACTATGCTTAGAGTACAAACTCACTTCAACTTATCTCAAACAAATCATCATGAGACTCACTAGCTACTTTTTCAACTTTCTATAAAAAAAAATTAAATCTATTTTATACATTTAAACATACATGCATCTAAATTTATTTACATTCAAACATATTTTAAGGAGACTCATAAAATATTACTATTAACTCATAGGGTGGCACTACATCCACCATGGGACCTACCGCTAGTTATTTTGGTATGTTTTTAATAACTTTTTTTTACATGTATTTCTTTTAACACTTCAAATATTTTTTTTTTTAAAAAAATACAAGATTATTAAAAAACTATTCTTTAATCATGAAGCAAACAATAATAATAATAATAAAAATTGCCAGCGCTCTCTACAATATGAGTCGGACTAGCGTTATTCTAACTTATATAATCTCAACATCCAAAAACAGCTAGATATGGCGCCTGAGAATCTGAGATCAGTTGAAGGTGGTAATTAAAGGAGGAAGAGTAGGGAACTGGTGGGGGTTACGATTTTAGAATTGCAAGATATATGCATTGGTAACTGCAAATCATGAATAAATGAGTCTGTGTGGGTGTTACGATTTGTATGATACTGGGGGAGTGATAAAGATAAAGTTTCTAGACTACTTTTTCTCCTTTCCCCTTCTTTTTCTCACCTGTAAAATGCTATATATTTAAATATTAGGCATAACCAATGGATGATAAGGCCACATATATTCTATACATGATGCAACCATTCTCTTTCTAGCTTTCTCATGCTTTATAAAGCCCAACAGGTCTTCATGATCTCTTCACACAACCAAAAAACACAAGCTTTGTTTCTAAGAGATGAAGCAGGTTTTGGGTCTGGCAAAGCTGTTGCAAAAGAGGGGGTTTGGCACTTTGGCTTGTCCTCCATGTGCAATTACAGGCTATAGTACCAGGCAATAGTAGTACAATTTGTTTATTTCTTTTGCCCCCTCAAAGGGTTCTAGGGGTAAGGGCGGAGGTGACAGAAGAGAGTGAGCACACATGGTATTTCTTGCATGCTGGGTTTCATGCTTGAAGCTCTGTGTGCTCACGCTCTATCTGTCATCCCCCCACTCTCTCTCTCTCTCCCTCTCTCTCTCTCTCTCTCTGATCTCTGTGCAGTCTGTGCCTGTAAAATTCTTGTCCATGATTTTGCAGTGTGTGCGTCTGTGTGTTTGTGTTAATGGAGTACAGGGCCGGCCGGGGAGGAACTGAGTTTTGGTTTCTGTAATATTTTTTGGCTGCACAACGTGGGAGGAGGCAGCCTAAGTTTTCCAGGCTATCAAGGTGAGAAATGGGGTTCGGTGCCGGAAGGCCATTGGCATTGGTTTCTCTATGCCTGTACTAACTTTTTGTGTATATATAGTGCTTTAAACTGTCTTTGCAGTAGATACCTCGCCTGAGAGTCACCAGAAATTCGTATACTAGGAACCTTTGTGTTCATCCCATATCTATAATGATTGGTTTCCTTGCCCTAATTATGTTTGGACGTCTGTGCAGCAGGTGCGCGCCTGCAATTCTGTGACACGAACTCATGACAGATCATATATCTAGTTCATGTACTTGTTTGTGTTTGTACAGAAAGTGCTGCCACTTTTGTCAATTCCTTGCTTTTTGTTCAGAACAGAAAGGGGGGAAGAATCAGTTATATACTAGCTTTTGTTTAGATCGAGTCATTCGATCTTCTTGATGACAGTTGAATTCTTGGTCGTCCTGTGTACTATTTTTGTACTGTCATAAAAACATAGGGTTCTGACTTGATCGAGTTTCTTTTCTTTTCTTTTCTCCCAATCAAGATTATATTATCTGAATTCAGCTTCTAGGTCCTGTTCTTTTCCCCGACGAAAAAAAAAAAAAAAACAAACTCTGAGTGTTGCCCTTGTTGGGATTTTCTGGTGGATATCTGTGATTAATTAACATGTTCTTTCCGTTCTCGGGAGAAAGACGAAACACGTTCTTGTTTTGTTTTGGTTTTATGCAACTTAATTATATGTGAAGTAGTACTGATCTTTTAATCAGTCAGACATATACCTAAATATTGTGAAAATTAATGTTGAAACCATTAAGAATCAGTAGTACTACTTGATTATATTGTACGGATCTTATACCAGCATACTGATGATCGGATTATCCAAGAGTTTCTTTGTTTTCTTCCACTTCTGTCACCCCTTGGTCGATCCACCTCCTCATTTATCTGTCCCTCTGTTAAGGATAATGAATGTCAGCTGATACCAACAGTCAATCATGAAGATGAAGATCAAATTCTGGGAGTTCTTGAAGATCCATCATAATTAGGGTTGTTTTCTCAGGAAATTTAGTATACATATAGCTAATAATGGCGATGAGAGTTTTGGTTATCTTATTGTGTATATTTTCTTCTTGTTTAATATTATTTTGTTTTGGAGTAAAAGATCTTTCAGCATGCACTGCAAATTAATTTGGTTGTATCTTCTGATCTTTAAGTTCCTAGCTAGCTAGCTCGCACTGTCTGCAGATTTTGGCCAAAACTTGGCATATTATGGGAAGGTAAATATTTTAGCTACAAATGGATTATACAAAAATAAACTCACAACTTGATGTGGCTTGATGTAATATATTAGATTGTAAAATTACTTTTATTGTAAAGTAGATTTAACGGATCCAATGAAGCCACGTCAATTTATAGATTTACCTTTGTGTAATCTCTTTATATCTGTAACAGTTCTTGGATGAGAGACTACAATCGTGTGCAATTAAGGAGAAAGATTGAGATCTCGTTTGTGACTTTAAAATGAATGAAATTTCTTCCAATTAATATTTTGTGGGTCTTTGTAAACTGAGACAATTTTGTAGTTTTAGTATTAATTAATGAAGGATACGCCAAACTAAGTCGTTTTCAGCCTTTACTTAAAATGTAATCTTTGAAGGAGATGCTCAAAATGTGATTAAAGATATCAATAAAAAAGCTCCTATAGATGCTTGGATTGGGCAAATTGTAGAATACATTATTAGAGGTGTTTTAACTAAAAGATCAGATTGGGAGTTTGGCTTTATTTTTAGAGTAGGAAACCGTGTTGCTCATGAGCTTGCTAAGAGAGCTTTGCAGACAGAGGGAGAAAGCTGCTGGATTGAAGATGGAACTGCTGAGATCAATTCTATTGTAAATAGAGAGATGATTTGTAATAACATGACGTTTCTGTTATGAATGAATGAAAAGGAGGAATATTTTAAAAAAAGGTTCTTCTAGCTAGCTAGTTCTACATGCATATATATATATATATAGATATATATACAAACATCGAAAATGCAAGATTGTATATGAGCTATATAATAGCTGAGAAGATCATCAAATGAACTGTTACTAGCTGAGAAGAATATCTTTGGATTTCGGCCATGGCCTGTTGGATCTTATTTTTAGAAGACAACAATA